>JAUNZM010000296.1:0-572500 GCA_033459285.1 Clamator glandarius
ATGTTTTCCTTAGGAAGCAAGAGGAAATTATTAGTATGCAAACACGCAGCAGAGCTTTCAAATGAGCTGTTTCAGAAGTACTAGTATCCGGGTAAATGTGTCTGATATTTTCTCTATAGCTGAACTGTTCAGTCCTCCTGGATTTCCTTTACCATGAATGCCAGGCATTGTGTCTGTCAGTATGGTTTGGGGTCAAGCCTATAGCCAGCAGGATGAGGTGGTTTTTGGTGTCAGAAATCTCTTAATCATAGCTCCTTGTCTGCTACTCAGCCGTTTAAATACTGTGCCCTTGTTTCCTCTTGATGGGACCTCAAACAAGTCCTCCTGCCCATGCCTGTCCTAGTTACTCAAGCACCATACCAGTGTACCAATCGCTGCCTCGCTTGGTACAGTGATTCGATAAAGATAGCATAGAATTTCACTGTGGTATTAATGGTATGTTGTTTTAGTAAGGGCTGCTTCTGGGAGTCGTGGCAGACAAGCACCTGTAGCTTGGAAGCTCGTGTTAACTATCTGGGAGACTAGAATAGATACGTGATGTCAGGGAGCAGCTGAGGGAGGGCAGTTGATTGTGAACTCTTGACAGTGAGATGTACAATAATCTCTGTACCTCTTAGGTCCCTTGTGCCCGACATTGTTAAAGTCAGGAGAAGGAAAGAAGATACTCTGATCATCTCAACACCTTTCTTCCCCTGCTGCAGTGTGTATGGAGTGGCAAAACCGCTCTTTCTTCCTCAGCATATGGTTGGCAGCAAGAGGAAAGAGGGCCTGTCATCTTCTTTTTTACTCCCTAGCAGGAGACGGGAAGGAAGGGATGAGATTTGAATGAGATTTGTGGCCTTCTGCCACACTCTCTCCATCCTCAGTCATCTTCAGTAGCCTGAGAATGTTGAATAGGAAACAATGAGGGGGAGAGGCATCAGGGTCTGAAAAGGAGAAAGATAGACAATGATGTCTTTGGAGCACAGAAAGGATGTTTTTCGTCAGCAAAAGAAGCCAAAAACCATACAGTTAGAGTCACAGATCTGGATGACCCCCCTCTGATGGCTTGGAGATTGGCTGAGTTAATGTTTGTTGTATGCCTTTAAGATTGGAAATGATAAGAGAAATCAAGCCAGGCTAGCTGAGCTCTTTGGAGAGGAAGTTCTGGAAAGATTGTCTCCCCATTAGAACTTCCATTCTGCCATAATTAGGGGCTTGTCACTACTGAGGTTTTCTAGCTGTCCTCTTACACCTGAAGAGCATTAACACAGGATTCAGTTCCTTGTAGAATTCCCTCAAATGCATTTGTTTGTGGAAGTAAGTTATCCATCATTGCATTTGATGTGATGTTTATAATAATTACAATTCCTTCCTCCTAAGACAAATCCTTGTTTTGTTCTTGTGAATGTTTTTTTGCTGAAGCATTTCCTCTGATATATTTGCTTTATAGTTTTAAGTCTCTTTGAACAAAGAGATATTTGGTTTTGTTCTTTATTTAACTGCTGTTAACTATACTCTTTCCTGACTAGTATGTTTGTGGGCATTCATAACTTCTTTATTGTTAGCATTCCAACATCTAGACTTTGGGGTCCTTACTAAATGCCTCTGATCCATAGTATGTGCTGGATATCTTCAGTGGATCCCTTACTTAAATGACTACCTTGGGGCATCAAATATATTGCAGCCTGTCTTCCTAACAGAGAAAATAATGAGTTGGAAAGACTGGTAGCAATAAGGGAAGTGTTGCTGTAGTTACAAAAGGCATCCCGCTGGTGCAGGAGAGGTTGAATCAAGTCAGTCTGCAGTGGTGCACAGCGAGGAGGCATGTTTCTACTCCTTCAGAAAAGAGCAGTATGTATCCCTGTCTAGCGTATGTGTATTAGCCAGCTGGCAACCTGGCCAAGCCCCTGCTTGGCAAATATGCCCCTTTCATGCATTGATGTATGGGCTAATGTTGTATTTAGTCCTTCACAGAAGGGAGAAGTTGTGAGCAATGCCATAAATTGATGTCCTACCTCTCTGGGACTGGCTGTTTCAGAGAGATGGTTCCTGTTGCAGGATTCTTTTCTCTGTCCCCCCAAAAAATAACCAGACATACAGGATAAGGTATTTCCTTTTCCTCACAAGTGAATAACATCCAGACACCTCTATGCCTCAGGCTTGATGCACACATGAAGAAGCAATTATATGACAAACCATTTCCTCCCCAGTTTCCTTCATGATTCAATTATTTCGTGTTCCTATGTACTCTCAGCACTGGTTGACCTGTCCCTCATCACAGGTGTCCAGGACCCATGGGACCAGCATCCTGAACAAAAGTGGTGGAGGAGGTATTCACTCTGAGTGTTGCACCTGCTCTATTACCTGGAGAAGGACTCCTTTCATAGTTGACTAAATAAGAAATAATTAGGTTCCTGAATGCAGGTATCACTGTATTTATCTTTGATATCTAAACAAGGGTGCTGGCTCTCTTGAGGCACAGCATCCTGTGGATTGCTGCTTTGTACCACTGCAAACACAGCGTTGAGGTGGACATGGTAAATGACGATTTTATCCACAAAACCAAAAGGAAATCCTTCCACAGGAAATGAGGGGAAATATGTGGTTGTGTCTGCAGCAGCCTTTGGGCAATAGTGTCATTTATCAAGGAGGAAGCTATATCATCCTTCTTGTTAATGCTTTACACATCCATTTCTACTCAAGTGCTTGACAATATCCATTATAATTTATGGCTGATAGTACTAGAAATCGACAATATCCATTATAATTTATGGCTGATAGTACTAGAAATCTCCCCCTTGCTGTAGGATTTGGACTAGAAGGCAGCAAGCCCTTGGCATTAGTGCCATTTTTACTGGGCTGTCTAATGCACAGCTGACAGGTAAGACAGCTCCTGTGCCAGGTACCATGGGAAAGGGCAGAGCGCATGATTAGATGATAGTGTATCATGCAGGGAAAAGAGGGCTTTTCTTGACCCTTTTTTTCTGACATGTGACCTCACATCTTAATAATTTCAGTGCATTTTTGTCAATGTGCCACTGCATCAGTGTGCAGTTGTTCTTTCTGCTTCTCCCTGACTCACCGGCATGGGGGGCTGCCACTTCCTATTTCAGGTGCTACAGATCAGTTTGCTGATACAAAAGTGGTTAAACGAAGTCTGGTGGTTTATAGTCATTAGATCTTTTTGGAAAGGGTCTGGTTTCTCTGGGTTTCCTCTGTCGGCAATGGAGAGAGGAGCAGCTCTCACAGGGAGCAGACCAGAACACGTGATGCTTGGCTGCTGAAAGAGAAGCGAGGTGGATGACGAGCTCTCCTAGGTCATAGCGATAATGCAACCCTATTAAAAGGGAACTGACATGGATGGAAGACAAACCTTACCCTCAATTCCCTCACTGCTTTCTTTGCTCTGGTTGTATTCAGGCCTTGGTCTGACAGATCATGTGGCTACGTGCATCTTATCTCTGGAGGGACTAAAAGGAAAGAAGGGGAGTGTGGAGAAGAGAGGAAAGGTGGGACCACGCATTTCCTCAGTAGCCACAGCTTATCAGCTAATAGAGATCAGCCAAAGCTTCAGTCCATCTGCACTTTAGGTCTCATGACCAGCCTGGTTTGAAATAGCCGCTTTAATGTCCGTAATATGTTCTTACTTTCTCCTTCCTCTCACACCGGCTAGAGAGTGGTTGCAGTGAGAGCTGATATGCAGGATAATCGTTTTTACCTTGTTAATTTTGGGCAAGATCACCACCCTGACCAGGTCTAACGCGTTAGTGCAGATGCACTGCTCTAGATCCAGCTTAGGTCAGCTTAAGTTTCACTTGTGCAGTGTGCAAATGGAATAGTCAGATGCAGATTGTCATTTAACAGCAAGCACAATGATGGGCAACAAGGTTTCCCCTATCATAACACCAAATTTGATATAATATTACTAACAGTTCTGCTTTTGAAAGTACCTGTGGGTGATAGGATGGCTGCTAGGTTTTTGTTCTGCTGGATGGCTTTTTTCCTCAACTTGTCGCTTAGGTTCTACTTTCAGAACACACAGGTGCAATATCATCCCCCTCCACTCCTTTGTCTGAAATGTCAGAGCTTAGGTTTGCTTCCTTGCTGTTGTCTGAGATCTGCTGGATTTCAGGGAACAATAAGTGGCCATGGTGGATAAAGCATGGCATGGCCATACAGTCCTGTAACACTGAAGTTTTTTTACTTTTATTCACAATGACCACTCCTAGATGGCTTCGTCTTGAGATAATACTCCTGTGTGGAAAAGTGTAGTTTTTAAAAAAACAAAACCAGCATGAAGGTAGGTGATTGTGTGCCTTAGGTTCTTTGTAACAATCCAACTTGGTGCTGAAATGCCGTTCCCCTTATAAAAAAATACCAAACAATCCACTTTATTTTTTCTTCTTTTTAAAGAACTTTAAAAATCAAGGGTACAAAATATTTTTGAAAAGCATTAATAAGTTGCAGGGCCACTGTGAATTCAGTCACAGAAGATGGTAAAGCACCTCCTTATTAGGTCATGTGAGAATTTAGTGAAAGGTGAGAATAAAATCCCTATTTCCCAGGTGTTGTGTTTATACCATCTTAACCCTCAGCCAGGCAGCTCCTGCATTACCAGTGTGGATTCTGCCATAGGATACTTAATGCTGCGTGAAAACCACATTGTTTCTGTTTGTGCAGCATGTTTCAAACAGAGGTTTGAGATTTAGATGGACGTGGTTGATAGGAAGGTCACCATTATGAACCACACAAGAATAAGCACAAGAATGCGTATCCATTCATTCAACCAATATAGCTGCTGTTGTGAGCTGTTAATGGCTTCCTTGACCAGAGCTTAACAAAAGATGTCTCATATTGAAGAGGATGCAATATTCTGTCTTTTTATGCAGGAAAGATACAGCTTTCTGAGCTGACCTGACCTACACTATATTTTATCCTAAGTAGCTTTCCCACATTAAGATGTTTATGTGTACAGGGTTTAAAAGTGAATGCATTTAATGTTGCAGAACACTGTTTTGTATTTTTGCAGAAGAATTTTTGAACCAAAAGTTAAAAATTTTTCTCTTTGAGTAGGTTTTTCTATCCTCCTCTTCCAAATGTTTTTAATATAAGCTGCCTGCAATGGAGCAAATGATTCCACTCCTCCAAATTGATTTTTTAAAAACCCCAAAACATATGGGAAATACAGAGGGAGCATATGCCTGCTCAGTAAAACATCTTGGTAAATAGTGAGGAGCATCCTGCAAATCAGTGTGTTTTACATGTCTGTCTAGTGCCTGTGTAAAAGAATAAGGAAAGGGTTTACTTTTGCTCCCAAACACTTAAGGTTCTTGGTATCCCTCCCTCTCCACATTCAGAGAGCATCAATAGAGCCTCTTGAGTGATGGCAGAAGATGTTGGGACACCCCTGTAGGGCAGGGGGAATACAGGGAAGGCATCCAAAACCCCATTTCTGAAAGGAGACCTGAAACTCATATCAAGGTAGTTTTGGATATGTTTGCAGCAGAGGCAGATGTATTTGGCATTATACGAGCAGCGTCTGGCCAGACAGTGTGTTCTCTTGCATAGCTAAGATGTGAACGAGTACAGGTTTCTAATAAGACCAGGTGTCTGAGACGTGCCACAGCGCTGCCTCGACAGCGTACGCGCTGAGTCTCAGCACAAGGAACAAGGACAGCACTTTTTCTTACATTTTGCTGAACAAATGCATAGATCTGAAGTTGCAAATGAGAAAAAGTCTAGCACCGGTGAGAACGCTGACAGGTTTATCAGGTATCCTCCTGCCAGATGCAGCCTCTGTGAGTTTGCTGTTTCTGGATCCGCTGATGTTATGCACTGAAAGCTTTTATTTCTTCCCTAAAATTTCCTTAGCTGCAGCTGTTTAATTCTTTTTACTTGAAGATTTAAATTATAAAAGTTCTATCTAAATCATACAGACCAATGACATATTAAAATAATAATCAGAATTCCCCTCCTGCAGGAAATGGGAATGTTTTAAAGTTTTATTTACATCTTTATTATAAACTTTTAATAAAACAAAAAAAACTGAAACCTTGCAGAGGAGGGGAGTTTTAATTGAAGTCATTAGCTGCTTGAGAACTGGAATATGTTGAATAGGAATGCTTAAGGGCTTTCCCAGTTTGTTTAGATTTTTTTTTTTAATCTCCTCTGCCTATGCTGTCCATGCAGCCTCATGGGTTGAGATACACTTTGAAAGCATCCTTCCTTTTCTTCCACAAACCTGGTGGATCTGCAGTGCTGGTGATTGTGCTGTTGACAGGAGCGAGCCCAGTGCAGGCAGCACCCAGAAGGCAGCCTGTCCAGCTCGGTTTTCCCAGCAGGGCACCTAAGGAGCAGAGGCAGGTCAGAGTGAGCAGCACCCTTGGTAGGATGGCAGTGGGGATTTTTTTGAGAGGAAGAATCCTTTGTCAAAGTTGTAAGTGGCCCACGCTGAGATGAAATAGAGCACTTTTTTTTATCAAGATGCAGTTTTTACATCTAGCCTTAATGATGATTTGAGAAATGAGTAGTTACTCAGAAGAGTTAAGCTGTTGCAGATGTGCTTCTCACCCAAAGGATATAAGATAGGACTCCACTCATCATCTCCTCACATTGCGTCAGTTGGAGACTGCCCTCATTCTGGGTGGCTTTTCCACCCACTTGGGGAACTTGAGCAGCTTGTTTGGCTCCAGCGTGACCCGTTTGTAAGTCTGCTGGAAGACTTTTTCGTAGCAAGCTGGCTTACAACCAGCGTTTTCTATTTGAACTACTGTTTTTTGCTGCTCTCCTTCAAGCGCACTGTATACCTGTGTGGTCAGAGGATTTTCTCAATGGAAAGTGGTAAAATCTCACTTGGCTTAGCAGTGCAAGGGAGGAGGCTGAGCTCAGCAGCCTGGCTGGGTGCCATGCTCAGTGTTCTCCCAGATGAAAGGAGGCTTTTGCGAGCTCCTGTCTCTCAAACAATTTTATAAATCTGGCCCTAGGGTTAAAAACAAACAAACAAAAAAGTCTAGTTGTAACTTCTCTGTAGATTTCGATTATATTTGCAAACTGTTTCAGGGCGATTGACACAGTTTTGGGCGGGGTTGCTTGTACTTCAAGCAAGTTTACTGTTGTTCAGAGGCTAGAAGAGAATGTTCTTGGTGAGGTTAACTACACTCAATCTGCAGCAGAAACTGGATCTTACAGTTTTGTGGAGATTTCTGACCAGCCTTTCTTCGTGCATGAAGTTAATTTGTTTTCTCATGGGTCAAAACCAACATTAATTTGGCGTGAAACTGGGTTTTACAGTCAAAGAAAGAACCATTACCTGCAACAGCATGTCAGAAAGACTTGACTTGTGGGATGCTTAAATACTATCTGAGCACTCACTGTTTTTGCTTTCCATTCTAGATTAAAAGTTCTTTCTGTTCGCCCTCCTATCAGAAGTTTATTCCTTCAAAGTAGATAAAGCAAATGATATTCAGAGCCCTTCTCAGCATATCTTGGCTACCTTACTCTTGTTCCTCATAAGCTGAAAGTCTGTGTAAACAAGTAAAAATGTATCGCTAAACTTTTTGATGAAACTACTTTGTTTAGAATCTGTTAACTTGCCTTTGGACTTGAGACATTTGGAACTTGCTATTGCTATTATGCTGTTATTTCGAAATACAGTGTAGAACACCAGGACCATACGGTTTCCAGCCCTCTATGAAGGTGGAACAAAATTTACAGTAAGCATCTTGTACCTCTTTGAACAGTATTTGTGCACATGCTCAAGAACAGGTAATGCTGTCTGTCTAGCAGTGAGTCACCTCAAAGACTGCCATTAGTGTTTGACGTGCATTGTGTTACTGCTGCAGTCACATCTGGGCTTGACACTTAGTTCAGCACTGCACAGGTATTCCTTGAATTGGAAATAAAAGATGGATTATGAGTGACTTCCTTGAGGAGAGTTCAGATAGTTGTGACATAGTGGTTGTTGGATAGAGAAGCTGCAGAGGACGTCTTCCAGATATCTCCAGCTTGGACATGACTAATGTACAGTTTTAGATTTCTTAGGTGCCTTTGATGTCTGTATAGAGTCAAGTAGGGTGACTTGAACTTCATTCACATGTAGTCTTCAGTTCCATGTGACTTCTACATGGCTGGATTATAACAGATTACAACCAAAGTGGTAAATCCGTAGATTACCACGAAGTGAAATTGTGTATGCTGGTGGAGGGGACAGGACTGACCCTTGAGTACTCTCTCTGTACTTCGACAGACTAGGTGCAGGGAGCTACGGCCAAAATGCAGGATCTGTGGAAACTGGAAAGGTTAAATTAATTTTAAACTGGTTACCTATATATTTTGTGCCCTTTAAAGTTTGTTGATAGATTTTAAATGGAATGGGAATAGAATAATTTCAGGCTAAGAACTGTAAGTAATTTGAAACTGAAGGTCAGCTTGGTTTCAGTTATCCACTATCTGTTGATAAGTTCAAGTGACTCTAATAGCTTGCCACTGTACAGTTTTCTTTTCCAGGAGCTGTCTTGGTTTCTCCTTATCTCTTGTATATGCTTTTGCTTTATAAGTATTTATCATGAGAGCTTCAGTAACTTATTTGATACAGAAGTAGTGATTCGCTTGCCTGGAACATGCTGGTATCTCTCTCTGTTCCCCCTGCCCCTTTCTAGGAGATGCTCTGTAGCCTTTGGTCACAGCAGCCACTTTCAAGGAGCGGGGGCACATTCTTGTCAGCAATTTGGCCCCTGCATCCCAGTGTTCATCCAGACTGTGTGGATATGTACTGTCCACACTTCATGACTTTTTGGTCCTTAGTTTATCCTTCCATTTCAGCTCTTTTCCCAGTACTCCTGTCTGACTCGAGTTCATCTTTATCACCAAAGAAAAAAGCAGACCCAAGTTAAACATTTGGAAATTTAACACGCTGGTAAAACCAGTATCAGTAGTATTTAGAGAATTTTTGTCATCTTAAGTTGAAGATAAAGCCTCCTTTGACAAAATGACAGAAATCTGTGAGGCATGTATTGCTTGCTGGCACGTCTAGTTTGTCCTTTCGAGTATGCTTGCTTTTTTCCCCAGTTAGTATCTCTGTTTAGTGCATTTATTCTTTCCAAAAGTTCCCCTAGTTTTTGCTTATGTATAAAGGACGGTCTTCATATGAGACAGATTTCTCTGTCATCGGTGTCGTGTGATTGACTTCCTCATTAAGGTGTGCACCACATTCTGTGAATTACCAAGCTACATTTTTCCCCAGAATAATGAGTAACTATTCCTGCAAATTACCGGTTTGCCATCCAGATGCTATGGCTGCTGATGTGCTTCTCGGAGCTGGCACTTTATACATATGAAAATTAGGTGGCTCAGGTTCAATTTCAGTTTGAACTCAGAAAGTGCCTAAGAGCTACTGCTCCTGCCCTGCCCATTGCAACCCTTCTCCTCTACTCACTCCAGCAAGGCTTTTGCTACCAGGATGTCTACTTCCAAGTGGAGCTAGGCTAAAACCATAGGCAATAATAGGATTTTTATGGCCTTTTTTTTAGAAACAAATCCTGAACTAAGTTGCATGTGAAGGATTCTTCCCTTGGCCTTTCACTGAGAGTGCTGTAAGTGGCACATCTGTTTCCTACAGCTGTTCTTGGTGTCTTTGCTTCCATAGAGCAGTCGTCAGAGCCCTGCTGGAAACCCTAACCACCCATATGTCTCTTGGAGAGAGACATTTGTGGAATAGACAAACCAGCGAATTAATGCAGGAAGACGATGCAGATAGTGGGTTCTACAAATCATCGACTTTAAATTTTGCTAGTTCTTATATTTCCTCTCATTAAAAAGAAATGTGAGTGATTTTTTTTTTTAAATTTCTAACAGATTGACAATTGTGTCCAGGGGAGCTGGAAATATTCAAATTATTTTAGCCCAAAGTTCACTTACTAGTAGATGCTAATCTTTACCTTACTCTTAAGTGAGCAAGCAGCGGTTACCTACAGTCTCACTGTGGGGTTTTTTTTTTCCCTCGGGGGCTGTGGGGAGGGAGTTTATTTCTCCTCCTACTGTAACAACTGAAGCTAAATTTAATTAAATGTTGTCCACAATCCAATTTATACTTTCCCATAGCAGGAGGATGGAACAAAGAATCTGCTCTGTGACACTGAAGGATTTGGTTTGTCACAGCTGCTGTTAGCGGAATTTGGGGGTCTGAGTAGTTGTGTTCACACTTGTCAGAAAATCTTCCTTTGAGGTAGCTATTTTATTTTCTCACTTCGAAATCACATTTTTTATAAAATCAGAGCAGTACATAGACAAATGTGTTTGAAGCTTGACAGAATTGATATCATCTTATTAATTCAGATAAAAATACTTGGCTGTTACTACTATTTATTTGATAGTTATAGTCATCCAACATGGTGGTTAGCATTTAACATTTTTTAGGATTCCCACAGACAGAAGTTCTTTCATCTTGATAGAGGTTATTGTTTTGTTTAATTGGTAAAAATACTAATTTCTCCGGCTCAAAGTTTGGCATACAAAACTTTTTTTTTCATTCCTAGAATGCAAAATTATCATATTTCATAAATCATCTATTGCATCAAATTCTGTATTATTTGCTGTGTGAAATTGAAACAAGACACTGAAATATATTTTTTGATAATGTCATAGTCATGGTCAGAGGACCAGTAATCACACACTTTCCTTTCACAGACTCAGGTCACGTCTGTACTCAAAAATGATGCAAATTGAGGTCCGTCTGACCTGGCAGACATATTCCCCAGCAAGGCTTGCATTTGTACAGATAAATCTGTACAAAGTGCATAAAACATGGTGATGTGATTGAATTCAAAGATTTATTGAGTGATACACATCCTTTCCTCAGCACCAAGTGGGTAATGGAAGATCTCCAGTTCCCCTTGCCATACGTGCACCTCACTGATGCAAAGTGATGGGGACGGTCCCTAGTCCATGTTGTCCCCTGAGCCCTGCACAGCCGGTGCCGGTGAGAAGGGTGCTCATGGGCAAGGGCCAGCGTTGTGCCCAAAAGTGTGCCAATAACTAAACCTGACTCTGCAGCTCTGGCATGTTGCCCAAGACAGTGGTTTCGCCCTACTTGGTTGGCTAGAGTAGACAGGACCTTATGTAGCTGGCATACTTCATGCATACTCTGTTGAGTAATTATCACGGGATTTGGACATAAAGCTTTAAAACTGACATTGAAGGCATCACAGTGGTGTAGCTGGTTGTCTCACTGAAGAAGAGGAGCATCATGGATCTGCCACGGCAAAAAGTATGAAGTTATTGTTCAACAATAAAAACTTTGGTGTGCTCGATATGTTGAATTGTGTTCGCAATGCGTTAAATCCGCATTTCTTAGGAGTTAAATGTGTAAAACATAAATGAGCAATGGCGAAAGTGTTTTATTGCACATTAGGCAGGTTGGGCTGAAAAGGAGTGTGGGTAAAATCCTGGCACACAAGAGCGCAAATTGCAGTTTCCTTTTTGTCCTTAGCTGGACTGTGACTTCACCTTGGAACTTAAAAAGCTGTCACTGAAAGTCATGGCTGGGTCAAACACATGCTCTTATTTATGGCATGTGGTAGGGTGTGTGTCGTACTAAAAATGTTTTACTGACCTCTTAAAGATGTGCTATGCATGGAGAATCATTTTCGCAGCATATTGGGAGGGCATTTTCTCTAGTTATTAATTCCTGAGTGTTATCACAATAATAGTCATCAACATACAGAAGAGGCTGTATCTGATTGATGCACCGATTTCATGACTTTCCTAGTTGTCTTGCTGCTTAGGAGTTTCTGCACTTCTACCAGCATAACTCTCATCCTAACAGCTGTCACCTGCCAGAGGATCAGTCTAATTTATTTTTTCGTCAAGAAAAGACATATCTCCCAACATTTAATTTATAGAAGAAGCCTTCAGAGATTTTCACTTGTCAGCTGTCCACCTGAGATATTAAGAAAGAGAGGTTTTATTGTGGTAGAGCTTAACAAAATGGAATATTGCTCTCATCTGTGTGGTAGCATGTGTGCCAGCATCAAGCCTTAGGTCACTTCAGGGAGGTGTCAGTGAATGGGTGCTGCGATGTCCAGAGCTGGTGCCATCCTCAGCCTTGTGGCAGCCGGGACAAGGGCTTAACCTGGCTTCACCCAGCTTACAAGAAAAGAAGCTGACTAAGAGTGTTAGGTTTTTATTACTGTTCTGATCACAACAAACTAATTTTTTTTCCCCCACTGCATACTTGTGTTTATACTTTTTCCTGCATTTGAAGAAACCTTAGAAGAACCTTTTGAAAGCAGATGCTGCAGCTGCCACATATTTTGTGCTTAGTGCACAGACTCTACAGTGAGTACATATCTACACTGCTTGTTGAAGTACTGGTGCGGCACCTGGTAGTTGACTACTTGTTTCTACTTGATCTTCGCTAGGGCAGGAAGATGTAAAATGTTCTTTTGAGTTGTCACATCACATTTTTCAAGACAATGAACTCTTGGAGGCTGGGGCAGCAGGGAGCAGAAAGGACATCTAAAATGGGGGTACTGAAGGAGTGGAGTTGACTTGAATTATTTGCAAGGTAACTGAGAAATTGCTTTTGCTACAAATCTCATTTTCTCACCAGCATTTGCATGTTATTCTGGAAAGCCATAGCAATTATGAAAGTCTTAAATCTGTTTTAGATACTTCTACCATGTAAATTTAATTAGAGGAGGAACAAGTTAGTGAAAACACTAAAATAATTTGAGTGCTAGAAGGTATTGAAAAAAGTGGACCTAAATCTGCCACACTGAGATAATTAAGCAGGACTCAAGGTTCCCCTAGTGCTCCAAAAGCTTCTGCATGCTTAGAACACTGTCTCTGAAGTGCAAATTAAAATGGGAAAGGAAAGGATTACTGTGTACTCAGTCCGCCTTACAATTTCCTCCTTTTTGCTGCTGCTGCTTGTGGGACAGATTGCTAAAACTGATAAAGCAGTGGCCAAATACGGTTGCATATAGGAAACAAAAGATTATCCAGGGCTCCTTGATGGGAAGGAATGCAAGCTTGCCTGCATTTTAATGCAGAATTGACAGTGATGATCCCAGAGTCTGTAAACCTGCATACATCCAGCATGGCTTTTACATTTTACCATCACCTTTAGACTAGCAGTTGCTGCTCCTTTTCTTCTCCATTTCTTGCTATTTGTTGCTGTAGTCTGACAGGTACATCGCTTTTCTCAGAGGAGCCCTTCGGAGGAGAGCAGTCTGCACTGCCATGTAAGGACGCTCTATGGTCAGTTGGCCACCACATCTAGTAGCTGTGGGCCCATAAATACCCACGGAGTTGGGGCACCAGACCTGGAAGTTTAATTGAAGTCAAGCTGTTTGGAGGAATTTTTATTAAGATGCATATCTTGACTTCTTTGCACTCCCATGGTCATTTTACAGTGGCAGAGGCTCAGTGATGATTCAACTTAAATTGCAAGTTTCATTGTATAGGTAATGAGCTCTATAAATAATGCCTTGAGCGAAAGGAACTACGTCCTTGAGTCTGTTGTGGCATTAAAGGAAGGGAACAAAACACAAACCAAGGAGAAATTCTTATGCTAATTAGGAGTTCTTCATTAAAATAGTGAATTCACAGGTAGAGGATTTGTACAGAAATAAGGTTTGGGGTTTTTTTAAGTTCAAGGTGGTCTGAAATGAAATCATACAGGTATATGATATACATATGGAAAGATGAAACTTGCCAGCAGTTGTCTTTGAAGAGCAAGAGGATTGACTGTCACCCAGAAAAATGTTACCTTTTGGTTTGATTAGATTTGTAAACCAGATACAACATTTCAGGAGCATTAAACTACTCACCTGTACAGCAATGGTCTGTTCACTTTAGAACAATTTCTCTGCTGATCTCTAAGGATCATCCTGTTCATAAGGCTGATTTCTGTCAGAGTCCTAGTCTTGTGGTACCAGTGCCTGCGTGCCGGGCTCCGCTGCTCCCCGGAATGGCCACCTGCCATCAATGGAGAACAGTCAGCATCTCCAGACAGTTCATGCATGCTCCTGCTGAACCTAGTGAAAATGTAGTATTTCACTCACCAGTGTAGGCTGTTGCTGGGAAATTATCTTTGTTAAAGCTACCAAGTTCTGGGAAGGTTTTGCAAGATATTGAGGCTGATCTTTAATGGCACTGATGTGAGTGGTCTGAGCTATGCTTTCCTGTCTCTTCCTTGCTCTGATAATACCCATAACTGGCAGGAAACACTTGTTTTCCCTCTATGGGTAAGTCCTGCTTGTCTAAAGAGGTTCTGGTACTGAGACATGGTGACCTGGGAAGGTTGTGTAGTCTGGATATAAGAGGGGAAACTACCTGTTTTGATAGCAGTATGTCCGTTGGATGAGCATAAGCTTCTTGTCAGTTTAAGTAAAGACAGTAATCCCAGCATAAGCAAAGTTAGTGACAAATCTCTATTGATTTCAGGGAGGTCAGAATTTAGCTTACAAGTCTTGATCTCTTGCTGACATGAATTTTCTGGGGGACGTGAGCTTGACCATCAGTGGATGCTAGAACTGCTTTTGACATTCTAGAAATGAAGGGATTCTTTTGTTCTACTTTATCAAGTGGTGTAGCTGAAATAACATTTCCTTAGGTGCTAGTTAAAATGTAGAATTTATGATCTATACAAAGAGGAGCAAGTATGTAACAAGGATGTAGTATGGAATATGTACTGAGTGAATTCTCTTGAATAGTTAAGAGAGAGTCTATGTTCTGGAAAGAAAGAATTTTTTGTGCAGAGAAAACAACCAGAAGGAAGGATACACTTCGGCTACTGATTAGAGCAATCACAGCAGTCTATAATAACCAAATTAAATAATAGACTTGCAGAAGTCTGCAGCCAGGAAAGGGTATGTTTTTTTTCTGGTAGAGTGCTCTTGTCAATCCAACATTCCAGACATTGCCACAAAGAATTATTCAGAGGAGAGCCATGAATCATTTTTGTTTTCCGCTGGCAGACACCTCATTGGTAAGAAGAGGAGAAAGATTTGGGCATACTAGGTTCCTGTTAGTATTCTCACGTGCCCAAAATCTAAGTCTGCAAGGAAAGACTTATGGTGTCTTTTAACAAGCATGGAAAAACCTGATGGTCTAAATCCTTCAGAAGCTTCAGAATAAGTTGTCACATAGATCTTGACAGTTTAAATGGCCTAAATGGGTTTTTTGACACATCCTGCATGATTGCCTGTCTGCTTGGCAGACAAAGATGCTCACGGACTCCTTGTCTATGTCTCACTTTTTTTTCTTCCCTCTCTAAACCTACAGGTCTTTGCATGCGTGCCATAGTTGGGGTAGTTTCTGCTTTGTTTTGTTGTTCTTAAATGTGGTTGTGGGGGCTTGTTTGATGTGGATTCTTTGCTCTTCTTTTGTAAACTGATGGTTTGCAGAGCTTACTGCTCATCTGGAGGTGGGGTAGTTGGATTGCAGCAGAGCATCTGCTCCCGCAGCGGGAAGTGATGGGTGGTATCAGGCTGGTGAAAGACCTTGCGTCAGACCATTGAGGCAGAGGAGGAGTCTTGCACTTGGTTGGCCGTGGTTTGGGGATGAGCTGAGATTTTACTGTTGAACAAAAGAAGTTCCCTCTCCTCTAAGGGGTAGAAGTTTTTGTCTTCAGAGTCCCAGCTCCTGTGGCCAGAAGGACGAATTATGCCGTGCACAAGTTTTGGTAGGACATAGTGCCAGCACTTAGTTATGGGTGTAAAAGAGCAGCTGCTGCAGAAGCAGTGGCACTCAAAATGTGGTGCAGGCAGACTGCCTGCTTAAACCCATGGCTGCTTGGCAGTAGTGCTGTGGCAAGAAGTGTCCTGCCAAGTTGTGAACTGGCGCACTGCCCTCCATTCAGGCTTGGACTGTAGGCAGCCAAGTGACCAGCAGCTGTGGCTGTGAATAGCAGAAGGGCGTTAGTCCAAGAGCAACAAGAATAAAAACATCTTCAGCTATATGTAGAGGTTTTCTTGGCTCTTCCAGGCATGCCTTCCCATTTCATGGGGAACTAGAAGGTAGAAAGTACCCTAATGCCTAATGCAGGCATCCCATCCACTGGGATCTCCCAATTACACAGTTTTGATGGGGGTATATTGTTGTTCATTCTGTGGCTGCAGTAGGTAGGAGTGTGTTTGCTTGAATATGTTGAATGAAGTTTGCAGCTGCAAGGAGAGAATTCATTCTGTCTGTGCTCTCTTTGTTTCAGCACAGGACCTTTAAACAATTATCTTCCTTCCACCAATAGCTTTTACACCAGCTTTTCCGCCAATGGCTGCACAAAGACTGTTTTTATCTTTAAGGGAACCAAAGTGCTTGAATGGGTGAGGTTTGCAGTTTTTAAAGGTCTTGGCAGATGTCATTAGAGGCTTCAGATTGCTCAGTCTTTGTACAGCCCTTCAGATACCAGGTGTGATTCTCACTCTTCATCCATTTCCACAGGTTACTACAGCCTAGAGATGTGTTCTGTCAAAAGCAACCTCAACCACATCCCTTAAAACCCCGGAAAAAACAAAAAGTCTGGCATAAATTCTTTAGGAAATGGCACGAAGCCAAACAGTAAATTTAGAGCTGTTGCGTGCATTGCAGAGTTTCACTCTTAAGTGGTAAAATGCATAAAGCTATATGCTCAACATCCTAAGTGTAATCAACTATGGGCAGAAGAAAGTCAGCATGAGTCCTGCCTTCAGAACCTCAAGGGCATCACTGTCTATGCAGCCACACTTCTTACTTGCACGTTGAACACAGAGAAGTGATTTCCACTAGTCTGTCACAGAAAGTTAATGTTGTGGGACAGGCTCACGATCTATTTAAAGGCACTTCTGCAACAGCCTGCAAGTTCCTCAGCCCAACATCTCTCATCAGCTGTCAGACTAGTGGAATTCCCTGGCTTTTGGAGTGCTTGTGGTCTGGGAAAATGGCAGCGAGGACCTGGAAGAGAGCATGAGCCAGACTCCCTGCTGGCCACAGAGCTTCCCTCACTATTTGTCATAGGAACACTTAGATAGCTTTCTAGACATGGCTCTGAGAAATAAAAGCTTGTCCAGCATTAGTACTCAGAGAGGAATACCAGCGACTGAGCCAGTGCACCCACCACAGGGCAGATGCCCTTTATCATCCTTATCTTGTTTGCAGAAAGACAGTTTAACATCCCCACCAAATGTGGGAGTGCGGATCCTAGGGGTGACGTGGTGTTAAAGTGCACAGGGGCACCTCCAGGCCCCCCTCAGTGATTCCTGCTGTGGTTTCTGTGCGGGCAGCATCCTTGGTGGGCTGGAGCTAAGCACTTTCCTGAAACAAAACCTAAACTGCAGATGTTGTCCAGCTGCATTCAGCTGGACGAAAGCTCTGCCTATCACGACAGAGGAGCTGAAAGCAGTTCTTTACAAAGGCAGAAGGCTGGAATGAAACTGGAAGGATCAGCACCCCAGCTTCTAGCAACAGCTTCAGATGTGAGCCACACTTGGCTAAGTAGTTGTGGCGAAGTGAGAGTCATGCAAGACTCAAGTGTCTTTAAAGAGGAACTGCAAGATGATTAATGCTCCCATATCCGCTTAATTACAAGTGCATGTTTGTTGCCAGGTGGTATCTAGACAGAATTGAAGATGTGAATCTTTTCCTGTGATCTGGATGTCATAAATGTGGGAATGAGGGGTATGCGGGTTGATAGCTCAGTGAGGCAAAAAATTTACAAACTTGTAATGGCTTGGAAATACAGGGTTTAAGAAACCATAAATTGTCCTCATTGCTCTTGATGAGACATTTCTGAATGTTTTAAAGCTAATCTAATTTTTTTTCGGTTTTGAAGGAGATATTTAAAGAAAGATGGAGGTGATACGGATTTGTCTGAAGTTACAAAGCAGATAAAGACCTTCAAATTTGACTACGCCTCATGGGAGCCTGTTAGTATTCTCAAGTAATTCTGATGAGCGACTTGCTTTTATAATTGCTCACAGGATAGGGCCCTGGGGCTGTTTGTATTATTATCCAGTAATACTACCAGATTAATGTGTCTGCGTAGTTTTTATATTATAATCATGACTTAAATGTAGCTCAGTGCTGGGCAGGGTGAGGGAGCAGGTGGGAGGCTTGCAATGCAGCCGAAGGGCTGACCAGAGGGAGGTGTCTGGCTCTGCAACACCTTCCAGAGCTTTCAACCAACACCAAAAACCATGCCAGGGCTGCTCTGCTAGCACAGAAGTTAAGGGAGTGAACAGGACTTACGGGAGGCAGGCTGCAACGGCTCTTGGGATGGCTGGGGTGGGATGCAGCTCGCACTGCAAAGCATTCATTGGAGTTGTTTTAGTTGAGAGGTGGTAGTGAGGGTTCACAGTGGTCTAGAAAGTCTCTGTGAGTTGACAGGACTAGGCACAGCATAGAGCAGTGTGACGGTAGCCCCACAACATTGCAGAACAGGGATGCAGGCGTTGCAGTAGAGAATACTGTGGCGGGATGGCAGCTTGCATGCAAAGTGTTGGTCTGGAAGTGAGTTCATTTGGTGAATAGTGCATATTTATAAGGTGTCCAGCTTTTGTGGTCAGTAGGGGGTTTCCTGTGGCTATCTGGGATGTTTGATGGAGTGTGGGGCATTGGGGGGAGGAGGGTGGAAGCAAAGGTGACAAGTTTTGTTCCTTGCTGGTGTGTGGCGAGCGTCATGTTGTGTGCCATGTTGCAGTATATCTCACCATGAGTATCTTCTGGTGGGGCATTGGAGTATAACTGGTTACACATATCTTCTCCAGTGTAACACGATGTATTACTGCAGTGCTATGCAAGTCATTATATGTAATACTGTACTGTATGCAAAGAGATAACCTTGACAAGTTTGTTTCTGTTTATGATTTGGGTCATGTCAGTATTTCAGCTTCATCCACTCTGTACTTAACGCTCCAAACAGCTATAATCTTGTCTCCTTTTGTTTTTCGTAGTGCACTCATTTAACTTATTGTCAGGAGAAAAGAAAGATTTGTTGAAAGGTTGGAGTTATATCTTGAAGACTGCCACAAACAAAACCAAATCTTGTACTTAATGTAATAATTCTAGAGGATTGTGTCAATGAGGGCATAACTGAAATAATTTTTAACATGAAAATCTTTAGAAATAAAACTTTACTCAGAGTTTATTGCTTTTATTATTGTACATTACCTACTTCCTTGCTTTAGTCATATGTGCAAATCTTGGACAAAGGATGGGGATTTTTTTTCCACTTGATGTGAACTCAGTCTGTTCAAGCTGCAGTGTAAATGGATAGGATTCCATTTGAAACAGCCTTTGGCCAGAAGAACAGAGAGTATGACTCAAAACTACTATACAGAGAAGGTGAAGGTGTTAATTCATCCAGGATTTAAACGTGTCTGTTCCTGGTGCAAAATAGCCTGGCAATCATTTGACATCAGACACCCCACAGAGCAGAACAGGACAATGTCATTGTCCATTGCAGCTGGTATCAGTTCGACTTTGAATTTTAATGTGCCAGCAAAATAGAGTAAAGACATCCACCCTTCTGTTGCCAGCTGCACCTGCCTGTGTATCCATGGAGTTTGGGTTCTACTAGTTTTTAACTTGGCACCTTCTTGACCTATTGAGTGGTTATTTCTTTGAACACAGTTCAACAATTTTCCATTGTGCTCTTTGCAACCCTAGGGAAGCCATATACGTGGGTTGGTTAAAGAAGATAGCGTTACCCTGGTGCATTTTTCTGTAGCAGTGTGTAACGAGCAGTCTATGTTCATTAATAGTATTTGGACAGTTGTGATTATGTGATGCGCAGCCGCTCGGGCTGGCTGACTGTTATGCCAGTGTTTGGGGGGGCAGTGGGAGGAGTGGTAGGTGTTTGTTTGATTTTTTTTTAAAATGCGCAGCTTTCTCTTATCAGAAAGTGAAAATCACAACATTGCTGATCTGTTTTCTTTTACATTGCCATGTCCTCAGCCTGCCTGTATGGCATTACATGCTTTATTAGTAAAAGAAGAATTTAGAAGTGCAGAAGGACATGAAAGACTGGAAGGAAAATTACTATGCTGAAGTCTTTTCTAGACAGACTCTGGTCAGCTGGTGCAAGTGGGACATGCATCGTCTTTTTCACCTCCAGCAGGAGGCCAGAGACTCAACCTTTTAGAGCCAGCATGTTCTTTCTTGTACCCGAGATTCAAACAGCCAGAAATTGTGGAACTTCCTTCATAAATCTGAAGTTCTTCTGTACCCCTGGCTTACCACTTTACTCTGAGTTTGGACACCTCCAGCCACCATCAGCTTCTAAAGGTCATGCCTCAATTCTGTTTTCTAACATACAAACTTGAAGGAAGCCACTATTGCCCTCTGGAAATCCAGACAGCATCAGAAAGCTAATGCAATTTTCTCATATTGTATCTGTCGTCCCTTGTGTGTTGTTCTTGTATCTCTATGCGTATATTCCTGTTTCTAAAATCTTTCGCTTTCCTGTTGCTATGGTAAAAGCCTGCTTAAAAAGGAAGAATTATAGCAGCGAGATCTACTGACCCACAAAATAACCCAAACATAGTTGCTCTGTACAGAGCTCTGTTTTTAAAGTAAGTCATAGAAAATCTGTAGTGGGAAAACGAGATGGCCAAAGTACAGGGACTATGTACCTGGATTTGGATTTAGTCAAAACTTCAGTTTATGGGCAAAATTGCTGCTCATGGTTAGTGAGTCTGTACAACTGGTTTCCTGTGCACAGGAATTTTCCATGGTTGCAATAGTGAAAGTAGTGGACACCCAAAGAAAGCAGTCTTGGGTATTGTTTCTGTTTGAAACCTTCCAGCTCCAATGTGATTTTCTCCTCTCTGTACACCAACGTCATTGATACAGTGTTGTATTACAGTGGCTTATCCTTGCTGGAGGCATGATCCTTTTCCAACAAACTGATTTGAAATGAAATGAAAACCAAACCATGAATTTTCTGGTTCACCTCCCAGACTATAAAAATGGATGGTCTCATTAATGATTAACGCAGCAGCTGGTAGCTCAAAAGAGATCTGGAAGAAAACACTGCATTGTCTCCCTCCTCCAGTAAATATATTGGCTTAACAGTTTTCTGTGCTTATCCTACTTTATTTCACTTTACACATTCAAGTCCCAGCAGAGTGGACCTCTGCCTTCGTACCCGGTTTAAGATGAGTACGGATGCATTAGTTCTTAGTTGCATCAGATAAATTTTTGCTGGTTTGCAGTTCCCTGCAATGTTAGCAGGGGTTTTTAGAACCAGTGAAGCATCTAAGATGTCCAATATATTCTTACCCACAGCATGGTTATATCATTAGGAGTCAAGTAAAAGTTCACAACAGTTTTTTATTAACGTGGACATCACTTCTGGCATGTAATTTTGGTATCAAGAAGTCATCGTTATAGCATTAAACTATTTGGAAAAGGTATGTTCCATATGTTTGCAAAATGTTTACTCCTGTGTTTACTCCACAGTGTTGGGTTTCATTGTGCCTGGGCAGCTGACAAAACTCTAGTGAACCAGAGGCATGTTTTCAGACTGAGTGTTCCCAGCATGTAATTAACTGCACTCAAGAAAGTGCTAAAAAAACTAAAAGGAAAATCTGTATATGATACAGTGGTATGAAGTCTGGAGGCTTTCGCCAGTTACTCGACACTATCACTGTCAGCATATATTCTCTTATCATTGACTGATTTTGTTTTATGTTAATAAATACATCTCAGTCTCTGGAACCCTGGGGACATTTTCAAATAGCTATTTCTGGAAATAGGAATACTTTTTCCTCTGTATTTGCTGTAAGGTACTGGTGAATGCACATGTTTAGTACACCATTTCCCTCCCTGGCAGAGATGGTGCAAATGCAGAAGCTCATCTGTGCACAGTTATGGTAGTTGATGTCTCTAGAGTGTTTCACATGGTTGTTTTTGTGATGTACGTGATGGTACCGACCAGCATGGTCTACCTGGCAGTCAGCAGGGTGATCCTGGCCCAAAGGGCGCTTGTTTAGTCATTTTTCAGAGCAGCAGAAGGAGCTGTTGCTGAAATGGTTGCACAGCACATCCTGCAAGGAGCTTGCTCTGAGCCAGATGTTGTTTTCATGCCAGGAAAAGGATGGGAAAGGAAGAGGGAGACAGGTTGTCTGCTCTTGTGATTCCAACAGAGTCCTGAGCCCTTGCCATAGCTCTTGGTGAGACAGACAGTGAGTGGGAGGATGCTGTGGCTCGGGACATAAGGGTGTGGTGGCAGAAATGAGAGCTGCTCTCTATTGCTGCATCTCACCACAAGACCTGAAACCCAGATCCAGCTGGTGTAACTGTGCAGTACACTGGAATGTTTTTAATTTTGGTTGGCAACTTTCAGTTCTCATTTGCTTTCACTGACCTGAGTGGATATGTGCTTCTTTCATTAGAGATCCGAGCTCAACTCATCGAGCAGCAGAAATGCCTGGAGCAGCAGACTGAAATGAGAGTGCAACTTCTTCAGGATCTGCAAGATTTCTTCCGCAAGAAGTCAGAAATAGAGATGGAGTATTCCCGAAACTTGGAAAAATTGGCAGAGAGGTTCATGGCAAAAACAAGAAGTACAAAAGACCATCAGCAGTATAAGTAAGAGAGATTTCCTTTCCCCTCATGATAGCTGTTGCTATGCTGCTCTTTGCTTCTGCTGTTTTTGAGTACTGCAAAGCTTAGCCCAGGTTCAAAGACAAATTTAAAATTTCCACCCCTTTTTAGCAATGTAGCAGTTCACATTGCAATTGAAGATAGCTGTATGCCTAAATACTGTTTTGTTGATTTGGCCCTCTGCAGTTATTTATACAAGCTTCTGATAAGTGGCTTCAGTTTCTTAAAAGGTAAGCTGCACACATATTATCCCTAACCTACCATAGGGAATTTAAGCCACCAAAAATACAGCCAGTATCTAGAAGAGGTGCAGAGCCACAAAAGGTCTTGAAAGTTGTGTGCTGATGTGTTGGCACTGGAGTTGATAGGATTTGAGAGTGTTTGTCTGAATAAAGGTCTATCACCATTACAAAAAATAAAATAATAGCATCTGGCAAAACGTGTGCGGCATGTTTTCTAAAAAGTTTTTCAAATGCATTGTTTGTTGGCATAGTATGGACTGGTTATTTTTCAGAGTTGAGCTGATTAATGAATATGTTTGCCTGACCCTGTTATGTTTAGGGGTAAGACCCAATATTTTTGGTCTGCATCCTGCACTTGGGCCACAACCACCCTATGCAATGCTACAGGCTTGGGGAAGAGTGGCTGGATAGTTGCCACTTTGGTGGAAAAGGACCTGGAGGTGTTGGTCAACAGCTGGCTGAGTATGAGCCAGCAGTGTGCCCAAAGAGCCAAGAGGGCCAACAGCATCTTGGCCTGGATCAGAACTGGTATGGCCAGCAGGACCAGGGAAGTGATCATCCGCCTGTACTCAACACTGGTTGCACCTCAAATACTGTGTTGAGTTTGGAGCCCCTCACTACAGGAAAGACATTGAAGTGCTGGAGTGTGTCCAGAGAAGAGCAACAAAGCTGGTGAAGGGGCTGGAGAACAAGTCTTATGAGGAACAACTGAGGGAACTAGGTTGTTTAGTCTAGAGAAGAGGAAGCTGAGGGGAGACCATATCACTGTCTACAGCTACTTGAAAGGAGGTTGTAGTGAGTCAAGTGTTGGACTCTTCTCCCAAGTAACAAGTGATAGGACAAGGGGAAATGGCCTCAAGTTGCAGCAGGGGAGGTTTATATTGGATATTAGAAAAAAATTCTTCACCAAAAGGGTTGGCAGGCATTGGAACAGAGGCTACCCAGGGAGATGGCGAAGTCACCATCCCTGGAGATACTTAAAAACTTGTAGACGTGCTTCTTAGGGACATGGTGTAATTGTAGACTCAGCAGTGTTAGGTTAGTAGTTCGACTCAATGATCTTAGAAGTCCTTTCCAATCTAAATAATTCTATGATTCAATGATTTGTGTTTGCAAAAATGAAAAATAAGTACCTTTTTCCACTATCCAGTCAGCGCTCTGCTAGAGATACACAGGCAGAGCTTTTGTTTCAGAAGAGTCTTTTTCCAAACGCATTTGGCAAAGGAAAGGTTAATCCAAAAACAGCTTGCATGGTTCAAAGAGCAATAATACGTATGTCTTAAAATTCAGTTAAGTGACTCAACGTTTCCCTGAAATAACCAACATGTGCCTATGTTGCTGCTTCAGAGAGCGCCCTGGCTTCTGTTCAGCTTGTGGCAAAATCTTTTTGCCTTGTGCATAAAAACATCCTTCCTCATTCTTAAACATGTGTTAAGTCCAGACTGGCAGATGCGCAAGGGGGTCATGACTGAAGTCCCACCTTCAACTTTGTTCTGCAATTCTCTGATTGCTTTGAGAAGAGATTGCAGCGAAAGTCACTTTAACTGGTGATTGCCCACACTCTTCCCACCATTTCCCCCAGAAAAGGCAGGAAGGTCTGTGGGACTGATTTGGGGACATGCGGAAGCAGTGAGTACAAAGTAATACCAGCATGGTCCTTCAGGACCTGGCTGATAAAACCCTGAAGCTCCATGCTCTGAGTAACACTGTTAAGATGTCCATCTCAAACAAAAATGTCTAAGTTGCCTTAACTCACTTCTGATTCATAGCAAAGCAAAGCACTGATGATTACGAAAAGGCTTTTATCTCAGTCATTTGTTGTTACATTGATTCTAGGAGTGAAAGCTGAAGACAGACAATTAGATGAAGAATTAAAGGGTGTATTTCTAACAGGGAGAGTAGTTAATTATTAGAACAATTTACCAAGAGTTAAGGGAGTTTCTCCCTCAATTCCTCATCACCTCTGGCTGTTATATCTTCACATACTCAATTATTTTGACTATAGGAAAAACCCTGCACAAGAGGAAAAAAAAAGAGCAGCAAGTTTCTACAGCTCTTAGTTGCAGGGCTATCTTGAAATTGAAATTTCAACAAAATCATAAGATAGATGTTGTAAATAGTATTCTGTTGTCTGTGAAACAGTTGTTGAACTACATGTATTTTTATTTTGCTTTGAGTAAAAGGAGTGAGAAGTCATCTAGGATTTCATTTTTTTGCAATATGAAAAACTTGGAGTGGGCCTGTAATGCAAGAAAACTGTCAAGGAAATTCAGAACTGGACCACTGTTGAAGAAGTTCAGTCCTGCTGTTTATCTTGTAATTGAACCATCTGGGACTGGCAGTAGCAGTGCATTTATGAGTGCTGTGAATTTATGAGTGCCGATCACAGAATATGGATGCTCGTGACATTTCCTACTTTCACAGCAGTTACGGAAATCCATTGCAGTGAAACAGCTACACCTGCACTTTTGCTCACAAAGGGTTTGGGATGTGCTTGCAGTGCTTGGTTATTTCTAATGTCAAAAATTAATTACTGTTATTCTTTCAGCAACCGTAAGCTTTGTCGCAAGATTTGTTTTATACTCTCAGGTGGCTTGCGCTATTCTGAATTCTTAGGCTGTTTTGATATTCTTGTATCTGTGCCTCATGGGATTTGTAGAATATGCCTTAAAAGAGTGATTTGAAGCTTGCCTAACCCAAGTTATTCCACGAACAGATTGACTGACTGTTCAGAAGCAGTGATTTTTACATAACAAGTTATGAGTATGAATGTTAGAGAGGTGTTTGTATTAATAATATAACTTTTTCATTTCTACACATAATAGATGCATGTATCTCCTTCTTAGGAAAGACCAGAACCTCTTGTCTCCAGTGAATTGCTGGTACTTGCTCCTGAATCAAGTAAGAAGAGAAAGCAAAGACCATGCAACGCTGAGCGATATCTACCTGAACAATGTGATCATGCGGTTCATGCAAATAAGTGAAGACTCCACTAGAATGTTCAAGAAGGTAATGCCTCTCCTGCAGTCCTGCAGCCACCTTGTAAGATGTGTGAGGGAGGCAAATGTGTCCTAGTAGGTAGCATTTGAGGAGACGATTCGCCACACATAGCGTAAAATCTGTTTTAGCACACCCATAAATTCTTCATGACTGTTCTTGCAGAGCAAATCCTGAGTGCTGAAATGCCTGGGAACTTGCTGTATGTGCTGGTGACCTTAAGAGCTGCATCACAAATATCCAAAAGGCAGGGAAAAGAGCCTGTTCTTCTCTGAAAAGCGTGCTTGTCTACCCATGCAGAAAGGGAACAGTTTTTGCTTAGGACTCCCAAAATAGTAATGCTGTATTAATGAATTATTTGTAAAAACAGTATTTCATTGAAATTCTGTCATGAGAGAGATGGATTCATGCCAAAGTAAGGGTGTGCCTTGGAATAAAGATGAGAGCAGGTGCTGTAATTCTCCTAAACGTGTTTCCTTTCTTTCCCAATATTAAATATGAACTTATACTTTCAATAACATAACTACTTCTATTAGATCATTTGAGCATTGTCTCTGTACATGTTTGTCCTTGTACCTGCCCGTTCTGTGTTTTCATAACACATACGATGTGTAAATCCCTCTTGCTAAGCAAGCACTCTAGGCAGCCTTAGTTTGTGATCTACGTAATGTGTTTGCAGTCATTGTTGTCATGATGTTCCAAAGTAAAAATAGATTATAAATGCACATCCGTCAGTCAGTAGGATGCTGGCAGGCAAGTGTCATACAAAAAAAAGAGTTCAAGAAGAATAGAGGTTAAAGAATGCAAAGCATATGACTGTATGATGGCAAGGGTACCAGATTAATGTTTTCAAAATAGTGAACCGATTTCACATATACCTGATCACAATCCTAGATAGAGAGCAATGGGATAGGGAGAAGAGTAATTTAGGGAGAGCATAGGTTGTATTTTGAGGTCAGAAAAGAAAAACATGAGTCAAATTCATTGGTGTGCATTAAAACCTGTAACAGTAATAAAGTTGAAATTTACAGTTCCTAGATGAGTAATGGACTGTTCACATAGCATGTCTAATGCACAGAATTGTAGTTTGTTAGCCACTAAACTTACTAATATGGAAGATTATTATAGAAGTTGAAAATGTGATGAGGTAAATAATTTGAAGATGCTGAAGTACTGTCTGTGTGGACATATCTCAGACTTGCTTGATCAGTAGAAAGTTTTTGTTATTAAATCTGGAATAGATTTTCAGTTATTTATGTCATATCTCAGAAATCTCTTCTTTACCAGGTGTGCATTATTAGACTAGCTTTTTTGCTTTCAGCGTAGTTCAGTTCTTCAGCACTGGAAATCTTGCTTTTCCTTCCCTTCTTTCCAGGTCGACTGTACAAAAATATCTAGATAAAGTTTTCCATGAAGAAGCAGAGGTCTTTTATTCACTCATAATTTATTAATGTAGATTGCTGCAGCTTACCTGTGGGAAGGAAGAAAATATGTGACCGTTTTCAGCGCATTATAAGGACATATATTGTCCCATCTTCCTGACAAACTTGTCTCTTTCCTCCATATTGTGCCCAGGAACTTGGAACATTTTGAATTTTCTTTTTCTGGCACAGCTTGTTGAAGAAGAGAAAGCAGCTGCCCTTGCTTTCTTGTTCCTCCCTTGAGTCTTGCACAGGGCAAAGAAGAGAAAGGAAATTGAGGGAATCCTGCTGTGCGTAACCTAGAGCTCACATTACCAGAGTGCGTATCATCAACAACCCTATCCTACCTTTCATTAGGGTTTGCCAGCTGACGCTCAGCGTGGTAGTGTCACGTCAAATGGCTGTTAGCTGAGTTGGAGAATAGGCATAGTGAGTTGACCAAAGGGTGTGTGAAGGGATCTGAGCCAGGCTAACGTGAGGGGAAAGGCGGCTGGAATACATGCAGCCCCTTAGTGTAAGTGAGCTTCACAAGTACATAGCCTTTGATATGGTAGTGGTTGTTGACCAGTATTGATTTTTTAAGCACTTATTTTTAGGACTTCAGTATGTTAGGAATCAGTACATGTTAGAGAAGGCTGGAATTTCCACAGAGTTCCAGCATGCACAGTTCTTCTTGTGGTGCTTGCTGCAGAGTATTGGTGATTCATTTACTGTTTATTCCCAGCCACAGAACTTAGTATACATTGAATGGTGATGAAGCTCGAGTTTCTCTTCTGTGAAAGGGAAGGGAGTTACAGAGTGAGGTGAAAAACGCTGGACAAAGAGAAGACCTTATTGCTCTCTACAGCTACCTGAAAGGACATTGTAGAGAGGAGGGAGCTGGCCTCTTCTCCCAAGTGACAGGGGACAGGACAAGAGGGAACGGCCTCAAGCTCTGCCAGAGGAGATTCAGGCTGGACGGTAGGAAAAATTTTTTCACAGAAAGGGTCATTGGGCACAGGAACAGGCTGCCTAGGGTTGTGGTTGAGTCACCTTCCCTGGAGGTGTTTAAAGAACGTGTGGATGAAGTGCTGAGGGGCATGGTTTAGTGTTTGATAGGAATGGTTGGACTCGATGATCCGGTGGGTCTTTTCCAACCTGGTAATTCTATGATTCTATGAAAACCAAGACCAGGGCAGATGATGAAGCTGTTAGCAAATTGTCTGCGTTATTGATGAAGAATATAAACTGTCCACATCTATGTTTAGTCCAAATGGCAACTTCAACCATAATAGTCCTTAAAGGTCTCTTCCGACCCAAAACTTTCTATGATTCTGTGATAATTTCTGTCCAATGTGAATGTGTAGTCTAACTTAATGTATGTCACAGACTGTCTCAGAACTGCTTGATGGACATCCACAAGGCAACAGGAATAGATTAGGTGCAAAACACCCATGTCCTGTACTACAATCCCCTTTGCAGGAAAGAGGTCACAGGAATAAAGAGGAGGTGCACTCAGAGTGAGAAGGGTGACAACCAACACTCTCCTTAACCAAAATTGTATTCTTCATAAAGCAAATGATGTGGAATTTGTTGTAGAATTGTAAATATCAAATAGAATATTTACCAGTTTCTCTCATTTTCTGTAGGTTAACTTTGGATAAGAATAGATTTGGAATAGAATTCTGTCGGAAAAAAGTATAATCAATCTCAGTAGGTGTCATCCCTATGAAAGCATATGGAAATTGTTCACTAATCATGGATTTCAGATTAGAGACAACCTATATCCTCCAGCTACTTCTACACTGGAGTCTGATCATACTGTTCTGTACAATAGGTATTCTCTCTCTTATAATGGTAAATGTAAATAATAATAACAGTAATAACACAATAATTTAAAAAATAAAGTCTAATGAGTGCATGCTTAATATCTTACTGCAGACTGTGATCAAGAGCTGGAAATACACCTGTCTAACATATCTTTACTCCATTGGCTCTACAGCATTCCACATAGGAGCATTTAAAATCTAAGTAATTTCCAAATACCAGCTAATCAACCTTCTCTATATTCAATAATTAGCTCATTTAATTATGTACCTTCCAGTTTATTAACCTCATAGTGTTATGCATTGCTATTATAATCTTATTTTAATTCTCCCTTGGTCTTGCAGCAGCAGTTTCTGCATCTTTGGAGGTGCTTTAGCTCCACTTCCAAGACTGGAGAGTAACTATACCAAGTCCATGATCAAAGCAGATCTCCATTGTTCTTCTCTGAACACTGAATCTGCCTGTTGCAGAGAGGGAGAATATCTAAGAGTAGAATTCCCCGTGGCTCACAAGCAAGGTATGGGGAGACAATAACAAAGTCATTGGCTCTTTCCGCTCCCTCTTTTTTTTCTCCCCCACTCTCATTCTGAGAGGATGAGGCTACCCATTGGCTTTTTCTGTCTCACTGGTGGTTATGTAGGTCCTTAAATGAAACTCCTCCCTGAGGTGAGCCCAGCATTTTCTAGAGGGATACTGTTTGCATGCCATCCTAAGATTGGTTCCAGCTAAAGTTGTAGTAATGAAAAAATCGAACAGTTTCCTTGTTTCCTGGCCATGCTTACCACAGAAGTATTGTTTCATTCCTCCTTCTACTGATATCTCCTACATGGGATACAGCATGAAGTCAGGAAGGAGTCTATAGCGAACCCTTCTGTAAAAGGTGTGTGCAGTAACCGGTGTTGGTCTGTATGAAATGTGGTGACGAGGGGTGTCTGTAGCCCTTGGTCTGTGCACCTTACCCTTGACTCACTGGCACTTCATCCTCATTCTGGTTTTCTTCTGTGTGCATCTATATAGCCGTCTCAACATTTGCATTGCTTTAGTGAAATGATCCCTATTGGTTCTACCTTACATGTTCTGATGGGTTATGATAGACTGTATTTAGGTACCTGATTGTACATGGCTTTGCTGTCTATGTTGGCCCACTTAACATGTAGATATTCATTATTTTTGTTCTCCCAGGAGCTATTTGTCATTCTTTTTTCCAGGGGTCAGGAACCGGCATCTGTTTAAATGTACTAAATGCAGAACAGAGATAGGATCTAGTTCAGAGATTTTGTGACATTTATCTGATGATATTATGTCAGGCTTCATAATTCCAGATAGGCACTTAAGCTCTTCTTTTTATTTGCTGGCATATAAAAGCAGTACAGATTGCTGTTCATGCCTGGCCTTCATGCTGCACATAAAATTGCAAACATAAAGTAGCAGAGTTCAGACCTTGCATGCTTGTGTGTTTCTTCAGGCAGATGGGGTAGATGGCCTCATGGGGACAATTAAAGAATAAAGTAATAAGGAAAAATGTCAAGCAGAAGGGAAAAGTATTATGCAGAACATTTCATGCAGTGATTCTGGTTACCCTAGCATTAATAATCAACTCTATAAACACATACTTACAAAATCCTTAAGCAGATTTGTATATTTATAATTTATAAACATGTATTTTCTTTGGACAGAAGCTATAAGGAGCAAGATGAACATGTCTTCCAGTGTTTACAGTAAAAGATGCCGGAGAAGCCAAGCACAATAAATATTTTAGTTCCATAATCTGGCTATTTACAAGGAATATGACTACCTGCCAAATCTATTTGATATTATAAAGGTTGTGGCATACATAGAGATTTTTGCATCATTTTCTTAAACATTTAAAGATTTAGAACTATAGCAGACGTGTTTGTTGCTATAGACTGGCAAATCTGGGATGAAATATTACTATGAGTTGGTTATGTCAGTGTCACTGCTGCTCATGAAAGCTCATTAAAAGAAGGATTTGCACATCACTTTCCCCAGGGACGAGCAGCAGACCCTTTTAAAAGCAATAGTCACAGAACAGTTTCTCTAAATGGCAACTGAGAGTAGCATTGTCTGTGCTAAATACAGACAAGAAAGAGTTCCAGGAAGAACTGAACTGACTCTTAAATTTCAGTAAAAAAAAAAAAACAAAAGATGAATGTTTGGGTTCCCAATTATGCTCTTAACTGAAATGGATTGAAAAATTCTTGCAGACTTCAATGAAAAGGTATTAACGTAGAATAAAATTTTCCCAGATATCTATCTGTAAATATAAATCTTGATAGCATCAGTAGGACCAGTGATGTGTTGAAAGTTGAGCATATTCTGAAAGGCTGGGTTTTTAGGTACATGCTTATTTGTCTGTTGCATGAGAGTGATCTATACTACTATTAGGTGAAAAATTACACTACTGTCTCTTAATGCTTTGAGCCAGGTTAGTAACATATATAATATTTTTTAGCAAGAGTTTGCATATGCTCTGACATTTTTTATTATGCTCTTTGTTCTTTTGGTTAATAGATGCTAATACATTTCTCTAGGAGATAATGAATAAAGAAGCATTGCAGTGATTGTTCATCAGGTTTTAATGGCCTGATTAGAGCTATCAACTCAGCTCCAGGAAAATGTGCGCTCCAGCTTACATTCTGTTGTTTGGCTACCCTGAGGAGAGGCTCCTGGGGGAGCACTGTTCAAACATGCTGAACCACTGCAGAGAATAGGTAGCATAAAAGAGAAATAGAAGAACCATTAACCACTGAAAATAAATGCACTTCTTATCTGATGCTCTAACGTGCTATATATTACACACTAAAAGCTGTATCACTTGCCACTTGCATCACTATTTCTTAATCTTAAATGCTAATGTAAAATATGTTGGTTCTCCAGTATAAATCCCTTTTATATTACAAAAGTTAACAACATTTCCTGTTTTTTATTGGACAACTCCTACAAAATCTTTCATCAGACAGAGGCTGCAGCTGACATATTATCTATCACTCTAGGCACCCTCTGCAGGTTGGAGCCCTTGGATGAACTGGTGGAAGGATGACTCATCTGTGATCATGTGGCATTGCTAGCTGTCTCTGCTTAATTTTTACTCTTTTTGCTAATCATCTCACTTGTTCTCTTTTCTCTTCCCATTTTAGATCCTATTGTCCTTTAATAAAAACATTTCCCTCTTTATTGTGATCTTTTCTATTGACCTTCAAATATACTATTGATCAGTGTATTGTCTGGCAAAAATCATGTATGCATGGTGGCCAGAGTATCATGAGGGCTGGACTGCTTGTGCTTCAGTGCTGGACAAAGCTCTAAAGGAGCAAAGAGAAGAAACAAGTCCCAGTAAATAGCAATCATTCGACTGATCGTTAACTCATCTGGTTTCTGTGTTAAGTGTAACAGAAGAGAAGAAACGAGCGTGCATCTTTCAGTCAACTGCTGTGTGTTTAGCTTACAGGACAATCTGCAAAGGGTAAAGAGAAAAATTGAGTTGAGGTTTTCTATCTCACCACCTGAAACAAACTTTTGTGCTGCTAGGTTAAGGCATAGAATCATAGAATGTTTTCAGTTCAAAGGAACCTTAAAGATCATCTAATTTCAACCCCCTCAGCCATGGGCAGGGACACCTCCCACCAGGCCAGGCTGCTCAAGGCCCCATCCAACCTGGCCTTGAACACCTCCAGGGATGGGGCAGCCGCAGCTTCCCTGGGCAAAGTGTGCCACTGCCTCACTACTCTCATAGTGAAGAATTTACTCCTTATGTCTAGTCTAAATCCTTCCCTTCCCAATTTACACCCACTGCCCCTAGTCCTGTCACTACCAGCCTTTGTAAACAGTCCCTCCCCAGCTTTCTTGTAGCTGCTTCAGGTACTGGAAGGTCCCTATAAGGTCTCTGCAGAGAGGAGGTCTCTTCTCCAGGCTGAACAACCCCAATTCTCTCAGCCTGTCCTCATATGGGAGGTGCTGCAGCCCTCTGATCATCTTTGTAGCCTACTCTGGACATATTCCAACAGCTCCATATCCTTCTTATGTTGAGGATTCCAGAACTGGACATGATATTCCAGATGAGGTCTCACCGGAGAGGAACAGAGGAGCAGAATCATTTCCCTCACCTTGCTGACAACGCTTCTTTTGATGCAGCCCAGGATACAGTTGACCTTCTGCACTGTGAGCACTCATTTCTGGCTCATGTTGAGCTTCTTATCAGTCAGCTCCCTCAAGTCCTTCTCTGCAGAGCTGCTCTCAATCACATCTTCCCCATCCTGTATTGAAAGCAGGGATTGCCCCAACCCAGGTGTAGGACTTCGTATTTGGCCTTGTTGAACTTCAAGAGATTCACACAAGCCCATTCTCAAGCCTGTCCAGGTCCCTCTGTATAATATCCTATCCCCCTGGTGTGACAGCTGCACCACTCAACTTGGTGTCATCTGCAAACTTGCTGAGGGTGCACTCGATCTCACTGTCTGTATCAGTGATGAAGATATTAAATAGCACTTGTCCCAGTACAGACCTCTGAGGGACACCGCTTGTCACGGATCTCCAACTGGATGTTGTTGGGGAACGTGTCAAAGGCTTTACGGAAGTCCAGATAGATTGCATCTGTTGGTTTTCCTGTATCCACTGCTGTGTTTACTCCATCATAGAAACATGCTGCCTTAGACTCAGTATTGCTGTATTAGGGCTTGAATTGTCATCAGCTTTGAGATGATAGTGACCAAAACTTGAAAGGGAAAAATTGCTTGAGGCTGGGGTTAAAGTACACTTTTTTCTGACATGTGTATGCATTCATCTTCCATTCTTACTGTGTACAGTTTTATTTGTGTGTTGTATCCTCTTTTTCTGCTCAAGTAATTAAAAGACAGACTACTTATATTCAGCACAATAGAAGCAACCATCCAAGAGAAAACAGACGGTCTTCACTTCTTGGAGCTTTGAGGAGATGTGTAAGCTGTGTCAGAGCTGCACTGCTCACTTTTAAAGGCAGGGTGCCAATGTAAAGCAAAGCAAAGCATTTCAGAATTTTTGCAGAAGCCTATAGTGTGTTTCCCTACAGCAGCTTGCAAATCTGCAATCCTTTTCCAATTCTTTACAAGCAGTCTGTGCATTCTTGTTCATATGAATTTTTGTCCTTCATATTGGATGAAAATAATCTGAAATTAGCACAGAAATGGAATTGGTAAGCCTTGTTTTCTAGATGCTTAAGTAGTAGAGCATACCTCATGAAAATACTAGACTTTGAAAAGTACAAGCAGCAGGGAAAGTTTTGTAGTAGTTCTGTGTCACTTGGCTTCAGAGCATCTGTCTCACTGTGCCTTAGCTACTACAGCTAATGGCCTTGGGAATACAAGAATTTCAAGTGTTTTTTAATTTATATGTCTAACTTCTTGTCAATTAAAAATGATCTTGCATACGAGGATTGTAGTGGATACTGGTGTTATGGTAGGTTCCATAAAATATTGCCCATGGTTAGAAGTATGACAGTAGGAATAGAAGGGAAAAACACAATGTTTTCTCTTTCGGCTACTGTATGTGTCTGTTTCATCCTCCTAGAAGACACGGTGGGTGGGATGTGTGGCATGGTTCCTCCTTGTGTGTGGGTGTTGCACTGGAAATTCTCATTCAGAAACCATTATTCCTGCAGGTGTTTTAGTGATGGCCAAGTATGTGTTAGCAGCTTTGGAGATGAGTCATCCCTGAGGATTTTCTTTTGGCTTTTATGCAAATACAAAGTACTTTTCACAGCTAAGGCCTTTATCTGTCCTGGAGTTGGAGTTTTTAGAAGCAGGGCTAATTATCAATTTACTTACAGAAAAAAAGTGACATTTCCAGTATGAACGTTACAGTGTTGACCATTGCAGAAGAAACGTAGCAAGGCTGTTTGCCAAATCTCATAGCTCAATTCTGTAGCTATTTTCCGATGTTTGTGGTACAAATGCCTTCAACTCTTACACAGTTGCCACAGTTTTCATCTCATTGAACTGCTATGGACAACTAACAAAGGAATATATTTGAATGAAACTCAAATTAAATACTCTCATTTTGACATACTTGCTTTCTTTAATTTCTAGTGCTAAACATTTCTTTTTTTCTGGGTCAGAATGAAAATAAAGGCACAATCTAGAAAAGCTAAACAAAGCTGTTTCAGCAGCCCACTCTGGAATATTATGCAGTTGGGTATCTTTTTCAAAGAGGAGCCAGAATTATTTCTTGCATAAATATTTAGATATTTGCATATACTGAGAAACACAGACTATTCTAGATGTAAAATTGGGCAGGATGTCCCTCTAGAATATCACATTCCATATGGTTTAGGTTTTTTATATATCATAGCAGCTGTAAAACAGTACACAGTTTGTTCCAAAGAAAAAGCATTATAACATTAATCCTGAACTAAACCCTTTCTGTTGGAACTTAATTTCATGACGCTTTTCATGGGAAAATCTCTCAAATTACTTATAGGTTTCCCTTTAGAAATCTTGTGTCCAGATGTTGTCTGTTTGCCTCTGCATCCCTGAATCATTATTTTTGTTGCACTGTAATTCTGTCAGAACAGGGTCTTCGCGAGCAATGTGGCATTCACTATCTAGAATGAAGAATGAGTATGACTATCAAGAAGCAAGTATATGTTGCAGTTTTTGCATGTGCTTTCCTAATGATTTCTTTTTAATTACAGAGCAAAGAGATTGCATTTCAGCTTCATGAAGACTTAATGAAAGTTCTTAACGAGCTTTACACGGTAAGTATAGTTACTTACTTAGCTTATTCCATATTGGACCTTTTCTGTAAGCTTTAAGTGTCCTTTTATCTAACAAGTTATCCCCCAGTAGGGATGCTAATTTTTTGTCTTCTTACACAAGTCTAAATGGTCTCTTTCAGAAAAACTACTCACTTGTTTACAATACATATGCTAATGCTTTCAGGATTACTCTTTACTTTCAACCCTTTTTCCCCCCAGACTATGCTAAGCCAGTTCATCATAAGTTTTCTTGATTGTTTAGGAGGCATTTCTACTTGGAGCTTACCAGAGCAAAGCTGCTTCTTTTTCTGCCTTGTTTTAGTCCATGCTGCCATCTGTTTGGTTTGATTCATGGACTACAGTCAGTAAAAATCAGTCAATATTAACCTGTGTGCCCTTCCTACTCCCTGGCTGGGATAAATAAATAATGAAAAGAAAAACAGAAAAATAGAGGATTGTGTAGGCTTTCCATACCATTCAGAGAGATAAAGAGAAAATCATTATAAGCATTCTGGCAAGCTGCCGCTAACCCATTAGAAAATCTGAGAGAAGGTAGATCTGAGTTTGTTTTCCTCTTTGAAACTCATCTAGATAACTTGTTACTAGAGGATGAGGTTTTATCTCCCTAGAAAACATTTCCCAAAACATTTTTTGATCTTCTGAGGAAGATCAAAACAAGAATTTCTCGGTTTTTTAAACATAGCTGTACAATGAAGAGGAACTGGCGACGTCCACCTCTTACAAAAATCTGTGGATTCCTGGTGGTTGAGGAAGTTGTACAACTAAATTCTCCCTTCTGCCTGGAAGAAGTGAAACATCTATGCTTCAGTACCCTTCATAACAATCTCTAGGCTGCTGCCTTGCCTTTTCTCAAGTTTTGGGGTCCAGGAAAATAAAAGCAACAAAAATCTGTACTGAGAAACAATTTGTGATTTTAAGGAAAGTTAGGAAGATATCAGACACCAGGTCCCTTCAGCAAGAGATTAATTCAAACATTACTTCTTTAGGTCTTGTCTTTTCCTTTGACTTGTGTAAGATCGTGCACTCATTAGTGGATGAGTTGAAGAATATTTGAACTCAAGAACAATTTAGGAGGCAAAAAGAAGTTCTAAAGAAATTTAGACCTGTCTTACTGTCTGGGTTCTTTTGAATTTTTGGGGGTTTGTGGGGTTTTTTTCCCTGAAATTGCCACTGATTTTGTAGGGTACGATACTCCAAAAACCTTGTTAGCTTGGGCCTGTAATCAGTGAAGTATGCTGGGATCAGCTTCTGCAAAGCAGTGATAGCCACAGACAATTCACACAGCTGCAGGGGATCAGTGGCTCTAGGAGCCATTGCACAAGTGAGGCTTCAGTGTTGAGTAAGCCCTGAAGATACAGCCTTGTTTCAATTAATCAGTTGCATAACTCCATTGCCTGATGAGGTGCAGGATTAGTTCCCATGCTTCCAGGGTAGGAAAACAGTGAAGCATGTGATTAAATACTTTGCTGGATTACTAGTGAAAATGTTCCAGGCTGAATGTTGATATTTTTGTTCTTTTACTTCACATAAGTGCTGTATCTTTCCACTGAGGGCTACAGATTTATTCAGCTACTAACTTCCATGTTATGGCTTCCAGTGTATCCTAATTCCAGAATATAAGATTTTTGTAAAATAGGAAGGTTTTTTTTAAGTTGGTAGAATGGACATGCTGCTGCAGGATGTTTTCTTGGGATGGAATTTACTTCACCTAATTTTCAGGCATCTGCAGCGTAGGTACAGATATCTTAGCTTGCCATCTGGGTTCCAGTTATAGTCACTGGATATCTAATATGGGGAGATCAAACTCCTTTGATCAGATACAAGCATCTGCTTCAGCCGAAATGATCTACACTGTTAACTCCATTGTCCAGCTTTTCATTGATTGCATAGCAATTGGTCAGCTGTGGATGCCCATATCTAGTAAGATACAACCCATGCTTAGTAAAGTGACAATATGGTGCAGAATAACATCAGTTCCACTGGTTCCATCTTTAGAATGGCTTCTTGAGCACCAGGTATCTCAAACCCAGTTTATCCAGAATGATCCAGAATAAATGCAGTGTTTAAAAGAATTGCTACTGATTTGGTCTGAATATGTTTAATAGATGAGTTCTAATACAGCCTACTAAGTATCAGAATAGCAACTGACTTTTCTTTGAGTGACACTGCTCTGTCAGGTGTCCTAGTCTTCTATATCATAGTGTGAACCTCATGATGTTCAACAAGGCCAAGTGCAAGGCCACATCTAAACCTGTTGTAGTTAGAGAGTTGTGTCCACTGGCTTTGACATTTGTTAGCTCAAACAAATCCATAAGTAGATTTTGCAAAGAAGAAACTGTTCTAAGAGAAGAAAATAAGAAATCACCGAGGAATTGAAGGACCATGCCACCTTCCATTAAGAGTGAGTTATGAAGATATTCCGTTAAAAAAACTTTCTGCTAGTTTTTAAGTTTTGGAAGTTTAAACCTCTGCCTTTTGAGAGAAAGAGACTAGAAAACATTTTAACTTCTTATTTAATGTGTGAGCTCAGAACTGCAATGGAATATCATTTCATTTGACACTTCATTTGCACTTTGGAGTATTAAATACCTACTGTTCTTCAAAAATGCATACCAATAAGAGACCTTCCTCCTTGCTTACACTTATGTAATTAGTTCCTTTTCCTGTTTGCATTACTATTAATTATAATGGAAATAGGAGATTTGTACCAGAGGGCTTTGTTTACTCCCTGAGAGTAGTTTAGCTTATGTTGACTTTGTCTTGTGTTATCCTCATTAAAATTACACATCATGTATATGAATATTGAAAAATAAGAACAGAAGCAGGTGAACCAAGGCTCCAGAAGATGTTCTAAGAAAAGCAGCCTTATTTTGTGGAATAATCAGAATTTTTTAAGGGAAACTTTACTTCTTCATTTTCTTCTTTTTCATAGAGAAGGTTTTCTTACACATTATGTATGTATGTTTTCTACATGTTACATGGTTAGGGAAAATGCATTTTAAGACTCCGTATTTTAAATTTTCAGTATTTTATGCGCCGGTTCTTAAATTATGACTCAAAACATCATGCCAAAACCAACTGAGTAGCTAAGCTTCAGTCTGTATCTTTGCAAGTTCAGTAAATTGTGAGTAGTGAGTACTTTTAATTATGCATAGCTTCTCCCTGGCTGTGCCAGCCAGTCAGTATTTTAAGGTCTGCAGCATCCCAGCTGTTGCATTCCTCTCTCAGTCCTCTCCCTATTACACTTTCAGCCAATGTTGATCAGTTGTGCATATAAGCTGTTGAAACTAGAGCAAGGCGTACCTTTTGAGTGAATAGTGCTGGGGAAGAGAGGAGCCCAGTTAGTTGTGTGTGGTCACAGAGTTAAGGTTACTTCCTGACAATTGCAGGAAGAAAGATTGGTGAAACTGAAAACTGCAGGACATTTGGGTTTGGGTTTTTTTTGTGCACTGAAAGATTTAAAAACCTTCTTACATGCTGCTTAGAAGAGGCAACAGATTTTACAACAGATCATCTTTGTAACGGAGAAAGTTCCCCAGTTAAAGTGCTCTTCCATTTCTCTGTAAAGCAAAAATATCTTGTATTATCAGATCAAATACTGGAATATGACGGCGACGTTTGAGTGATCGGAAATGGTAGGAAACAGAAGGGAAGCAGAGTATTTTCTTGCACTGGAGCGCAGTCTCAATTGGATTTATTTAGGAGTGAGGACATATTCATAAATTACCTCTAAAGTAGTCAGAGGGGATCGATGAGGTGATAAGTTTACTGAAAATACAGAGGTGTTCTGGTAATAAGGATGGGGGTGAGTGGTAAAGAAGTGTGATGCACATCATAAGGATACATCTTCATGTCTTCCACTTGGCTTTCCAAATTACTCCTATTGGCATCACACTCTTCATGAGCAATGCAAATGTAAGGCTTTCAGAAAAATGAAAAAATAGGGACAGTCCAAAGCAAGCAATTTAATATTAAATAAGACAGTGCTACTATGCCGCTTGCATTTTTCATTGTTCTATCTCACTTTTTGAAAATCTTGGCTGTTTAATTTCTCAGGGTAGTTGCTGACAGGTTTTCTTTTTTCTTTGCTGAAATAACACAGAATCTAGATTTTCTATAGAAAAGTTAAGTCCAATTTACTATAGCACACCAGAGATCTGAGAAGGTGAAATAAGGAATTCTGTATTGGTAGTAATTTATCAGTGACAATTCCTGGAACCACATCAGAGGTTGTTTTGGAAGTGAACAGGATGATGGAAACAGCTAAAACTGAGCCTAGTTAGGTGCTAGAGGCCACTGATTTAGTAAAATTGGCATAAGATTTCACTTATTTCTTGGGGGAAGTACTAGCTGACCTGGTTTAATGAATCCCTTGCAACTCCACCTCCTGATAAGAGCTCATGACTTAGCAGAGAGGCAGTTAAGAAAAAATTCAAACACAGTAATTGCAAAAGGGATGAACTACTGTTCTGTTTAATGCCCATTTCCTGAGAAATGCTTTTAAAAAGATTTTAATTTTGCGGTTTTGTTATAAAATATAAAGCACGTGATAATACATGGTAATTCCAATATATTTTAGCTTCGTAGCATTCAGTCTTAGTACTGTGGGTTCAGTTTTCTAAAAAGTAGGTATGATGTAGAAAAGTTCCTCGCTACAGCAACGTTCCTGTCTTATAGCCTGCAGAAGTACAGCACTAATTACTGTCTTGTTGATGGATTTGTCCAGATAATAATTGTGGGTTTAAATACAATAATTATCAAAGGATTTACTCTAATGTGCCCTTCCCTATAATAAGTGCTATCTTCTGCCCTAAGCCTACTTGCTGAGTTCTTATGAATGATGCTGAAAATTTGGCACACAAAATAAGACATTTATATCACAAAGTGAGCAGTCTGTCACCTACAAGTGGGAGAGTATATAGTTTGGGTAGCATAAGAGTTTGCATCTGCTTGTAGTCTCACTTAGTGATCTGACAGAAATCTGTTTTACATCACTGGATCTGCAGAATAAACTTGCTAAATTAAAAGGAGATTAATTCATCCTTTATTTTTTAGAAAGGGACTAGTATACATTTAACAGTGCTTGTTCACTGCAGGAGAGAGGTGCAGCATGTGTCATGATGACAGTTCAGCATCTGCAAAATTACAACCTTGATCTCTCTTTTCAGTGCATATTTGGTGGCTGATCAATAGGCACTTTGGGCTCTGATTAAAGTCAGTTCAGTGACAGATACTTCTACAGGGTAGTCTGTCAGTTCAACAGTTTGGCGGACATTTGAGAAGTGGTATTCCTTATTTAATCGGATTGTTTGTTATTTGAATAATAGAGCTATGGATCCCAGAACTCTTCATACAGTAAGTCTATTTACAAGAGTTACACAAGGCTGTTACTGTCTTCTACAGTATGTAACAGCCTTTTAAAAACTCTAGGGAGAAAAGATGGTATAATATTAAGGGAAAGAGTCATACATGCAACACAGCATACAAATGCTAAGTTAATTTGTTGAGGAAGCATGCACTGAAGTGCTTGGAAGCCAGCTCCCTAGCTGGTTCCCATTTATTTTCCATACGTGTCTGTCTAACGCTTTCTCAAGTTAAGTTTGCCTGCTGCAATATCAGCTCTTAAAAAAACCATGGAGAAATTATTGAAAAGGCTGGAGCTGTCAGCTCTCCCTAGAGGCTTACAAAATAATGATGTCACTAGTGCATGAGATAAGCAGTGCTATCAGCATAACAGATTGGACAGAAGTCAAATGCACAGGCTAATCGCTGCGCTGTACATAGTCTGTATTGATTTCTAAGCCAGTGTGGCTTGGATAGTGCAGACTCGTGACTGTTGTCTATCCCTGAGTTTTCTGCCAAAGGGGAAGGCTTCTTACTCAATTTTAGTTTTCTTAAGAATCATTTGTACTAATAACTTGTTCTGAGTTTATTGTGAGAACATGGATTTCAAGTAGATATTTTGATTCACCATAAAGACAATGAGGTCCATGCTTTTTTCGCACAAAACTTGACTTTCAATGGGTGCAGAGTGAGACACTGGATTTGTTAGCACGTGCTTTAAGCAGGCAGTGAGAGGAAAAAGTACTCTTCAGTGATGTGAGGTTAGCAGAGTCAGCATGGAGGCAGCTGGACCTCTTGCTGAAAGCTGGTAGTGGTGCACTTGTACTCCTTCACTCAACAAGGAGGCACATGAAGGTGTCACGGCTTCTGAAGAAGAGAACATTTATCCCTAGTCCACTAGGCTACAAAGCACTCAGGAAAAATGCTTTAAAAACTTCAGTGCTTACTGCTTTTACCAAGCAGAACAAATCCTTGTTTCACCATCTTAAGTCAGGTGGGATGTGCTGTTAGGAAACTCTGAGATATTATTATTGTTCTGTCTTTGCAGGGAGAAATACCAAGGCAGTACAAAAGAAAATAACTTTCCTAGGTGATAAGACACATAAGTTAGCTTTGTTCCACCAACTAAAAAGTCTCTGGAGCCAACACACAACAAAAGATGAAAAATAAAAGCAGACACTTGTAGAGTGCTGTAAAGAAGCACTCAAAAAAATGAATAAAAAAGGCCAAAAGAGAAAGGCACAACCTCATTTTTAATTTCCTTTTCCCATCAGTTTTAATAGAGCCATATAACATTCTATGCTTCTCAGGGTTTATTTTATAAATCATTTCTGTAAGAAGTGCATTTCTTCTCTTTTCAGTAATTCTTTCCATGTAGCCATAGGAGTTACACTCTCCAGGTGCAGATTATTGACAACTTTAGAAATGCCCTTGGTTACAGTGCGGGATATAGGGAGCTGAATGTGCCATTTGGTTAAGCTGAGGACTGTGCAGATCTCTGCTCTGCAGGCTTGACTTCTCTCCTCAGCTTGGCTTGTCTCATCTTCATTTTTTTAACTCATCCATGTAGACAGTGAGCTGCTGGGATGGCGGCTGTTCCCAGCGGGTGTAGGCAGTGCTTGGGCAGGAAGCTCCACACTCTGGTTGGGCTTTGGAGCAGGACTATGATATAAAATAGCAGGAGCAGCAATAATGCTAAGCACTGCTCTGGGTAATTTGGGCTTTTTTTTTAGCAGAGAGCTGTAAACATATGTTTTTAAAAATAAAAACAAGGTCCTTTGATGGGCATGTCTGGCTGTTTTACCTTACTGCAGGAAGTTAGTGAAGAGTTACCTGTTTCATTTTTAATACCACTGCTATTTTGGTTGTATGAATGGCATGGCATCAGTATTAAACAGTGGTGCACACAGTTATGATGTATAACATATGCGTAACATACATGGTTATGCAAAAGATGTAACTCTCAAAAAGCTTCTTTCTTTCTGTTGCATGAGTCTTTAATTATGCATCCATCCACCCATCGCCTGATATAGCGTGCAGTTGGTTTGTGTCGATCCACAGTGGGGATGGTAAGCTAGGCAGTGCAAATTTGCTGCAGCAGTGTTGATGCCCCTTAGGCTGGCCTAACAACTCAGTTACTTAAAGTACTTCTCTTCCTAGGGAATATTTCAGTATTTCTCCAAACTAGTCATGCGTTGCATGAAGCTCTGCTGGAGGAAGAACGCTGCAGAGCCAGCGTGTGAACAGAGGAAAGATAATGGTGTTAACTAGGGGGCTGTGGGGGAAGCATCTTCACAACTTGCTTATCAGACAGCTCCTTCTCCAGCTCTCATCTGATTTTAGGTTGCAGCCAGTCTGCTGGCTGCATAGTTGGGAGCCACTTTTTTCCAGGCCATGGACAACCATCCAGCTGGCTGAGGACGTGCTCCAAGACCGAAGCTTCCCGTTGCTTCTGGTTTCTTCCCCTTTCCGCAGTGCTGAAGGGGACCTCCTGCTTTCAAGCAGTGAATGACCACAGCTGAGCTGTTGTCTGTCTGCCTCTTCAATACTAAGTTATGGCACTGATGTAGATTTAGGGATTTTGCTCATTATTTTATATTTTCATTCAATGACAGGAATCCTGATGTTTAATAAGAAGGATTTTACTCTTTCCTAACAGAGCAATGGAAAAAAAAATCCCCCAAAATTTTTCTACACAACTTTAGACTGAAATATTTGATAGCTTACTGCCCCATTGCCTACCAAAACATTTCTGCAATGCAAAGCCCTTTTGAGCAGAAATGAGGCAGAATGAGATGGTCTCATATGCTTATGTCAAAACTTACATTACAACTAGTTCTCCCTCGCCTTTCTCTTTATCCATAGTGCTTGGTGAAACGCTCAGAACATGTAGAATTTTAGGTATATAAATACCTGTTTCTTTAAGTTCAACAGTGGGCATCATCCAAAGGCCTCATTGAAAGTCAGGCATATTGACAATGCCAATAGGCTCACAGTGCCCTACTGGGAACCTGTTAAATATATCAGAGAAGAAAAAGGCAACCAGAAATCCTCAGTCTCTGTTGGCAAAGAAACTTTTCCAAGGTCCATGTTTATAAGAGGACATTTTATTCAAACACAAATTCAAATTCAAATGATTTATCTGTAGATGTCTGTATTTTCATTCTCTCCTAACTCTCTTTTGACTCTTGTCTTTTGCAGGTCATGAAAACTTACCACATGTATCATGCAGAGAGCATAAGTGCAGAAAGCAAACTAAAAGAGGCAGAAAAGCAAGAAGAAAAACAAATTGGGAGGTCAGGAGACCCTGTTTTTCATATTCGACTAGAAGAAAGACACCAGAGACGGAGTTCTGTGAAAAAGATTGAAAAAATGAAGGAAAAAGTAAATAATCCTTTTATTAAGCTTCATTTGAAGTAAATTCAGTGCATTTCTGCCATTCTTTAGTATGATATTAGATAGAGAAGTCCAGCTGGGAAATAAAATTAAACAAGGTGCACTTAATAAACTAGCAGTGGGTTATAGATAACTTGACTTAGCTGCAGTTCAGAGAGGGGATTTTTTTATTCCTGGTGTAATTCTTACTGTATAGTTTGTCACTTTTTTAACCAAAATTCTAAGTAATCGCTTTGTATTAAATTTGTTATATGTGTAATATGTTGGCAACTAAGATTCTTTCTTGTTAATAGAATGTGTGTTGGGATTGTTACTGTTTTTGCTACATACCAAAAATTAAGTAATTCCAATGCACTGATGTACAATCTTTTTCCTAGCGTCAAGCAAAATATTCTGAAAACAAGCTGAAATCTATTAAGGCCCGTAATGAATACCTGCTCACCCTTGAAGCAACCAATGCTTCTGTTTTCAAGTATTATATTCATGACCTTTCAGATTTAATTGATGTAAGTATTGACACATTTGGTTTTAAATTTATCTTGTCAGGATTTTTTTTTTCCGTTTTCAAAGAGTATACATTAGTGAAATGGGTTGCCTACACTGCACTTATCATTTACAATACGATATAGTATAATCAGGAGATTTTCCTTTCAGCTTTGTATTTCACAAAATAAAGTGCATTCCTTTAAAGTTAGAACATTATTTTCTTCTCCTCTTGTGGTAAGAGAAACTATGACAGAATAACACAAAAAATGTAGACATTTCCATTTTGTACTATAAAAAGATATCTGGGGTACAAATATTTCGTACAAGATAAGCTTCTTAAGTGGGCATCTTATAATGGTAATTAACTCAAAAGAAGGCATTTTCTTCATGTCTTCAGAATCGCTTATTTTCATTCTGTCAATCATTGAAGCAAATATACACTTCTTTTTAGTCTTATTTCATGTAGTTTGCAGAACAGATGCAATCCTGTACTCTATACTGCCAACAGAATTGTTGCTGGTTTTCATTAAGTTATTCCTGTGAGAATGTCCTAGGAAAATGAAATTGTACCCTCATGTTGACTTGTATTAGCATTTGGTCTCCAGAACCTGTATTAGTGACATATTTAGATGATACAGAGGGACAATCCCACACTCGATCATGTCCCTCTCTTTTTGTAAACTAGCTATATATTTGATAGAGAAAATTTGGAGGTAGCAAACAGCTGCTCAGTAATATTCATTCACTAGCAATGTAGTGTTAAATTTTTAAGTCAGTGAGTCTACCTCTGTGGCCCGTATGAAATGTTAAATATTTGAATATGCCTTCTACTGCAACAATAGCATTTGTTATTTACAGTAGTAAATAACATTCACATACTGTCGTTTATGGTGCGATGTTTATCACAAAGATAAGTCGGCTAAGCTCTAGTTTGTAATATAGTATAAATTAATGCAGCATTTGACAAGAGATTTCTCATTTCTGCTGTCTGGAGAAGCAAAGCTTGATAGAGAAGCAGAAAAATGCCTTGAGATGAACGGACTAAAATAGCTGCATATGTATATTTTATTGTATGTTTTCTAAATACTAAGAGTCAGTTTTCTTTAATCTCTCTGTTTTCCTGTGATTTAGAGAATATTAGCTGATTTTATTATAACCTTTCTTTTTCCCTTTCAGTTTTTTACTGTTCGAATGGTTTTGCTCCTTTTTCTTTCCTTGCTTCTTTCTTGTAAGAGATGGTGGTGTATCTTTATTATATTTTCAGTATTTCTTGCTATCTCTGTCTCAACATCTCTTTTCTTCCTCTTTCTTATTCACTGTTGCATGTCTTCTCTCTTCTGATTTCTTCTGGTTTATTCTGCCATATATTGTCCCTGTCTAATCCACAGTTGTGCACCTGCACGTCCTGCTGCACCCACCTGGCCTGCCCAGGCAGTGAAAATATTTATCAGGATCCCAACAAAGAGATGATCAGGGCAGAAAACTAAGGACAAGCAGCATGCCTGCTAGAGTACCACCCAAGTGAAAAGCTGTCCTTACCTAATGGATGGTACTGCTGCCACTGCTATAAGGATGGTGGATTTTTAGCTTCTAGTTAGGGCATGTCTGATAAATGTGAACATTGTGAGTTTTTTCTGGCTTCTGTATGGAAGAAAGGTCTGTTTCCTTCTGTTCCCAATAACCTCACCCCTTCAGAGGTTGGAGAGGAGGCGGATTTTGTCTTCTCTCCTGCTTTCTCTTTCGGAGCTCATGGTTCCCAGTGACTGTCTCCAACGTGTGTTTCTACTTAGTCAAAACTTTCTCAGGCTGGAAAATGTACCTGATTTTTACCCATTTCATTGATATCCATGGAGGTTGCTGTGCCAGTGAAAGGTAAGAGGAGGACCCACAGGCCTGGAGCTTCACAAAGAATTGCAAGGACAAGCAAAGTGAAGCGCTCTCTGCATATGTTTACAAAGACAACACTGTTTAGGTTACTCTTTGAGAAGATATTTACACAACCATGAAGACTAAAGCTTTCTAACTGCTAGTTTTTAATAGAAATATACATTCTAGAAATATACATTCTACAGTATTTAGTAATTCACAAAAACTATACAAGCCATGGACCAATGTAAACAATAACATTCTTTTGGCAAAAGAGCTTCAGAAATTACTGTTCCCTAAGGAATTTAAATGGAAAGTCTAGCTGCCCTTTGCATCATTGTTTTGTAAGAGTAGGCTACAAAACACGTGCAACAAGAATTTGCTTCAGAGCCAATTTAATCTGATTGTGAGCTTGTTTAAATGAAGAGTCTTTCAGACATTTGTATTTAATCAGAATATGCTGTGAAAGCATTGGTATCTAGACAGAGTGTTTACTACTTGACAAAGGAAACACTTTTTGTAAATGCAAGTGTCTTGGCAAGATTTTGGGGTTATATCATTGGAATGTGAGACATGCTGCCCACTGGCCATATGTTGCAACAATCCACACTGTCTTGTTTTGTAAATGTATTAATGTCTTGGTACGATTCAGAGTTTTCAGAGCAGTAATGGTGATTTCATTCTTTGCCATCTCTACTCTGTCCCCATCTGCCTGGCTGCCTTTCCATGCTTTCTTGAACTCTCTCTTTGCCTGTACAAAAGGGGATTACTTCTCCTCTATGTCTGAATTCCAGTTAACATGGAAGAGATTTAGAGCTTCTCAAACTGTTGGGGTTGCCCGTAAATGAAACTGAATGTTTTCCTACATTATTGAAAAATATCTGATAAAAATGGGATAAATACACGAAGGAATGCAGTGAACTGTTCAATATAATATTTTTTGTAGCAAGATAGGGAAGGATTGTGGGATTTTTTTACAAAAACAGTTATAGTTTTTTCATGTGATTGCCATTGCGTTTTCCATTTGTGAGACTCATATGGAAAATCCTAACTTGCAGTTCCTCAGCTGAACTCAGTCTGAACTGCTCAACTCTTTCATTTCATTAACAAATCTCAGAGCTTCTGACTTAAAATGACGATGTGTTGTTCATCTTAAGCTCTTGTCATAAAAGCAAGATAAAAATATTGCTGGAGTGTTAGCTGGATGTTTTAATGCATTTAGTAAGCTGAGGATTGGGACCAACCTTTGCAAAGAAGATTTGATAAGCTCAGTATATTTCTGTGCTCTGCATACTGTACCAGAGGAATTTGAATTTTCTGTTAAATATTCTCTACTGACTGTATAATAGGATCTAGTTCAAGGGGAGGACAGGGTTAGTTTTTTCTTTATTTTCATCCTGTAGAAGGTATCAAAGAATACTTTTTAGCTAAATTAAATAAGCTTTATCTACTATGCAGATATTTTTTTTAAGATTGTGGGTTTCAGAGAAACAACAGGATACACCCTTTTGCTTATCTGACTGTTAGTACCAACATCTGTCCATATGGCACATACTATTACTCGTTTACTTCAAGTTTTCCATGTAATTGAGTTTATTAGATTTATCTGAGTGTAAGAGGAATGTAGGGACCTTTTTCAGACTTACCATGCAGTCATATGATCTGAAGATAAATGCTAGGAAACAGTGATCAAAACAATTTGACTGTCTGATCTGCTGCTGGAATAAATAAAATATTCATGTGTTGGTCTTTCTTAGAGTAGAGTTTGTGAATCTCTAATTGCAGTCTGCATGCTTCAGATAGTTAGAAAGTTAGGGAACATTTAGCTATTATGAACTTAATTTATTCTGTAAAGTTTCTTTGTTAATCATTCATAGAACCAAGTTTAAAACTAGGATGGAGCATGTGGAGCTCACAATCCTTTATTACATAAGTTCTCATAAATATGATATGTACAGCTAGATCTCTTTGATTTGAATGTTGATTTCTGCGTGACGAGATGATTAGAAAGTGACTTATTCAGAGGTTAAGGCTTTTTAAATTAATTTCTCTCTCCGTTGGCATTAGAATTTTATTATTATTCCTGAAATGAAATGAAGAGCAGCTTGGTTTTTTGATTGAAACTCTGTGCTAAGCACTGCAGTTTGTTTTGTTCAAGCCTAAGTTTACTCCGGGGTGCAATAAAGACAGTAAATTCTCTTGAGACTGCCTCAGATTTAATTCCAAATAAGAATAAAATGCAAATTACAGAATTCATTTTTTACACATCCCAAATGCATCACTTGTCTCCCTCCACTTGGCCCAACCAAAAGTCTTTATGAATCCAGAAATGCAGTAAAACTTACAGTCTGTGACTTTGTTCTCTCATCTCTCATCTTCATGTAAGACACCGACTGCACCAACTGACGTGTCATCTCTCTCTAACCTATAGAGTAATAACAGATATTTTTAGCCATCCAGGCTGTAGCCTTGGTGTGCTGATTAGTGAACCTCAAAGATTCATATTTATTTTTGCTAGCAGTGTGCTTGCTCACCTGAACTTTACAAATCTTTCTGCAAATCACACACATGTGTGTGTTGTGTATACATACATACTTCCTTGCAGCACCAGAAAGGTGCATTTGAGTGTCAGTACCTTAAATTTTTAGCCTTGGTAATAAACAAATACCCAAAGTGCCATCCCCAGTACAGACAACTCTCTTTCTAAACCATCACTAGTAGTAGCAGATTAAAACAGTACTCGCTCTGAATATCCATGAGTCGATATTGTGACAGAGCCATTTCCCAGTAGAAATTATCTTTATCTCCCAATTTTGGAGAAAGTAACCTATGGTCTGGCAGAAGTAGGACTTGTTATTTATTGAGTGTTTATTTATTTTGCTTTTAAAAAATAACTTCACTCATACAAATTCTATTTTTACTTAAATCACCAAAGCAAAACTCCAAATTCAGGCATTTTAAATTACATTCAAAGACTGGTGATAAGGCATGAGTTCAGGTGCTGAATTTAGTTCTTGTTTGCTCTGCTGGCATTGACATTGGCAGAAAATCCCTTGGTTTGGTAGGATATTCTACTTCACTTGAAGAATTCCTTTTCTTGGTTGAGAGGCAATATTTGGCACCCTCTTCAGCTGTCATCAACTGCAAAAGACAGTCATGGTGGTAGGTGCTGAGTAGATTTAGGGCTAAATAATAAAGTTCCTGGTACTGTCACAGCATAAAGGCTGCAGTCTTGTATTCCAGCTTGCAAAGAAGCTGCATCAGAAACCCACACAACTCTAACTGTAAATCAATAAGCTTTCTATTAATACTCAGATTAATCCTCTCGAGCCAAACTTCAGGCTCAAGATGCTTGTAGTTTTATAACACATGACCACACTAAACCTGGCATTGCCCTCTATTTCTCATTTCCTCTCAGTTTAATCTTCCATAAGGTCTCTCTGAAACTAATGCGCATGAAATAAAACAGCTGTCCTGATCCACTTTCTTATCAGCACTTTTAGCCTGTCTTTTTCATCCAAGTTCGTGAATTAAATATGAGATCCGATTTGACATAGAACAAGTAAAAAACACCAAGAGACAATTCCTTTTAGAGACTATTTTTTAGGCTAGAGGTCTTTGAAATATAGATGTGCTTTAGTATAAAAGTTGAGTGGCTGTTTTAGTAAGTGTAACACAAGTTTCTATTCTATGAATGCAAAAGAGAGAGGGTAACCTATGTGTGTTTGATTGAACATGACGTCTTTTTTCTGTTTTCTTTAAATGGTTCAACAACTTGGTTTTGAACTTTGGGTAGTCGCTGTGCCATCTGCAGTAACTACCCATAGTACTCACTAAGACTCTTCTTCTCTCCTTTTTCAAATAAATAAGAGGAAAAGGAAGGGAACATGATCCCATGAGTCCTACAGGTTTATTATAGCTGTGAGGGCAGTATGCGTAGAAGCATAGTCTACAGTGGACTCAATTCAAATTGCTTCTTTACCCATCTGCATCACTTTACTTGTGAGTCCTGCAGGGAAGGGTGGTTTTAAGCTGTGTGTGGGCACCAAGGGCTGAGGGATGCCATGAAGCAGCATCCTCCCTGACTGCCCTAGCCACGCATTCACCTTTGACTGGCACAAATCTCTCCTAAAACTACACCGATTTCCTGTAGGCGCCGTGTAAGATGGGAAGTGTTGGATATTTTTGTCTGCTGCAGACTGTCTTCCCAACAGAAGTTTAGTCAGTTCCCCCTGCTGTCGAGCCTAAAAGCCCTGTTTGAATGAAGAACTTTGCTTTGTATGTGACTGTTAGCAGACTGAGGGCTGCTGTTGGGTTGACAGACTGGTTTTCGGTACTCCTGCCATTATATGGAAGCTCACTGAGCAGAAGCTGAGGATATTGTTTACTGCAGGGGGGGTAGATATTAAGGAAACAAACACTTGAGACACTACTGCTGTGACGTTTCAAAAAATATATTCAGCTGTTCCTCTAAAAGATTAACTAGTCATGAATAATGCAAACTGATGATGTTTAAAAAGAGCAAACACAACTTTATGCTCTACCAGTTAGGTTTCAATTACATTCCAGTGTTATTCTCACTCCTAGAAAAAAATGATACAAATTATGACTTTCCACATTTAGTAATGTGATGTACATTGCTGGTTCTGTCAGAACATGGGAAATAAGGTGTTTACAGTAAATACATTTTCACCATCGGGGAAAGGATGTTAAACCAATTTTGTTGCGTCAAAAAGCATCTTAGATAGGTCACTAATGCAATAGGCAGTTGTAGGGTTTTTTTGCTTGAGTACAAATACGGTGAGCAGGAATTGCTTCATTTTCAGTGTGGAGCTAGCATTGACTTAGATGGTGGATATAAGGATGGGTTTAAATAGATCATGTGAGGCTTACATATGACAATAATGCTGAAAAGCCCACTTGTGTGTGGAGTCCCAGACCTTTTCTTTGTAAATACAGTAACTGCACATCTATATCTGATAAACAAATGCAAATGTATTGCCATACTTGTACACTTGATCTCTTCTCTAAAACTGTCATTAAATCTTTGTAAAGAAATAGTTACTTTCTTGATCCCACTACTGTATTTTAATCTACAAGATATTTTGTAAAATACTTTGAAGACAGAACAATTTCAGTACAGAAAAAATTAGTGATAATTTGTGGCTCGGGGTATTGGAATGGTGTTCCTCCATTTTGATTTATTTTCCTTAACCTTTATTGTGGTTTTAGTGTTGCGATCTTGGATACCATGCTAGTCTGAACAGAGCCCTAAGAACATACCTTTCTGCAGAGTATAACCTTGAAACCTCCAGGCATGAGGGCTTAGACATCATTGAAAATGCAGTTGACAGCTTGGAGCCACGGAGTGACAAGCAGAGATTCATGGAGATGTACCCCACTGCTTTTTGTCCACCAATGAAATTTGAATTCCAGTCTCATATGGGTGATGAGGTCTGTATACTAACAACTATCCTCACAGTGACTGTTTCTGTTTCTATATATCAAGATAGAGAATCTGTCTTCTTTTACAAAGTGTTCGGTAAAAGCTTTTTGCTATCCTAAAGCAAATGGATCAATAGTAGCATTTTTCAAAAGTGGCAGCACTGTTTTCTGAACTTCTTGAGACTTCTCCAGTGAAAACTGTTGTGTGTTATACTAATAATTAAACTGCTGCGGATTTGCTGGCCAACTTGTACTTGGTCCAGCACTGGTGTAAGTAGCAGCCTTACGTCTTCACTTCTGGCCTCACCCATAATAGAGCTTGTGGGTACTATCTGAGAGAAGCTGCAGAGCTGCTTCAAATTATGCATGCTGAAATGCAGCCTTTTCACCTTTCCTCTCCCTTTTTATCATCTAGAGATTTCAAGTGTAGAGGGTATCCCAGAGGTGCCCGCTTCTGCTATGCCAGAGGCCAGTACCAAAGCAGAATTCAGAATCACTCATGTACATCTTTATTTGAAGATAACTCCAGGGTTTGCATTTCTGTGTGACAAAGAAGTGATACAGAGCAGCCATACATCAAGGCTGTGCTCTGTAGTCATACATAGTCCCATAAATGGACACATTTCAGTGCCTGCTTCTTTAAGTTTTAGTGGCTTTGGTAGGAATTCCTGTAGTTTTAAGGAGAGCAACCAGACTGTTAGGTCTTTTTCATAGCTTGCATCTTACAGCTCTTTTTCTTTCCTAGGTTTGTCAGGTCACTGCCCAGCAACCTGTGCAAGCAGAGCTTATGCTTAGGTATCAGCAATTACAGTCACGTTTGGCCACACTTAAAATTGAAAATGAGGAGGTAAGATCTGTGTCTACAAGGGCTGTGAATTGAACACTATTTTCAGGCAGGTGCAGTGTTTTCTGCCTTGCCAGGAGCTTGTAAATGACCCTGAAATGGCCTTAATCTGTATGAACTGTTTTAGTTTTAAAAGTCAAATGCTGATAAAAATGCTAAGGTAGATCCTTGTCGGATTTATAGAAATTTGGAAACTTTATCTTCTACTTGTCCATACATTCGCATTACTGAGTTTTGTGTTTTGCAGATGTTTCAGTGAAAAACTTGTTAGAGCTCCTATTTTTAAAGTTTTGTGGCAGAAGGCCGCTGAGCACGGTTATTATCTTCTGTGAACACCCTCTGTCCAGTCCCTATATTGCTGCTTCTGAAGTACAAAGGAATTTGGACTGTCTTTTGTGGTAGCTGAGTCAAAATCTCTTGTGCTCTCAGCTATAGCTATTTATAAGCACAAGTACTGACTGCCTGTGATGGGAATCATCTCACCTAGTAAAATAAAATATTTCGATTTTTTTTAAATACAGAAAAGTGATACTGTTCTCTTTCTCCTGCTCATGCAGCAGAGATAGGCGTCCCAGTGGGTGTAAATTGAACCTTTATCCAATTTAAGGCAGTGTTAAAGGTCCTCAGTTTAAATAAGAATCTATTCCTAAATTGAAACATAGGGATGATTTAATTTCTTGGTGTAGTTTTTTTGATAAGTTTTCAGGATTCCAGTTTCTCTCACTCTATGTTATGTGCTGAATGCTTAGAACAAATTATTAATGCCCATGGGCCATGTACAGTAGTCTTGAAAAAATTCCTCTTGACTTCAGAAAGTGTCTCAAGGTAAAAAAAACCAAAAGGATGGAGAAAGATTATTTCTTCCAGTAAGGTGAAGTGCAAGAGCATAGATGGAGAAATCATGTTGACAGGCACGAAAAGGGTATTTGCTTACACTGGAGGTGTGTGTAGACATACGCGTGATTCAGTTAGTTTTACTTTTCTAGACACTCTTCCAAAACAGAGGTGGGAGGTAAGTCACATCCCTGTGAATCCTGCCAGTTACTTTATTGCGTTGCGGAAACTGCAAACCCTGTTCTGCTGCCTCTTTGACCTGGTTTCCACTATAAGCAACTGTGCTTGTAGGTCAAAGGAAGTGCTGTGAGGCTGGTGTAAATTGTTCTTTCTCTAGCCCTCTCCACTTCTACAGTTTAAACATCACTGTGATCTGCGCTGTAGCACTCTGAAGAGCAGTGTCACAGGTTTTTATCTCAAAGAACATTTCCAGCAGTCAGATCCTTGGATATACACGTTCAGTCTAACACATTGACTGGTGAGCATTCAGAGCAGTGTATCATCTCTGTTGCCTTTTGTCTCAGATTAGGGACCATAATCAAATAATGTCACATTTCAGTTGTAATTTCAGGCAATAAATGCTTGAGTATGTTATACAGTCAACACAAAAGTACATTCACGTTTGTAGATTGTACCATGGTAAAGCAGAAAACTAGACAGGAATCCTAATTGTGTCTTTCTGCTTTTACATAGATACCTCTTATAGTACATCTGATTTTTCACATTCACACACCAGTTTGTCTGGGGGAGCCTGCTTCCCTTCTAAGATGTTCGGGTATGTATTTGTCTTTCCATTTGGTAAGTTGTTCTTTTTAACACCAGGTTAAGAAAACAACAGAGGCTACCCTGCAGACAATACAAGATATGGTCACCATTGAAGACTATGATGTGTCAGAGTGCTTCCAGCACAGCCGCTCAACTGAGTCCGTGAAGTCAACAGTCTCTGAGACATATCTGAGTAAGCCTAGTATTGCAAAAAGAAGAGCTAACCAGCAGGAAACGGAGCAGTTCTATTTCATGGTATGTTGATTACGTCCTCATTCATGTAATACAGGCCAGACACCTGAAGTAAACGTTATGCTGAAGTTCCTGTGCAACGTGATGCTGAAGTTCCTGTGCTTATGTCACATCCATAGTAACAGATTGATCTGCTTCTCTACAGAAATTCAGAGAATATCTGGAAGGTAGTAATCTCATCACAAAACTTCAAGCAAAGCATGACTTGCTGCAGAGGACACTTGGAGAAGGTAAATAACAGTAAAGCGAAAAGTGATTCTAGACTGTACAATGAACCCACTGAACAGGACAAAATTTACAAAACTTTAAACTTAATGGTCCACTAAGCATAGAGTTAATTTTTACCAGCAATGGTCAGACTACACACTATAAATTGATGTTGTTTCTTCAGCAGATACTTACTTCCACTGTGCAGACATTTAGACAAGTGGCTATATTTGGAAATGACACTGTTGAATGAGAAGTCTTGTGTCTAATGGGATAGATGACACAGTCAGTGCAGGGTGATTTAAGAGCTGTGACTGTTTCTGCTTCCTGGTTATTTTTGTTGACTTGAGTTTTCTTTAAAAGTTGGAGGAGAGTGGTATCTTTTTAAGCATACAAAATTATCCAGGACACGTCACTTAAGATGGACTCACTAATGCGACATTTCTGACACATGGACATGAGTGTCCTTCTTGCAACCTAGCAACTCAATAGAGCATTTATGGAAGATAAAAAGTGAAATCTTGACCTCACTAATGGCAGTAGTGAGACTTTTCTAGGCTTAGTTTAATGGTGGGCTTCTACACAGTATTTGTATACTGTGAACTGGAATGAATTAAAATTTAGTTAATAGCTCTAAGCCTGTCATTGCATATAAAATTGTTGCATTACAAAATTATTGCACTACAAAGTATGATAGCAGAGAATTATCCGTTGTCCTCAATACTCTCCGTGATTTTTAAAAATGCATCTTAAAATATAAACCGTGTCAGCAGATGTGCGTAATCAAATGAAGTAGAGCTGAACATGGGCAGTAATGAATCAGGCACCACACACAGTTCCAGCCTGCCTCTTACCAGGCCTCTCAACAGGCACTTCCTCATGGACCAAAGGGAAAAGGAGAATCATACTGTAAACCTTGAGGAATAGCCACACAGTATTGCAGACATGAGAGGAAGTGATTCACACAGCAAATCTCCTGGAGATTAGAGACTGTCTTTGAAGGATGTGTCAATTCATTTTCTTTTTGTTGCCAAAAACCTGTTGTTAATCAGGTCTCTCCTTTTAATACAAAAGCCCAGATCCACAAATCCAGTTGTGGAGGTGCCTGAAGAGCTATTAACAGCTCATTGGCTATGACCCAAACAAAGCCCTTGTCCTGGGAGTGACTGAGGTTTTCTTGCAAGTTTGGACTGTAGAAGGTGGTAGCTGGTTTTAGACAGCTAACTGCATTATGTTTTTTCTTATGGAAGTTTTAATTTAATAGGTTTTGGGGTTGGTTTAATGTGGCTGTTGAGCAGTTTATTCACACAAAACAAGTACAGCTGATGTTAGTCAAAAAAGAGGAAAATTTTCCTCCAGAGGCTCACAAAAAAGGTATTCGGAAAAACAAAGTGAATGTTTGTTATTTGGAAGTTCAGTAAAATGCATAATCATCTACTGGAGGGAGAAAGAGAAAAGATAACAGAATATGCATATTGGAAATAAGAAACAAAATCGTATGAAAAAGAATTTGAAGAAAAACTTATTAGCAGGTGACGTAAGTGACAAGTTGCTGTCAGATTCTGGGCCATTCTGCCACACTCAGGCATGCTTGGGCCATTCTGTTTGAACGGTTCCCTTCGACTCATCAGCTGTAACCCAAAGTAGTTAATCTGTGTTGCCCACAGTGGTTTTGCACATATTTATTGTCTCATCATTACAGCACAGTACATAAAACTAGTATCCTAAACGTCCACATTTACATTCCAAGCTGATATTTGGAGCAAAAGCCATCATTTGTACAGGTTAAAAATTTCAAGTGCCCTTTCTGTTGAGGCATGTCCTGCATTAAAATGCATGTGCCTGGGAAGGAGACCAGGGTTCTGTACATTCCTTGAATGGAGATGATTGAAAGGGTAGAATTATGGTGGAATTGTGATCATTATTGCTGCAACTAGTATAGAAATGAATTTGTAGGAAGTGTACTGCTCCCCTGCTCCATTCAAACTGCCTTTTCTGGAAACTTTGATGTCAGCAAGATAGCAGACAAGTAACACAGCATGCTGTGTTAAGTAATGCAGGGGAGAGGACGCAGGGAGAGGGAGAGGATTGTCTGAACTGCAAGTTTTCCTTTGATGTCCTCTCTTGCTTTTGTTCAAACCTGTATGGTGTAAGGATGTAGGCTGGATAAATCCAGATTCCAGGCTGATGTCCACAGTGTTGACAGCATTTGGCTCCTGTTCTAGTTTATCACCTCTGTCCTAGTGTCTATTGCTGTTTACGGACACAGTGTATACATATTCATGAGCTGCACAAGGGGCATAGATTAAGTGCTCTCTGCTCAGTCTGCATCTACAAATTTGGAAAAGTGAAATGGGAAATATTCAAATGAAATTGATACTAAACATTGGAAGGACACTGATACTCTTATTAATTCAGACCAAATACACATCTATTGAGTGAAGCGCAGGGAAATGAAAGAAAGAGAATAAGCAGTTGTAAAACAAAGTACCCATGTGTCCAAGATAAGTTTTGCCCTAATCTGTTAAATACCAGAGATGTGTTTAAAATCCCGCAGATTTCAATACTTTGATTTTCACTATCATGAGCTGACACGGTGCACGTGCCTGACTTGCTGGTTGTTCTGCAAAGGTTACCTGGGAACCTTGCTCTAATACGATATTTGCTTCTTTACAATTCCTTGCAGTTTTCTGTGGTGTTTCCCAGCGGTAGCGTTGACTTTTTTTTCCTGCAAGACACAGACAAAAGAGAGGGAAGAGTCTTTCAATAGCAAGCCATTGGTGTCTAGAGCTCTGTATTTGCAGCGCTGGATAGATTTAGGCACAAGGGGAATTGTAATCTTACCTTGATGCAACTCTTTTCCATACTGGTTTAGCCACTAAAACACATGAGCACAAACGATAGACTTTTTTTTGGAGTTTTCCTTAAAATTATTGGCAGTATCCAGTGACTGTTGAAAGTATGGCCAGGCTTCTTAAAATTTGTTCCATAACACAGATTGAGTTTGTATTTTAAATGTAACTGTGAAGGTGGTAGATAACTGCAGTGCCCTGTGTGGTGTATAATTGTCTGTCTTTTGCTAGTAACACTAAAGATAGGGTTAAAAGTAATTTGCCAGACATAATTTAGATACAAAAAAACACTACCTACAACCTGTAAATTCTTATTTCCTCTTGAACTTTTCTAGGTCACAGAGCTGAATACATGACAACAAGGTAAGACATTTTCATTTGACTTGATCTAGAGTTACAAATGTAATAAAATCTTAGAAATTGCAAATTTTCAAATGAGTTTGTAAGGATATATCATTACTGTAGTTGTTGCTGTTGTTACATAAATCATGTACAGGCTCTGTGTGCTTTAACATTCAGCATTTCTCTTTCTACATGCTGATGGGTAAAGGACCAGACTGTTCATCTTCCTCATTCATGTATGCTGCTTAGACCAGTGTCAAGGATGGGACAAGTTCGAAGATACTTAAACATATTTTTGAATTGCACATCAGATTTGGAAGTTGAGGGGGTCTTTCTGGTGCTAGAAAAGAAATCTTTTTCAGTTGCTAGAGACACCTTGCTTCTCATGGTTTGTAACTCACGTGGTCAGGATACAGAGTTCAGAAGAACATGATGCAGAGCTGAATTTGGGAGATAGACTGTATATTTGATACTTAAGCTCTGGACAGGAATACCTGCCTCTCCCAGCATCCATGTTTGATATTTAAATGAATCTATATGTTCACAGAAGAGAAGGGATGCAGTGTTAGATCTCCCTGCTTTGCACAGCATGTGCTTTTTAAGTTGTGTAATGTCACACCTGTGATGCTGCCTCCACACATAAACACAGAGGAGCATGTTGCAGCCTCCAGGCTGTCAGACTGTGGGGGACAACGACAACTGTTTGGATTTGCAGCTGCCTCTTGTATGTCTCACTGCTATGAACACCACCCTTCCCATCCTGGTGGCAGCAGGAACGTCTAGCCCGGCTTTCTGGTCTCATTCTTTCCCTTCCGTTTCTATGCAGTGCATCCTTGCTCAACACCTTCTCTTTCTCCTTTTTGCTTCCTGGACAGGATTAGCCTTGCTACCACCCCTCATCTTTGAATTATTAAAAAAAAAAAAAAAAAAAAAAAGTCTTACCCTCCCAGCTAAGAAGTTTGGATCCAGCTATGATTCTGCCTTTGCTGGACCACTTGGTGCTGTATAACCTGGCCCCTGTATTCTTGGGGATATCTCTACAGACTTCAGACATGCCTATCTCCCACCACTTCCATGGTCCATTTTAGCTCTGTAAAGCTGGACTTAGTCACTTCTTTTCCTTATAGGACCCCAGTTGAAAAGTGGTAGCAAATCAACTTTCTTTCCAATTGCTGACGTTAATTTTGAGAGCTGTGCCTTTAACTCTGCCCCCAGATGCTGCAAGGAATGTGTGGAAGTCAGCAAGCTTAGATCTAATGAGAAAAACGTTCTTTCTTGACACCAAAGCATGTGACTCATCAGGCTCGCATCATCCTAAATTCTCTCCTCTGTAAGCAACTGAAAGAAGATGATGGATTTAGGCAATGATTTTACCTTAGTAAAGTCGGGGGGCAGCTTGAAGCCATCTTACCTCCTGCCTTCTCACAAATGGTCACTTAGAGGGAGAAACTCTTGAGGGAGTAGGGCCTGCCCGTACGTTCCTTGGCACCAGTTCCCCTGCTCTGCTGAGACCTACCTTTTGTTACCCAAAAGTAAAGTTTCTGGACTGTAAGATCTGCAAATGAAAATATTCTTCAAGGTCAAAGTTAAATTGTGAAAGGGAAGAGGATGTTTTTAAAGTGAGTTTCAAATAGCAGGTGGTACCCAAACTGACAACATCTCCCCACTCAAGGTTCCTGGCATTATTGTTCCTCAGTATTTCCCCCAAAACAATTGATTTTTTGCTAATTCCTGAGAAACCTGTAGACACATTGAACTGCTGGTGCAGAGGAACCAGAGAAGCAGTTGGCATGCAAAGTGCCCTAACATTCACAAAATAAATTGTGACCAGGAGAACAATATTTATTTCCTGTAATCTCTTTCAGTTGTAGTCATCACATGTGTAACATACTAGGTAAACATTTTGCAGACCAAAGTTTTGTGTGTTCTTCTTTCTTTGCTTTATGCTGCTTTTGTTTATTTGTTTCAGGCTGATTATATTCTTTTAATTCCTTTATCAAATTTGCAAGGTGTTTCTTTTCTTGTGTGAAGATGTTGGTGGTTGGATGTGGAAGGCTAACGCTGTTTATCCTTCCTGGCTCTAGTTGAAAATGCAGACGGTTTGGTTTTGAAGCATCTTAGGAGTGTGCTGAACAGCTTTAATTTGCATTTGAAGCTTCTCCAGCATGAAGAAACTTTTCTGCTTGATAAGAGGTGCTTCAAGTGGCCTGTGCTCTTGCCGCGGCTGGCAGGATGAATTCCAGTGGTTGCTGCACATTTCATGCATGACCGCAACAAAAAGGCCATTCTGATTGTGCAGTGTTTGGAATGAATGTATATGGTAAAGCTGCAAAGCAGGGATTCATGAAGAATGTCAATATTTATCCATAAGTAATGTGTGTTTAATGGGGGGAGATCTCCACTCTTCAATCACCGTTACGCTTAAATTTGATGGAAAGTCTGTATTTGATGAGTACTGTGTTTATTTCTCCCTTTACAATGTTCTGTTGTTTTGCCAAGAGCTTACAGACGTTGCATTTTATTGTGTGACTTAATTCTATCTTGCTCAGTAATCATATTCCCTTCCCTTAGGCCTCCAAATCTTCCCCCTAAGCCCCAGAAACACAGGAAGCCCAGACCCCGATCACAGTTTAGTGCTAAGTTGTTTAATGGTGATTTGGAATCATTCATCAAGGTACTGGCACCAGCCACCCCAGTGGCTGATCTCAACCCTTCTTACTATAATGGTCACTGCCTTGTGTAAGCTGAGGCAGATCATTATGTTTAAGTCTGTCCTGGGGCTCTTTTCTTCCCAGTTGATCAATATAATACTTCCTGAAGTCAGAGGTAAAGGAGGAGATTAATTTCTTACAACAGCCTCCCTACAATTTTGATAATCAAGTAAGGATAGTATTGGCAGCCTGGTTTTATTAGGAAACTTAGCATCATGTAGGAGATAGGATGTAGTGATGTATTCTGTGACTTAGCACAATATCCTGCTTTCCATTTTTTGTTACGTTCAGTATTCAAAGTCTGTGGAGAAGCAGCATTAACCTGGGTTTGATATCCAGCTTTTGATTTCCTGTGACTTTAGGAATATATTATATTGTGTTAAATTGTGATCACCACTATTCTGGATCTTGTATCTTTGCTGTATTTACTATCTTCTTCTTTCTCATACTTTTATTTCTAATAATGCTTCTAGCCGAGGCCGAAGGAACTCTCACACAAGACATCAGGTATAGTTCTGGTGACAAGAGAACCATCTCCGCCTCACTGCCGGGTTGCATTCACGTCTGGCTCAAAATTAGTTCTTTCAAACACCTGAAGGGAGAAGTTTGCATTAAGAAATGAGTGTACAAGTACAAAAGCAGACGAAAGTGAACCAGTGCACTACTCTGAAGTGACTGTAGTCTTAAAAGATATTTCATTATTCATTAACAAACATGCGCCCATCACAGTCAGTTGGTGTCTCTGGACACTGCCTGACAGAGCTCAAGGAAGAAAATCCTCAAAAACTATGCAACAATGCATTTAAAAATGCAGTGAATGGATTCCTGACTTTGTGAACTGGGTTTGAAAGTTACTGAGATTTTTTTTTTAACTTCCTGCACAACATAGCTAGCAGCAAGTATTTTAAAGGACAAATTGTGTGCTCAGTGGCACCACACCAGTTTAGCTGTCTTTGAACAGAGCTTTCAGCCACTCTTGGTACAACTCTAGGGAAAACTGTTATTATGTTAGTATTATGTGCTGTGAGGTGCAAAGACTTTCAGTAAATCATCACACGATGCAAGAGATTAATGTTTTGAACAGTTTCTTGCTCAAGGATGAAAGTAAGCAAAGAAACATATTCTCTCACTACAAAATGCCCCTGGATTAGAGGTGAGCAGAACAAATCAAGAGAAATCTCATTCTATCATTTTCCCTAACAGAGAAGAGGGTTTTGCTACATGGCAGTGTGGGTGACAGAGCTTGTAGGTGGAGGGAGTCCTGCATAGTTAGTCTTTGAAAAGGAAAGCAGAAAAGAGAGCTGGTAGCCTTCTGACAGATTTGCCGGTGTGGAAAGCATCCCTGCCCAAAGACTGTGTCGTTCCTAATAGGGATGAGTCATTTTGACAGGCACAAAAGTATTACAGCTAGTGAAATACAGTATTGCACCAATTTGCTCTTCATTTTGACTTTATAATAAATGATAATTAGTCCCAAACATACATTCATGACTACACGCATCAAATTAAATTCATAGCAGCTGTAGGGTCGTGGTTCCTGACTTTTCACCAACACAGATTGTTGCTTCAAATTATCTTCCTGTCATTAGACCCAAAATCAAAAGCTGTTAGTGTAGATTATTTCAAAAGTTACTTAACTACAAAGTTGCATGTGGTTCTGAACAGATTCCTCAAAACCAGGTATACAAGTGATTTATTTTGTGATTTCTTACTGCAAACACTGCCTTTTCCAAGGCTTTGTGTTCTTTGCATGAACCAGTGTACTAACACAAGGTATGGGTGCATGTTGTGCATGTTTTCTAATACTCTGCTTTTCTTGGAGGGCTGGGCTGCTCATGGTTGGTGAAGATGACAGTATTCCTGGTTTTAGCAACTGACCTGTTCCATGGGGGATTGTTTTTTATTCAGCTGTTACTGAATCGTGGCACAAGTCAGACAGAAAATGCTCATCCAGACATTACTGATTCTCGGCTAGCTAGCCTTTACTAGGTTTTTTTTTAAGTTAAAAGACAAACAAGTCACAATTTAAATAGCATAATTTGCGGTACAGTCTATTGTAAGCCTCACTAAAACAACGTGGAGCACACAGAAGATCCGGGGTTAGGTTGTCTCAGGAAGTACATTGTTTCATTGCTTCACTGTGTGTTATTTTTCAAACTTTTTTTACTAGCTGGCTTTTCTTCTGTTTGGGCACAATTCATAAACTTCCCACTAGTGTAATTTAGCATGAAAATGAAGGACTAGGTTGTGAAAGGAAAGGTATATTCTGAGTTACAGGGTGCTTTTGAATTCATGGTTTTGTAATACAGACTGGTTTTATATTAAACTTTCAAGTGAATTAGTTTTCTGAGTGCTTACATATTTGGAATGAAAAACTATAGCTTCCAAGACAAGAATTTCAAGGGTACCTATTATTTAAGAAACAGTGATTTTTCCAGCATAAGCACAAACTCTTCTAAATTTTTAATCATATGATTTGTATCTTTAATAGATATCTGATGACTTGTAGTCGTTAGTGTGCTTGGGGTAAAACATCCATTTTTTAGAGTGCCAGAACACACAGATGAAGGACTGTTACTGTTCTTTTGGAAAATCAGCAGTTTAAAAGAAAAGACAAATAACTCACTGGAAATTAATATATAGTCATCTTCTCCCTCTACCATCACAAGCATTTTTTTCTCCTTTATTAAAACTCTTCTTCGAAGCAGAAAGATATAGCTATAGACCTGCTGCTGTATCATGGCTGAGAACATGAACTTTGGTTCCTGAGCTCTGCCAGTTTCAGGTGGGGAGGTGTAGGTTGTGACCTCCCTTTCCCAATACCTTTACGCTTGGAGAAGATGCAGCTGAGACACATGCTCAACTCAAAGTGGCTGCAGGTCACCACCCAGCGTATTACCAGCTAGTTAGAGCAACCCAAACCAACATGCCAGGCCATCATCTGCCCTATGTTAGGACATGCAAATCTGCAGAGCACATAGGAGTCACCTGGTATGCCCTGTGCAATGTTTTACCAAAAATGTTTAAACAATTTTTACGAAAAAAATAAAAAAGCCCATGTAGGATTTTCTCCACCAGGAGAGGAAAGGTAAGTTAAATGAATGCAGATGGATCATCTTCATCTCGAATTATTATTATTAATAATAAACTTTTTTAAGGCAAATTCACTGCTTTAACTCATTTTGCTTCAAAAATCTAAAACACATGCATGAGTTCAGATGTCACATACAGTGTTAGCCAAATACAGTGGCAGAGGCAGAAAATGAAGTCTCTGAATTTCCTGATTCAAGGATTTTAATGAAGAACCGTAATCTTTTCTCTTCACCTGTTCCTTTTCCTCCCTCCCTAAATGGGAATAGAACTCTGTTAGAAATTATATTTTCTTATATGTTCTTTTACCAGCACTGTATGTCCATCTGGATTGACCAAGAAAATGTGTTTTCACATTCAATCCAGATTAGGGAGGTTTCCTCTTTCTGGTCCGCAGTTTAGTTTTTTTGCTCTTGTTTTTCCAGGATTCAGGACAAGTCATTCCTCTCATTGTGGAAAGCTGTATCAGATTTATCAATTTATATGGTAAGCTCTGAAACATGCTATGTAATTTCATTATTACCCTAAATTTTGTGTGTATCTTCTACATAATGCATTTATCACCACAGCTTTGTTTTTAAAATAGCTATTAAAAGTGTTTTAAAGACTGGATTTGTTTTTCACTACTGTCTTCCATATTTGATGCAGGTCTTCAGCATCAGGGAATTTTTAGAGTGTCTGGTTCCCAGGTGGAAGTCAATGACATTAAAAATTCATTTGAGAGAGGTAATTGCATTTTCATTTATTTGCGCACCTTAATATCTGACATTTAAAAATCTTTTAAATTCTAATTACTTTCTTGGCTATTTAAGCAGTTTGTATGCATTTTGTTTACTGCTCCTAAAACTTTGAACCATCATATGCTTAAAGATGAAGTATAATGATGTGTTTTTCCCCAGTTATGTCCTTGTAGTTTGAGATTGTTTTTTATTTTGTTTAGATGAGGCATGACTCTTGAATCAATCATAAAATTCACTCTTTTGTTAATGGTAAACTGCAAATAATAATTTCTCTATATTTTATTTTAAAGATCCTCAGAAAGGAAAGATGATTGGTTTTAATTAGATTCAAGAGACTACTTAATGCAATTTGAGAACCCTGTTACTTGATCTTCTGGAGGATGAGTGCTCGTCCCTCTGCCAAAGTGGCATCACAATCAATAAGAATATGGGTTGTGAAAGGGTTGTTCCACTTCCAACCACTGTTTTTATTCCCAAGGGAAACTTCGGCCCCAAAGGAGGAATTATGGGAAAGATACCAGGAAGTGAAAACAGCTTTTTAAGCATGAGTGGCTTCCAACACCCAGCCTAAGATTCCTCTGCTAGGGTAGCTAGGATCCAGCAATCCCCTAATTGTGTTCAAACAATGCTAGTTACAAATTTTTTTTTTAAATCTTACATTCTCTTTCTTTGGATTTTAGAAGCTGTTTTTCTTAATTTGCAGGAATTTTTTTTGCAGACCAGCTGCTAATGAGAAAACTCTTGGAGCAATAAGTCTTGTGACTGAAAGCATGAAAAATACGCGCAGTATTTTTCTCCCCAGGATTAGTTATATATCTTGTTAAACGTGATTTTATTTTGACAAGATAGGTGATGTAGCTGGTTTTACATGGTAAATGAAGCCACGTCCTCCTATTCTCCTTGTTTTAAATCTGTCTTATTGCTAACTGCTTTACCTAATAAAGATTAAGTCTTTAAAATTATGCATAGTTCAATCATGGCCTTTAGGATTTAAGTCCCCATACAGTGTTTTCACAGATAAGTTGCACATGTTCCTCAAGGCTTGAGGTTTTCAGAGTGAAGACAGATCTCCAGTTCAAAAAGTTATCTAACCAGACTTGTTATATGTAAGCTCCCAAAGAACAGTCTGAAAAACCCTTTCCAATTAGAAACATTTGGCATTTTTATTTTACTGACTGTAAATCATAGTATCATAGAATCACCAGGTTGGAAAAGACCTCTTGGATCATCGAGTCCAACCATTCCTATCTGCCACTAAACCAAGTCCCTGAGCATCTCGTCTGCTAGTCTTAAAAATACATCCAGGGATGATGACTCAACCACCTCCCTGGGCAGCCTGTGCCAGTGCCCAATGAACCTTTCTGGGAAAATTTTTTTCCTGACTTCAAGCCTGAACCTCCCCCGGCGGAGCTTGAGGCCATTCCCCTTTGTCCTGTCCCCTGTCACTTGGGAGAAGAGGCCAGCACCCTCCTCTCCACAACCTCCTTTCAGGTAGTTGTAGAGGGCAACAAAGTCTCCCCTGAGCCTCCTCTTCTCCAGGCTAAACAACCCCAGCTCTCTCAGCCGCTCCTCATAAGGCCTGTTCTCCAGCCCCTTCACCAGTCTCCTTGCTCTTCTCTGGACTCGCTCCAGAGCCTCAACATCCCTCTTGTGGTGAGGGGCCCAGAACTGAACACAGTACTCGAGGTGCGGTCTCACCAGTGCCGAGTACAGGGGGAGAATAACCTCCCTGGACCTGCTGGTCACGCCGTTCCTGATACAAGCCAAGATGCCATTGGCCTTCTTGGCCACCTGGGCACACTGCTGGCTCGTGTTCAGTCGGTTGTCAGCCAACACCCCCAGGTCCCTCTCCTCCTGGCAGCTTTCCAGCCACTCTTCTCCTTGTCTGTACCTCTGCACAGGGTGGTTGTGCCCCAAGTACAGGACCCAGCATTTGGCCTTGTTAAACCTCATGTCCATAAATATTTAGTTGGAAGTTCAGACCCTAAGAGATCACTAGGTAATGTAATTTAAAGGAAGCTTTATTTAGACTGCTAGTTTTAGTTTAATCATAGCCTGGGATTTCTAAATCAGTGTTTATTATCTTACTTGAATGCTTGCATTGCCACCTCCCACATACTAAAAACAACACCCCCCCCAAATGTCACTCACTTATAAAAATGTTGCATGCAAGAGTGCTCCTGCATGTGTGTTCATTCACTTTATTTCCTTTTCAAGGTGAAAATCCTTTGGCAGATGACCAAAGTAACCATGACATTAACTCAGTTGCTGGAGTACTGAAGCTCTATTTCCGAGGGCTGGAAAATCCTGTCTTTCCTAAGGAAAGATTTAATGATCTTATTTCTTGTATCAGTAAGTAGAAATCTGTTTCTTTCTCAATAGAATTTTACTTCCATTCATACAGCAGCATCCTGAAAAAAGAGCTAACTTCACAGATTATTCTGAGACTATTTTTTTTGACATCTGTAAGAGTCTGGGTCAGTTATTAGTCATACTTGCAGCTGTGGTTGTTCCCTTTTTCCAGTGGGATTAATGTACAGTACAACTCTTTGTTTAACAGGGCAGAAAGCGTATCTTTCGGTATGCAAGAGACAGTTAAATTTAAACACATTATTATTTTCCTCTGTGTACTCAGGCAGACAGAACGGGGTGAAGTCATGACTGTGCAAACTAAAGTAAGTTACTTTCCACGAAGGTTTTCATGCCCCACAGCTTAGTGTGAGAGATGGTGAATAAGTAACTAACTGCTCAACATTGTGTGCTTCTGGACCGTTATTGTACTCAGCTTCACAACTCCGGTCCAGCTGGCAGGAAAACCTTTTGGTGCAGGAGCAGAAGGGAGCAGCTGAGCACTCACTGTCTGCAGGAGATCTCGGTCTGCCTTTCAAGACACAAGCATGACCACATTGTAATGGGATGCCCAGGAGGAGCATTGCATGGATCTGTGCACTGCTGGTGTTTGCAGCCAGACACAGAGAGGATGAGTGGATAGCTCTGGAATGCACAAAACCTCCTCCAATTCACACATCACTGCAGATGTTGAGGAGGGTGAGACCAAACCAACCACCTAAGCTTGCTGTGGGTCCATTAGAAGTAGTCAGAGGTACCAGCTTCGTGGAAGAATTTCCTCCTTTCAACTCTTCCTTTGTAATTTGCCTGCTTCAGATGCAAGTGATGAAGGCCAGTCCTTTGGGGATTTGGCTGTCTCCAGACTGTGTTGTTTTGGCTAAGAGGTCTCAGCCCAGCAATCAGAACCACAGATCTATGTGTGCAGTGTTCCAGGCTGAAAAGGACACGGGCTTTTCTGCTCCCTGCTGGGACAAGCCAGTGCACGTAGTTTCCTTCCCAGATAGGGAGGGTTGCAGTAATTCAGCCTGGAGGTTACAAATACCTGGATCACTGTCACCAGACGTGCAATATTGTGTGTTTCACTTTTTGCAGGGGTTTCTGCAGCCTTTGCTATTTACAGACTCAGTGGTACTGGGGAGTTCTGAAGGGCCTCAAACCCACAGTTTAACAGTCTGATACCACACAATGGAGGATGCTGGGGGGGGGGGCCTTTGTCTCTTTAGGAAGCATAATCATGGTTCTGCCTGATTTCAGATTCAGCGGACTGTGGTGCACAGCCCAGAAAATGTCTGCAAGTCATAGAAATTGAAATCTAAAAAGAGATAATTTTGACTGAGTGATTTTCTGCATGACAGGGATGATGGAACTTTAGCTAATAATCTTGTGCTGATTTCCATAACTTCTGGGTGAATTAAAGCATGTCTGCTTGAAAAATTTATTGATTTAATGGCTTCAGTTGACAGAAAATCTACCACGTTCTTGGATAGGCTGTTCAAATGATTAATCACTTTCATCATTAGACATTTGTACCAGATTTCCTTTTCAAAATTTCTGCTCTCAGATTCTGCCCATTAGATCTCTTTATGACTTTATTATTTTGACTAAGCATTAAGAAAAATAGGAATGATGGTTCTTGTATGTGGAGATGTTATTGCACTCTGCTATGTCGAAGAACTTTAAATAGAATTGTAAAACACCAAGAAAAAGTATTTGACTTACAGAGATGATAAAAGCAAGGGCTTAGGAGATGCAGAAGTATTTGCCCAAAGCAACCTTTTAATTGTATTCCAAGAAGAGGAACTGGGATGATTTCAAAGAGTTCCTGTTCACCATTGAAGCTTCTGAAGACAGGAGAGGGAATTTGGAAGGAGAGGTAAAAGTTCAATGGACTAAGAATGTGTACATGGCACCTGCACGGCAGGAGAAATTCACCAGCCTCTTAGAGCATCACTGTCTGAAAAGGATCCAGTTCAGTCATCCCCAAATGGTCTTCTGTTATTAAGAACTTAAAAAAATATGGGAAAGAATACTAGATCCCTATAATTAGTCCTCGGTTTCCTTAGAGGATGTCCAACTATTGCATGTTCAATGTAGAAAGCAGCAAATTATTTTCTTGCAAAGGAATTGACAACCTTTTTAATTACATCATATCATTATTTAATGAAGAGCTGAAATCAGTATCAGCCAGTAGCCTGGAACCAAGGCATTGCTTTTCTCAGCCACATTTTCAAATGGGACAGTTACTGAGAAAGAGCTGTTGCCATCTGATCCTGCTTTGGACTGGCTGTTCTCTGAGACTGTCATAAGTCTTGATTATCATCTCTACAGCAGCTTGTCAAAATGATGTGTAATGACTGAGTAGTTTTGCTAGGTTTGATGCCTGCTGTTGCTGTTACAGAAGAAAGCAGAGGATTTTCTTCCTGACAGTGTGTTGTAGGAGCCTCAGATCTGTTTCTGGCAAGTTCCAGCGGAAGCCATGGGAGGATGATTTTGTTGTTGTTTGGTTTGGCTTCCACAAGGTTATCTTCAGGGGTGCTCTGAAACAGCAGGGTAACACCTTCCTTCAGTGGAAGGAGAAGAGAGGAGTTTGGAACATGGCAGGACAAAAGAGATTTTTTTTCTCTTTGAGCACATTGGGGTGCATTTACTTAGTGTTGTCACAGTGGGAGTTTTGAGTGTGGTGTGAGAAGAGAACAAAACGGCTCTTGTGCTTTGCACCCACAGCCCCAGAACAGCCTGCTGTGAACAGTGTGACTACATCTTCTGATTATCTGAGAAGCCTAAGATGGAGTGTTTTTACAGCTGTCTATGTGCTTCATTAAGTAGTCCACTGCTTCCAGGGAATAAGATGGGTTTTTTTGTTTGGTTGGTTTTTTTCTCAAACAAACCCAAACATGCACTTCAGAATATATCACCTGTTACGGTTTACTTCAAATAGCACCTATGTGTCACATACTATCAAAAACTCTGTCTCAAAGATCATTTCCATTGCTGCCTTTCAACCTTAGTGCTTTGTATACCTTGCAAAAAGGACGACAGAGTAGGCAAGATTTTTCTCCCACATTATACTTTGAATGAAGCTGTCACTGTTACAGGCTTCTTTTTCTGTGCTCACATGGCCTCACATATTAAGTATATTGGTCTCTGTATGAAAGGGAGCAGGGCCAGACTCCTTTCATCTGTGAGAACACATTGCTGTAACTTCTCTAGATCACAAGTGGTGTGTAAAGTCCAGAAGGCTTTCATATTTTTAACTAAGAGAGTTTAAACGCTCTTAATTCATGTTGTATTCACCATCTGATAAATAGTGAGAAAAAGAAAAAACATTAAGTTGTGTTCAAATAGTTTTTCAAGATAAATGTCAGTGTGGGGGTTTTTATAATTGTTGGCAGAAATGGTTATAAAAGGGGGGAGGGAGAAAGCTAATTCATGAAGTTAATGTTCACATAAAACTGTAAAAGGGCAGAATTTTATATGGAAATGTAAGTGAAAAAACCCTTGAAACTGAAGTACTTAGTTATGGATGTCAAGCATAATTGAGGCTACAGTTGCAAAATGAACCTTTCCTCAGTACAGCCACTGAGGAATTCCTTTGCATTTATGCATATATTTCAAAATGAAATAGAGCGTTGTGATTTAATGCTTTCCGTTTTGCAATCACAGTGGAAACAGCGCAAAATGACTGCGGCTTTTTGGGCAATTTATATTAATTAGACTCATGAGAACAGTGTTACTCTATTTGGGCTTATAAACTGTTTTAGATAAAATTTGGGCCAAATTATGACTTCTCCAGAGCAAGCATGAAAGGTAGGACAGAACATAAGTAATCCGTCTGATTATGAGCCGTAATTTTGCATTCTCAGCAAAAGGATTAAGAGGGTGGAGGGGAGAAGAGTTGCACTGCACTTCTTTTCTACCCGTTGTAGAAACAGATTGAACCAAACACAAGCAAAATATTTGTAACGAGAGTTACATGGAGGCAGAGTGTGCTGAATCTGGGCTTGGAGCTGGCTAGAATTCACCTTCACTGCTGGGGAGCTGCAGTTTGTCTTCTGCTGTGAGCTCTTATACATGTGAATTACAGTTCACTTTTACAGACATAGCTGTGCAGTGCAGCAGCAGACACGTATCAGCTACCCAGGCTCCTTGGTTTTCGTGCAGGTCATTATAATTATTCTTGGTTTCCTCTCACTTGCCTTGAATTTCATAAACTAAGATGCCAGGATGGATGAAAACTTCTATATCTTCCCTTCCTACCAGCAGTGCCCATTTACCCAAAGGCATAAATGCTATGAAATGAAATTATTTTATTGCTTTTCCAGACTATTGCCCATTACTTAAAAAGTAAAAAATAGATATTCTAAATTGTCAACTCTTCCTGAAGAAGTTTCAACAAAATGACAACCATTTCCTTCCTGAAATGAGAGTGGAGACTGTTGTGTTTGTCTTCCTGTAAAGCCTTCTTTGATAGACGTGAAAGAGCTATAAGTGGCATTGCTGAGTTAATATATACGTATCTTTGTGTTGGATTGGACTCATCTACCCAAGGGGAAAGAGGCACAAATTGTTAACTTCAGCACTTACATGTACTCATATAGATTATTTGTCAGTTGCAAATCAACCATAAAAATTACATCTGCAAGTGTAACTCAATCCCATTTGACGTTCAGTGGGTGGGTAAAATGCACATTTGGTATTCACTCTGTTATTAGTAAGTGTTGCACCAAGGGAAAGTACTGAGTGAGGCCCACATAGAGCTACCGCATTGGATTTTATCAAAACTGTGGTCCTAAAGGAGAGAGGTATCTTTCATTACCATTGTTTGCTTTCTTCCTCCCTTGTGCTACCCTTGCCTGCAAAATATGCTCAGCATGCACATCACTGGCTGTTGGTATTGGACTATTCATTCATTGCTGTCACCAGGTTTCTCCTTCCATGTGTTCTGATCAACAGTATCTTCCTTCTGCCAAATCTTTACAATTCCTTAGTTACTACTGAGATTGGCCCCTGGAGGCTGTCTGGAAATGGAGGGTGGTAGAACATACACAATCCGGAACTCATGTTTCTGAGCTCTGACTGCTCCCACGGTGAATCTTCGCCTCGTTGGATAACCATATCTCACCACCAGTGCAGGGGAGGCCATGTGTAGGACTAAGACCACCAAAAGTACAGTGCTGCTGTAGCATTTTTAACTAAACCAGAGTGATGAAGGCATGTAGCTGACCACTTGGCCCAAAATATTTCAGAACCACCAGCAGTTGCCTTCTCACAGAAGTGTTTTGTTCTCCATCATCAAAGCACTGCATTTATATATGTTAATATTTATTGCCTTTGACATGCTCTACTACTTCAGGATTATTGCTTAATTAAGCTTCAATTTACATCTTCTTAACATTATTTAGGCTAAATGTGTCTCTGTCTTCTTTCGTAACTTAGTTTTGGTTTATTTGTATTTGGGGGCTTGTGTTATGGTATTTCCCCCCCTTTCACGTTTTCTTTACCCTTCTGAGGCACATTGTTCGCTTTTTATCTGTTTCACTTTAGACTCTGCCTTTGCAAAAACCTCATTGTGAGTCACCAGGTGATTTAAATGTGGTTTTTCTCATGGAAGAGAAAAGTAGAAATTCATTGTTTCCATGCATCTCTATACAAAGGTGACACCACCTCTCCAGAACAGGTTCCAGTGTTCTTGGAGGCTGAAGATTGTATCTTTTAAGGCTTGAATAGCTCGGATTTATGACTATCTTACACTATTGAGAACTTGTCCTTAGCCTGTGGCTGACAAAGAGGCAGCTAGCTGATAAATAACTCTTTCATTTATGCAGTGACATTAGTCTCAGCTGGATTCATTCATCCAGTTCAAGGACAAGGCATATTTGCAGAGGAGGTCCACAGGAGATCAATAAATAAATATTTTCTAAGATCAATGCAAGATTGCACCCCAGCAGATTTTCTTTTTGAGGTTATGATCTGCCTCTTCAGATGATATTATGAACAGGTTGGACAGATGTCACCGAGGTGATCAAGGTGAGGTCAGAGAGTGAGGCTGTAGACTTAAATGACCTCTGAAGAATCCTCTGAGCTCTCTGGTTTTCATTTTTGGTAGTAGTTGGTGGAGGTTCCTTAGATCCCAAGCACCTCTAATGTTTAGATGCCTAGATAATTTTATGGATTCACAGAAAACCAAGCTCTTTATATTGTTACGGTGCTTTACTCCTGTTATTTTCTGATAAAAAATATTGATAGTTCTGGACACAGGTGCCCAGTTGTTCCATAGAATGCAATAATCATGAAGCCTCAGAACGTGGCACTTCTCCTTCTCTTATTTAACCCCACGAATGTCTCCGTGCGCTCTGGACTGCACTGTAGGGCCACTTTGACAGAAGCACAGTGTTCCCGCTCCAAACTCCTCGTTTGGCTGGAAGGAAACTCTTGGGCTTGTGAGTTTGACCCCTGTGACTGAGATGGACCTGGAAGGCAGATGCGTTAGTTTTGGTCTGCTCTGAGAACTGGCAACTAGAAAATAATAACCATTTCTATTTGTGATATTTACCTGATGGTAGTCTTGGTTTGTCTTTGACATTCATGTGTTCTTCACACAGCTCTCCCTTCCCTCCCTCACTCCACAGTCAGAAAACATACGTTTGCTCTCAGTGAGTTTGGCCTTGCCAGAGGCTTGTCCTGTTGCTTGTGTTTGGGAATGTGAGTCTCATCTTGTCATTAGCGTAATGAACCAGTTTTCAAATCCCCTGATTTCTATTTCTGCTTGGCAGCTAATTGCATTACTAGGACAAGTCACGTAGTACCAACACTTCAGTTTTCTTAGCTGAGAAATGGCTTATACCTCACCGGGCGCTGAGGTAGGGCTAATTACAGTTCTTGAAAATCAGAGTAATAAAAAGAGGGGCCTCCAACAGAAGCGATGTGAGAGGGGAGACGCAACCAGCTTTTTGCACTGTTGAGATTGCCTACAGCAACCAGCTTGTGTCCTGGATGGCCATTCTGCCCCAAGGCTCTCTTCAGCAAAGCTGCTGGAAGTGAAGCAATGCTTTCTTTTCCCTCTGCATGGGAAGAAGCAGGACTGCAAATTCTTCCTGCCTGGATGCAGAAAGATCATTCTGTATCCACTCCTTCCTTCTTGTATCCCCAAACACACACTGCATACATGCCAGCAGCTATGAAATTTGGCTCCTCAATTAAAAGCAGCACGCATATGCATAACATTATGACCTGTCTCCTTTAAACCAAATGAGTGCTGAGAAAGAAAAACAAGCCTTCTGAAATAGCATGGAAAGCACACAAATTTACTGCTTGGCAGTAGTTTGGGTTTTCAATAAAGGGGCTTTCATGGAAACTGGGACTGAGTTACCAGGAAGGTATTGGAAATGTACACACCTCATTCCAGCATGTGTAGCTTATAACTGCTTCAGTATGGAGGTGACCTGCTAGTATTTAGTACTGATCACACTCCTGCTAGGGCAACTGGAATAGTTTAACACGTGGCCATACAGCCAAACTCTCTGTGCCTGCTCTGCCATGTCCACGCTGCCTTCTGGAACCAGTTCCTGGCTCACACGTCCTGTGGAGCATGTCTAGGAACTGCTCAGAAGAGTTGTAGTTGGCACAGACCACAGGAACTTCAGAGTGTGTGATAGCTACTGTGCCCCATCCTGGTTTAGCTTGATGGTTTAGATGGAGCTATCCCATCCAGATAGGCAGCACACTGCTGGGAGGAACCGCTGGACCCACCTGGGAGCCCAGCCAGTGCATTTCCCTGCAGTAATTTGAGTTCAACAATAACTGAACCTGGTCCAGGGACAGTTTCCAGAACTGGCTGGGAGAGACGGATCTGCAGCACAGGGCATTAGCCAGGAAAGGCTTAAATGCAGAAGGCAAAGTCCTGGTTCTGTGTCACAGCTTTCCTCCAGCTTCCCATATCCAGCACATGGGTGAAAAGGCTGGAGAGAAGCTGTGCCACAGTACCACACGCCAGTGCTGCAGAGGTGAGAGTGTTGAAAGATGTAAGCAAAGCACCTTTAGATCTTCCTCCCTCAGCCCCATGCTGTAGAAAATCCACCTGTGCACACACACAGAGGCTCAAAGCCATTCTGACCTACAACTCTGCATACAGAGACTCAGACATGGGCTTGTCAGGGGGAAGGTCAGCTGAGCTGGAGACTCACAGGGTATCACTAGCTGTAATGGCAGCTGCTTTTGTTGGAAGATGAGGAACTGAGGATACAGTCAGGCTCCACTTAGTTTTGGAGATCTTGCACTAAAAATTATGTTGTGGACTGAGCAAACAGCAGTGTGGCACTACAGTGTAGCAGTGAGGGTATGTACCACTGGCATCTCCAAGATGCGATTTGCCCTGGAAAGGAAGAGGGGAGTTGTGTTTGCTCTGGAGATTTTCACTGTGCATAAGGCTCTCGGACTTAGGACATCCCTGCTATGGTTGTTAACCAGTGACCAGGAATATTTCTTCTTGATTCATGCAGTCTAGGTTTAACAGAAGCATAAAAATAAGTTTCATGTCCCCTACTAGAGAAACTGAAAAGTCTTGAACTGATTTTCAGCTAGAGTTTGGGTTCGGTGTGATTCATTAGGTTATAAATTATACAACTTGTCAGCAGTCTTTTTTCTACCAGCTCTATGGCAGTCAGTGCCGTCTCACCACAGTCACCATTCTAGTATTCAGTTGCTCTGCTAGGGAATAGGATTTTACCTCCTGCAGGAGTTTCATTTTTTCGCTCCCATGGTGAATACCACAATCCAAATGGGCTTCTTCATGCAAGCAGTGATGGGCTGTTCTGCTTCTGCAGAAACTCCCAAGGAGCCAGGCTTCACCCCATCCCAAAATCTTCTGTTCCCCAGCACACTAGTGGTGCTGAGCCAGTGGGATCTCCCCAAAATGCAGGTGTGGGAACAGGTTGTCCCTCTTAGTTTGGCATTTCTTAATGAAGTAAACAGAGGTCTCATGGCCAACACGCTCTGCTTGTGCTTGGTTCTTGGTGCCAGAACACTAACCTTTAGGCACCGGTTGTTGATCATAGAAATGTATGTTGATATGTTTTGTGTCTACAAATAAATGCTGGTTGGTAGAAATAGCCATACCAAAGAGCACAAATAAACACCAGGATCTCTGCTTACAGTTAGTGTCTTTTTATGTAAGTCATTACTTTAAATGTGTGCTGCTAAATATCACATTATGTGGTACAAATGGCTTTTCAGCTATTGGAGTCAGCTCCTGTTTCTCAATTCCAAATTTTTGTCTATCCATTTCAGTGCCAGTGGACAGTATTTCTCATGTAGTCTGCTAAGATTTCCCCTAGATGTTTTTAATTGCAGCATCCTTCCTTGGTTGACGTAAAAACATTACTAAAATTTTAGGTTGTTTCTGATAGTGTCTTTTATACAGAAAACACATTGAGTAAAAAATCGAGATATTACTTGTTTTGAAAAACATTTTATCCTTTTATCCCATCATTACCCTACTTGGAGCTACATAGTCTTTCTGACCAACATAGAAGATAATGCATCCTTGTTATAAGACATTAGGAACTGGTGCTTTTATTAAGTTGACCTTGTTTCTTCCTCTTCAGAAGAATTTTGGTGCTATAAAATAATTCGGGAAAATACATGTAATCTTTGTGTTCGTTGTTTACCTGTTATAAAACTTAAGACCTTTCTAGTCTTTTGCCATTAAGAGTGTTATATCTGGACATTTGATGAGGAAACTCAATAGAGGAGCTTGGTAACTGGGCTGTAATATTTGAAATGAACATTCAAATAAAGAGAATTAATCTGAATTTGAAACTGATGGCAAATCTCTCTCCTTGGTTCCTTGGATTTATATACTGATATTCTGGTTTTGTGAGGTGTCTAGCTCAGCAGGCAGCACAGAGTTTGACTTTGGCAGATTCATGACTTCTTATGTTGCTTATAAACTGTGTGGGTTTAATGAGAGAGTGAAGGACTGTTAGATCTTGGTTTTGTAATAGGCCAAAATGAGAAGATACGAGTTAGGGACATGTGATGGTGAAGAGTCAAAGTGAATCGAACTGACTGGGTGCTACTCTAGACCGTCATATGAATGAGCATTTAAAATACTTCCGTTTGTTTGCAGGAATAGACAGTCTCTATGAGAGGGCTCTTCACATCCGCAAACTCCTCCTTACTTTGCCCAGGTCGGTTCTTATAGTGATGAGATACCTCTTCGCCTTCCTCAACCAGTAAGTGCTTTATGATTCCCCTTCCTCTGCTGGTATTGGAGTTCTGTGTGTCTACTCATATTCAATGTAGAATTTACACTTTAGCTCCATTTAACACAAAAGATGAGCTAATTGGCAGTGAAAATGGAAGGAAAACACCAGTTTTCATTCAAAGTAAAATTCCGCTTGTCTAGAACTGAGCAAGGTTTTAATAAGGCAGATTAAAGAGTTGTCTGAAATAGAGTGTGCAGGCTACAGCCTTAAAACTGGTTGCAAAATAAACTGACAAGAAAAATAACAAATAAAAACTGTAATTACGTTAAAAATAATTTGTCATTTAAAAGTAGAAGATTCTTTTCCATATCTCAAGCTGGTTTTGATCTCCTGATGGGAAAAATAAACAGTATGTAGAAGCTACCTTGTAGTGCCTTCACATTCCTTCATAGCCCTCACTGGTTTTGCTGACCCCAGTATTTTCAGTGCAAATTTTGCTTCTTGTGCACTTCATGCTGATTCTGGCTTTTCTTTTTCTTCTGCCATATTGTCTTCTTACTGTTATATCTGTTTTCATATTGCCCTTTTTCTCTTTTTTTCCTGAGTTTTTCCTCTGCTGAGTCAGTGTTTGTGACCTTCCCAATTTCATCTGTCTGTTCATATAGAAACAGGGTCTTTGCAGCCAGGTTATGCGTGCATGCCTGTATTCTCAGCTGTTCCTGTTTCCTTTCTTCTAGTAATTTCTGAACCACTTTCAAGCAATATTTAAAAGTGAGGCAGAGATCTAAAGTTTGTTGAAATAACCATTCATTGAAAACATTAATTCATCCCCCTAGTGACACTGTGTAAATATGTCATAGGCTTATATCACAGCTTCTCTTCTACTTAGACATATGGATTGGCCAGAGTTATACTGGTTGTACTTGTTACATGGTCACGTTAGCTGCATCTCTTCTCTTCACAGGAATACAGTTCAGAAAGCAGGCTAAATCTCATATGCCTCCAAACTGCTCCTGTGCATCCACAGGAGAAACATTGCCTTAGTTTGATTTCTGAAAACCTAGTTCAGCTTTTTACATATGCAGTTAGGCCTGCTTGGCTCCATGAAGTCATCAGACCTCATGGCTTGACCTTGCCTGGTCTAGCATCAAAGCTTCTAAAATTAGATAAGTTGCTCAAGGTTTCATCTTGACTTCATGAGCACCAAGTGGAAGGAGAATAATGAATTCCCCTGATCTGTTGGCTTCGTTCTTCCTAATACAGGCACATAGCTAACTAGCCTTCATTGCTGGAAGACACACTCCTGAATCACACCCAACTTCTTGTCCAAGAAATGCTTTTCCCAGTGCTTTTCCTTGAGAGCTGATACCTGCTCCAGACTGTAACAATACATTGGTAACAAATCATGGCATAAGAAAGAGGAGAGGATGATTGCTTTTACAAGCTTGTTGTGAAGGGAGTCATTTAGAAGTTTTGCCTCTTCAGTTTGTACTTGTTTGTACGCTTTAAAATTCCTTTTCTAAAGGGAATATGATGCGATATTTAAACACAACCTGACAGGCTAATTCATATGCTGCTTCAGAGTGCAGAACAACACTGAGGTAAAGTGTATCCCAGTGCTTCAGGTTCTGTTTGACTGGCCCTGCATAGGACCGCTCAAAAGCCAGCATTTCCACTGGAAATGCAAATGCTTTTAAACAATGGAATAAAGTGTAACTTTTCATGTAAAATCAAATTTGAAAACTAGTAATGTTGAATTTTCTGGAGGAAAGGAGACCTGCAAAAATGGGTTAATATAAGCAATCAAGGTGTTTTGTTCGGTTGCTTCCAAAATCAAACCCCTATGGGGGTTTGTGGCAGAAGGCAAGGTGCTCAGGGAATTTAGGTTGTATGGTAAAACCAGAAAGCAGAAGTCACAAGAGCCTTTGCAAGATCCGGGAGCTTAGCCACCTCCAGAAAACAATTCAATCTGCCTGTTATATATCTGGTTGATGAAAGAGATGCATCAGGGTCTGATGAGAAACAATAAACGTGATCCACTGTGAATCCAGTTAACTTGGGCCTCCAAGGATAAGCACCGATGAGACAGAAGCAGCAGCAGTTGATGCATTTTCCATTAGCCCATTAAGTCAGTGTACACTAAACACAATAGTGTAGGAACACGTACATCTGCGTACATATATATGCTGTAAACTCACTTTAGAATGTGTGTAGCCTATTGAAGAAGTCCCTTTTTTTGTTAGTTGCTGTCTGTGGAATTAAAAGTCAGGGATTTTTCGAAGTTGCGATGGAAAATAAAGTTTCTTCAGCTTTCAGAATAAGGTTAGTTGCAGTGGAAAAGCCAATTCTTCTTGGTTTTTCTGTTATAACAGCCTTTCACAGTTCAGTGATGAAAACATGATGGATCCATACAACCTGGCTATTTGTTTTGGACCAACCCTGATGCCTGTTCCAGACATACAAGACCAAGTGTCTTGTCAAGCACATGTGAATGAGATAATCAAAACCATCATCATCCATCATGAGGCTATTTTTCCAGATGTTAAAGAACTTGATGGCCCAGTGTATGAGAAATGCATGGCTGGAGATGACTACTGGTAAGTCAGAATATTACCCTTCTGTCTTCTTAACAAAATCATTAAGCTGGTTGTCTGGATGACTCCTGTGATGCGAAATTACTTTCACATACCATAGTGAGTATGAAGATTAATGGGAGCGTTTACGTTCACATAGGAAAGCATTAGCTGTAAAAAAAAGCATGAAACAAAGGCAATTATGAGAAGGTTTCCTTACAACATTTTGTGGAGAAAGCTACCCTTATGTTCAGCCTGACATGGCCAGAATTCCAGGTACACTGTTCAGAGCATGCAGCCCGATACGCAAACTGCCTCTCTGGCTGTGAACCACCTTAACAAATTTCAGTTTATGATGCCTTCCCCCTGCTTTTTTCCTCTCTTAGCAACACACACATATGCACTTTTTAAAAATGAAAAGATTCAAAGGCTCTGGGAACTTCTTAATAACTGAAGATGTTTGAAGGAGAGTTGTGTAGATTTCCAATAATTGTGTATTCATAGTATGTTACGAGAATCATGTTAAGCATAACTTTATAACATCATAAGAATAATTTTAAATAATCGCGTGAGGGTGGAGTATTTTTTATATGTGTCAAAGACATCGGTTACCCTCAGTGGACTAGAAAAGAAAGGGACTGGAGTTTAGTGCCCTCTAAAGCAACCTTTTCATGCTGTGGTTTCTCTCTCTGCTTGACCTTTTGTTTCCCTTCAGTGACAGCCCATACAGCGAACATGGTACATTGGAGGAGGTGGACCAGGATGCTAGTACAGAGCCCCATACCAGTGAGGATGGTATGTCTGCTACATTACTGTGCCTCTGATAGGAATAAGATAGGTCTTTCATACAAGAGACCGTCTTCCTTTCCTAATTGTCTTATTTGAAAGAAAAGGATTTTAGTCCTGGTGTCCTGTAGCAAAGCTGGCATCCTGAATCTCTGTTTGTGTGCTTTTTCACTTTGGTTCATCTGTGTTTGACCAGCTGTTTCCTCGTTCTCTCCTGATTTGTCCAGTCACAGGAAGGGCAAGAGAGAAACTCTTTTGGTCAGCACTTACTGTTTTCTGATATAACGTTACATTTCTAGTGACTCTTTATCTTTTGTCTTCAAAAGCTAAACTTACCAAAAGTGTATCTTAAAATATTTCATCTAAGGGATATTTGCCATTCAGTGGACTCTATTTTGACATGAATTTAAAGGATTTATAACTACTGAAAAACATGCATAGCCCCCACAGCGAAACTTCTGAACAATAGTCATTTGCTATAAATATTAATCACATGTACTCTGACAGTTCTGGATACAATAGATACCCATGAAAAGTTTGATGTATCTCTGTTACGTCAGTTCTTTTTAGCCAGGTTTTCCTAAGGGTATATTTGACTGTGACATATTTCAATTGGACCATCCTTCAGATGTCCCACTCAGTAACTTCTGCCCAGTTCCAAGCAGATGTAACAGCTGGAAAGAGGGGTAAAAATTGTTAAGTAATTACCATTTTCCTGATAATAAGTAGCCAGTTAGAGGTGAAGGATTCAGAATAACGCTCCCTGTAGAGAAAAGCCGTAGGGTGAGCTCACTGCGTATCTGGCCAGCAGGCAACCCAGACAGAGCAACCAACGCACGTGCGCTTAGCACCAGCAGAAACAAAAGCTGCTCATTGTCTGTCTCAGAGGATTTGTGGAAGGAGGAAGAAGAAGAGACAGAGAGCTGGGAAAGGGGAGGAAAAGACCTACAGCAGAAAATGAATATATATTTTGTTAAAGGATGTCATAAGGAATGCTGGTTGGGATCTGGGACAATTGCCATAGGGAAGAGGAACAGGAAGGTGTATCTATAGAAAACCTGGCTACTGGTCCAGTTGCACACAGAATAATGTAAACAACAGTTCCACTCTAGCTGTACGCGTCTGCTTTGTCACGTAGACAAGCAGTCAGTGACAGATTGCCTGTCTCTCCCCCTGTGCTGCATTGAGGAGGGGCAGGCAGAGTCTGTCAGTGCAACTGTTTGGAGAGGATGGACAGAAAACTGAGCATAGGAGAAGAGTCAATGTTAATCTTCTGCCTAGGGTGTATACTTAGGCCTGCACCTGCTGCAGGAATTGCTGACAGTTTTACAAGACAGCCTGTACATGAGTTCCTCTTGGCCAGCTCTGTAGAGCTAAAGCCACCATCTTTCTGCAACCTGGCTCTGCTAAATGGTGTAAACAAAATCATTGTACTTATTTTTCCAAGACAGTATAGCTATACTTTATAAGAGCTCCTTCTTCCACTGAGGGTACAAAGCAAGAGTGGAAGCTGAAGAAGTCTGTCTGTCTCTCATTTAGAGCACAAGTGAAGTAGTGAAATGCAGGTGACACACCAGTTCGATGTATTTGGGGCAACTTTGAGGTACTGTGGCCAAACTGAGAGATAAAGGCCTGAGTGGACATGGGAAAGAAGTGCAACTTTTCAGCAGCAATCAAAAGCAGTTACTTGAAAACCATGCTGATGCAGGATCCAGAGAAGCAGGACTGTGGCATCGAATAGTGCATCACCTGTGCCTCAATAATCCTAGACTCTGCCCCACAACTCTGCTGTTACAATATCAGTTTTACATTCCTTTTGTGGTGCTGCCTGTGTTACAGCTGTGTGATAGGTGGAGGCAAACACTGAAGAGTAGAGGTGTCAAGAGGACAGAGTTCTTTTAAGATTTAACTGCTCAAGACATGGCTTTTTGTTCACCAGATCGGCCAGCAATGTAATTCTAGATGCCCCACTACAGCTTTCTGATTAATTCAATGCTGAAAGAAAGCAGACAGTTGTGTATTAGTTAGCACAAAAATATTTGTATTCTAGGGAAATACTGCTGCAAAATAAAGATTAGCAAGACTGGATTGCATAAAAAACAGTGTTAGGCATTGGTTCCCAGCCTGCAAACTCTAACCAATTTTTCTCCGTGGATACAGCTTCCCATTGTAATAGCGTATTTTTCCAATACAAATTGCATGCCTTAAATTAAATGCATTCAGCATCTCTTTGCCTATACATTCATGTGTTTGTTCGTTGAACAATTCCTTTGATAAAATATTCTTGGTACTAAATATGAGAGTAGGTAGGAATTTTTCAGTTTGCACATTGAACCTCACGAGAGTCGCTGATTGACCTGTGGTAGACAAAAAAAAAAAGTTTCCACTGAAGAGTCTGGAGTACTTTGGAGGTTTAATGTGATTGATTCATTGATTATAAGCTACATGCATCACCGACAGCTGTGTGTAGAGAGAGAAACAGAGGCACAGCATGGTTGCTGTATTGATCAGACACGTGATACTTATGTATCTCCCTGTATTAGGAGATGGAAGAAGCAGATGCTATAAACATAAATTTTTTTTGAATGTTGAAAATCTGGTTTGTATTATGCTAAAATGTTGTATACATACACAAGACCGAGAAGCTAATTCCATAGGAATTACAGAGTTATTGAAAAGTAATCCAGAGGCTGTGATAAAAAGCTATAGGATTTGTTTTTCTACTTCAGTTATTGTTGTTGCAGGAATTACTTGCTGTATGAAGTTGAACAACAAGTGGATCTTTCTGTGCCTACTAGAATAAACCCATCTGTACTGGATGGCTCAGTAGCACTAGGAATGTTTAATTACAGTTTAGAAAACAATGAGGCTTCTTAAAAATTAACAAACAAATTATGTCTGCAGAGTAAAATCTGGAAACTTGGACCTAAAAAGGCTGGAAATTATAATTGAGCATATAAATACTTTATAAGTGATTAATTTTAAGCATATAAATAATCTTCTTTTCCCAAGGTTACTAATGTTCATGTATTTCTGTTGGTCACTGGAAAGGGAAGAGGAAAGGAGAAGGAGATGTATTTTGCTGTCGTGTTTTCAGTCTTTTTTAAATGTGCGGTCTTTTTTAATTCGTGTTAGGGAAAACACATAAGATTTTCTTTCTCCTAAATCTAGAAATGGAATTTAATTTGTGAAGTTAGGAACATTTGTACTCAAGCTGAAGCACAAAAATATGTACTTGTGATTTTGCTGCAGGAAAACCTTTACCTGAAAGTGCCTCTGTAGTAAAGATCCAAAGGATATTGTTCATGTTTTGCTCAAGCAGCTTTTAGCGTATTTCCTTTACACCTTTAATTTGCTGAGGATTTTTTATTCTTGTTGGAGGCACAAAGGAAAGGGTGACTGGGTTTGTTTCAAAGGAAGTTAGAGAGAATTTCCTGAGGAAGTTAAACAGATGAGTTTCTCCTGGGAAAATATATGTACAATTAATATGCTGTTCATAGGCACCTCATAAACATAGGGCAAAAATTGAGGTGATAGAAACAAAAATTATGAGGACAGGTATGCCTGTAAGTTATTATTGTATCCCCAACACAGTAATTTTCCTACTTTTCTGTAGTGCATGATGTGATCAACAGTTTGCCAAATTCTGTTCTGTCAACACCCTGCAACATTTCTTCGCTTTTGCTTTTTCCCAGTCTGTTGAGAACAGTCTGAGAACTGCTCTCCTGAGGAAAGGACTATGAAATTGCAAAGCTGCTGTTCTCTGACGGGTGCAGATGAACACACCAGGGAATAGCATCTTCCCAGGGAGTTCAAGAACGTACTCTATTCCCAACAGCCAGGGTACATCTGGGAGAAATGAAGAGCAGAGCAACAACAACCCCCTAGAAAAAGTGCAGGAGATGGTCTCTCTTTTCCTTAGCTCCATGTGCCCTGAGACACAGAGGGCAGTGCCATCCCCTCTGTAGGGAGGTCAGTACTACATCTGGCACTCCAATCCCAAAACTAAAATTAGCACTTATCAGCACTCTGTCCTTTCTGCTCTCCCAAGCTATTGAATTTGGGCAGCTCTACTTGGCATCAAACATTGATTTTTAAGCACACAGCAACATAATGTGTCATTGACCAATGGCAGTAATCATAACAAACTTTGGGGGTCATAAGTAAAAAAGTGAGAACAGAGCTAGATGATTAACAGAGTCCCTAAAGCTTTTCCCACAATTCTTCACTTTGTCCTAATTTTTCACTTCCATATCATTGCCTGAGTCACTAGAGATGATAGCTAGTGAGATCATATATGTCATCAAATACTCCTTGTGAAAGTAGGTGAATGCCCTCAGGTATGGACAGAGCAGTGCAATTACATTTCCCTCCAAGCTGTCAATTTTACTGTTAGACGTTCAGTACCACACAGAATTTGAGTTACAGATCCCAAATTTAGCTTTCGTTGCCTTTGCTTTTCTGGAAATGCTTCTCTGTCATTCAGTAACCTTGATATTAAATAGCTTAGCTTTTCAAAATGCGTTTATTTCTAGGAGTAACTGTCATGGTACTTTGGTTTCAACTATTAAGGCCTGACCTGTAACAAGGTGAATTACTATTTAAGTACAGTCTCAGTATTGTTTGCTGTAGGAAAGTTCTCTCCATGTAAAATCAACATTCAAGGAAAGACAATGCCCCTTTCAAAACAGTAAAACCTGTCTGAACTTGGTTTTGATTTTATTAGGAAAACTGTACAAGGTCTGCTGGGTGCTCCTCCCTGAGGAGGTGGGATTTGTTTCCTAGGCAATCTAACGAGCATATTTCAAAAGTCACATCCATTATGGGCACGTTACCAATTCACACAGCTGGTTCCAGTGGGACAGCTTCCTTCAGACCCTTGCAAATGCATTTGAGTCTTGTGAGTGATGGAAGGATACAAGAAACAGATTCCCACCATGCACCATATTTAGATTAGTTGAAATCCACTGAGGGAGATAGAAGTATTTCTAGTTTAGTCCATTAATTTGTAAATAAAAGGCCTGTATACTCAAATGTGGGATACTATATGGCGCATTGAAATTGGCAGAGAAACGGGAAATCCCATAGCTAATCAGTATAGGAATTTATCGGTCAGTCTGGTACTCAAGACCATTGTCTGTTAACTTCAGAGAACATCAGAGGAAAATATAGACAGAAAATGTGGGATTTTCTTACTTACTGTGAAGGTTTATTTGTTTGGTTGGGAGTGTTTTTGCATTTTAAAGTATTATCTGTTAGTGAGTGACTGGCTCACTGAAACCTGGGAGCTTTTGCTTCTGAATTTTTAACCTGCTCTTCCATAACCCATAACTTACCCGCAATCTGAGGACAGTGTGCTCATATAATCGAACTCACCTTTTCAGTCCTACCCGATCCCAGTAAGATAAACAGTCATGTTTAATTTTATTTCTTTTCATTTGGCAGTAGTGTCTTTCCATGCCTATTGTCACATCTGTACTTTGTATTAGAGAGATACTGTAGATGGTGTATCTAGATACGAAAACAAGATTGTATATTAGAATGTATCACTGATATATAGACCAGCACTAAAACTTTCCCAGTTTTCAAGAATGTTTCTTCCTATGCCAACTTTGTGTTTTCTTTGCTGAAAACCATAAAACCAAGAAACCTGTTGCCCCACCCACCCATCAGGGGATGCCTGCCATCCAGTAGCGATGCATTTTCTGGAAGTAATACTGTAATTCCTAGGTTCATATTTGTGTTTATATAATGAAAGTCATTTCTGCCAGCATACCCTACTTTTGTGTGTGTAATAGTGAGTTCTCCACGTCTCTGTATGCCATCTCTGGGAAGTTTCTGAGTGTGTCAGTCCTGAACACCCCACAGTTTTGTCACTGATGGGACCTTGTAGCGTGACTGTGGAAGCAGCAAACCACAAGGCAGCCGGCTGCAGGCTGGGCAAGTTATTAAAAAAAAAAAAACAGCTGCAAACTCTGCAAACTGTAACCTCAATAAAGGTGCTATCATTATATTTTCATGCTGCAGGACGAAGTTAATTTTAAAAAGACATTCCTGCACAAAATGTTGTCATAGAAGGACAGTGGCTTTTATTACCAGTCTGGTTCTTTGGGGAATTACAACCTCAGCAATTTTAATTTGCACCAGACAGAAAGTTGCTATGCTAGTCATTAGCCCAGATGTTAATTTCCATCTAAATGTTGCTTTAATTATGTAAGGAAATTTGTCATTTCAGGGATTCCGAGTTATTGGAGTCTACAAAGCATATGATTTTGAAACCTGTATTTTTCAGGTTTTTTCTTTATGTTTTGGGACTGTGATAATTTTAATCTGTTTGAGCTCAGGTGCTTTTGCTTTTGTGCAGAAGAAAGCAGAGGTTGTTAAAATCACAGCTGTTTTGCTGATGTCCGGGCACAGCTCCGAAGAAACCTGGAGGCAGAAATTCAGCAGGGGTCCTTCCCTGACATTAGTGGATTTCCAACCCAAGCACAGGTTACGGGATGGAGTCCGTTACCAGTGGAAGGCACACTGATGGAATGTTGCTGTAACAATTGTTTGACTTCAGAAAATACCAGCTTCCCCTGCAGACCCCATGTGGAGTTCAGCTGTGGGGCACCCAGCGTGAGAAGGCTATGGATCTGTTAGAGCAGGTCCACAGGAGGCCACAAAGATGATCAGAGGGCTGGAGCACCTCTGCTAGGAGGACAGGCTGAGAAAGTTGGGGTTGTTCAGCCTGGAGAGGTGAAGGCTCCGCGTAGACTTTACATCAGCCTTCCAGTATCTAAAAGGAGCCTACAGAAAAGCTGGCGAGAGACTTTTTACAATGGCATGTAGTGTCAGGACAAGGAGGAATGACTTTAAACTGAAGGAGGTTAGGTTTAGATTAGAAAAAATGGAGAAATTCTTCACTATGAGGGTGGTGAGGCACTGGTTGCCCAGAGAAGCTGTGGATGCTCCGTCATTGGAAGTGTTCAAAGCCAGGCTGGATGAGGCTTTGAGCAACCTGATCTAGTGGGAGGTGTCCCTGCCCATGGCAGAGGTGTTGGAACTGGATGATTTTTAAGGTCCCTTCCAACACAAACCATTCTGTGATTCTATGTTGGAGCAGGCAGAGCTGCCTTAGTCAACTTCAGGCCACACAGGGATTTCCTTTGCGGAGGAGTCCTCCTTAGGCAGTCTGGAGCCATCTGTTTCACTCAAAAAGGGTGTTAAGGAAGCAGATTAAAGCTCTAGGTTTTGATGTTGCATAAGGCACTGGGGTTTCTCTAGGCCTGCACAATTGTCACGTAAACATAGCCCGGTTAGGCAGAGCATCTCTACTCATGCACAGAAGAATCCTGTCTTCCTTCCTTACCCCTGAAAATATTAAAGGCACTCATTTAATCGTCCTCTGTCACACTGCTTCCTCAGACCTCTGATTATTCATCTGCATTTGTTTATCTTGGTTTTGGAGGTATTCATTGCCTCCATCCCCCTCCCCAGCCTTGAAATAGCCCTCGCAGCCACAGGCAGAGGCCTCTCTGCCAGCAGCAGCTATTGTAACATTTCAATGTGCTGTTAGGGTTTCTGCAGCTTGTGAGGCAGCCCAGAGGTTTCACACTTGGGGCGCAGACTGATAATGTTTCTTTTTAAGGGACATATTATAACTACAGCCTGAAGTCTGCCTTAGCTGACCTGATTTCTGTCAGCTCTGCTCAATAAGAATGAACACAGAGAAAATGCAATCAGAGGGTTTTATAAAATCAAAATGGGCAGATAAGCTGGTGTAGAATCTGAAATCTGTTCTTCTTCTCTCCCTCTACAGAGTGTGAGCCCATAGAAGCTATAGCAAAGTTTGACTATGTTGGAAGATCTGCACGAGAACTCTCTTTCAAGAAAGGAGCTTCCCTTCTGCTCTATCACCGAGCATCTGAAGACTGGTGGGAAGGACGACACAATGGAATTGATGGCCTTGTCCCTCACCAGTACATAGTGGTGCAGGATATGTAAGCAGTGTCTGATGTGACTAGGTTCTTGATGGGTTGTAAAAACGTGCTAAGGCAACTAACAAAGTGTTTTCCAAATGGGACCATGGTTTAAAAGCGCAAGGTAAATTAAACATTAGCCTTCCATGCAGGATGCCTCTGTCTTCATTGGCTTGAATCAACAGCTCTTAATCAAAAGCAGCTACTGTGCTAAGCTACTTCGTTTATGGATATGTTCCCAGTACATTAAGAGATGGATGCTGCTGCACCTATTTTAATTTGACTGCCTCTTTGTAGCAATTGCTGACATTTAACTTCAGAACGAGAAGAGCTGGGAAAATGCAGCCCTGAACTCTTTTACAGTATTAAACATGTGCTTTGCCAAGGAAGACAAAGTTCTTGTTTACAGAAAGGTTAGAGTCAAAGTGTAGAGAGCTCAGTAAACGGAAGGATTATAAGCAATTTTTGGAGCTATGAGGGGCTGTAGTGCATTATAACATGCCTGCTTTTCTTAAGAGGATTAAAATCTGAGAGCACCAAGATGCTGTATGTCACACCTAGTTCACTGAATTCTCATCTAGCTGTGTGTTTTCTGTTCAGGGATGATACTTTCTCTGATACACTGAGCCAAAAAGCAGACAGTGAGGCCAGCAGCGGACCCATAACTGAGGACAAGTCATCATCAAAGGACATGAACTCTCCCACAGACCGTCACTCTGACTCGTATTTAGGAAGGTAAGCTTGAGCATAACGTGTTTTCAGTAGTACTGCTCACAGCTTGGGTAACACAGCAGTTACTTCTCCACGTGCTTATGATGGGTCACTAGTCCTATAACTGCTTCTTTGTCGGTGCAGGCAAAGAAAGAGATCAGAACCTCCACCTCCTCTAAGACGCCCCGGCAGGAGCAGTGACGGTCACTGCCCAGTACACCCACCTCACCCTCTTTCCAACTCGTCCTTGGAGCTAGGTTCCCCCAACCTGGCAACTCACTGCAGTCCCAGAGCCCTTCTTCAAAATCGCAGCCTCAATGCCGACAGCCCTGAAAGAAGACGTAGACCTGGACATGGCAGTCTCACTAACATCAGTAGGCATGATTCTCTGAAGAAGATTGATAGCCCTCCAATTAGAAGATCTACATCGTCTGGTCAGTACACAGGTTTCAATGACCATAAACCGCTGGACCCAGAGTCCATAGCTCAGGTTTGTGTCTTTTTTATTTTATATCACTCTGATTTTCTGAGGGGCAAGTCTCAGTGAATAGTGTAGTGCAAGCCCCATACACCAGTAGGAGTATCTGTGCTGGGGAATATCCCACTTAGCTTTTTATACAGAGTGTGTGTGAAAGTAGATGCATTAAAGGATCCTGGATAGGAGAAGCGCAAGGGGGAACAGCCATTGCAGTAGCAATAATAAGAAATAATTTCTTCTTACACCATAATGAAATTGCCTCTGCCACCCAGAATGGTGGGATAGTTTATGTTTACAGCAGCTACATGAATGGGTGTGCTGTGATGAAGGCTGGCCATTCTAAATTGCATGTAATTAGTGTTCAGTTATGTATTATGCCTGTCAGAACAGTGCTCTGACTGGCTAGTAGTGACTACTGCCATTCAAAGCACAGATTTACATTCCAGGGTCTTGTGGATTTTACCTAGTTTTCATATCGTTCATACTGTAGATTGATTTGATGGTTGTAGTTGCGCCTAAGAATATGATGTGCAAGACATAACTAAATCATGGCCCATCTTATCTCTGTGCGAGCGCTCACCAATCTCATTCCTGGAAGTGAAGAGGTGAGAAGGATGGAATAGGGAGCACCCCGATCATCAAATTGTTCTGTTGTACAGAGCTGGTAACAGCTCTTGAGCAAACGTAGATAGCTGCTGTCTTCAGAACTCATGTAGGTAGTGTGACGTGATTGCTAGGGACACCCTGAGGGTACAATATGATTGCAAAAGCATTCTACAATAACACTGGCACTTGTGTTTTAAAATTTAACGTAAAGGTGATGCTTTCTTTCAAACTCTGCTTCCAGCAAGGGATAGAAGGGACTGTCATGCTTGGGTCAGAAAGCTGAACTATGTATTGGAGAGTTAGAAAGCATAAATGTTGTTATTGTTTTATTTTACTCTGAGTTATTTATTTACTCTCCTGGAACCACACACAGTGCTGTTTGGTTTAAGCTGGGTTTTTTGATCCATAGCCTAGTGATTATTTAGCAGTGAGAGAACCCAGACTTTGATTAAACTGCATGAAAGTTACTGAGAGCAGACAGAGAACACCAGATATTTAAATTCAGTTGTATCTCAGCACCTCTGAAAAATAGTAAACTACTGTCTCAGTGCATTCTTTTAGCATTTGTGCCAGAAATCCTAATGAAAAGAATAATTTCTTAGGTAAGCTCACTGAAGGATGTCTTGTAGGTTTTTCTGTTTAAAATTTAACTCGGAGAAACAGAAGGAGGGAAGTGCTGATAGACACATGAGTTTTATTTCCTTCCAAAATCTGGTTTGCAATCCCCATGAGGGAATAGACGTGCTGAACACCTGGGGCACAAGGTGAAGGGAGCAGTCAGCTAAGAGGTAGCAAATGGACTAAAATCTTTACAGCTGTCAGTACTCAAGAAATCTTCTTGGTTAAAAATGCTGCTAAGGAAATATCCATTGTCCTGACAAGCACTTACTAAAATGGCTTGCAGGATTTAGTTTAGTTGATGTTTTTATTATTATTTTTAGCTGAATTTTGACTCTGATGTGAACAGGTTAAGTATTTGTAATGTCAAGCCAAAGCTGCCATCTTGTCAATTGTAATGACTTTCAAATAGATCTGGTGGAAATCAGCTTTAGCACTATAATACTCATTAAAGAAAGGGTGGTTGGCAAATTAATTGGTGCATTTTTCACCCCCTCCCATTGCTCCTCCAGTGCTTTGTGTTCAGTAGCAGTTCGAATGACCTGCCATTCTCTCTGTGCTCTGACCCAGGACATCGAGGAGACGATGAACACAGCGCTGAATGAGCTCCGTGAACTGGAGCGGCAGAGCTCAGCAAAACACGCCCCCGATGTCGTGTTGGACACCTTGGAACAAATGAAAAACACCCCCACCCCTGCCACCTCGACGGAGTCACTCAGCCCTCTCCACAGTGTTGTTTTAAGGAGCTCCGAGCCTCATATCCGCCGTAGCACTAGTTCTTCCAGTGACACCATGAGTACTTTCAAGCCCATGGTGGCCCCTAGAATGGGAGTGCAGCTGAAACCTCCTGCTCTTAGGCCAAAACCTATTGTTCTTCCAAAAACAAATCCTAGCATAGGGCCTTCCCCTCCTTCCCAGGGTCCAGCCGACAAATCTTGCACAATGTAGACAGCTCAGCCACCCACAGTGCCCTGCTGGGCATGCTAGGGAGAGGGATGGATTAACGATAGAAGTCAGGGCACCATAACATCATTTGTTCATGTTTGTAACTGGATAGGCTTTGTTTTTCAATGTTTTTGAATGTATTGTCTGAAAGTAGCTACATTAACATGGGCATTTGTATTTTGTATGGTTTTGATTAAAAGAAAAACTGGACAATTGTGCATCATTTTGAAAAACAAACACAGACTTACTTGAAAACTTGATGCTGCACCATTTGTAATAAAACCAACACGGATCACCAACAGCTTGCCACGTCGTACCATACTTCACAGTCTTTCTGTAGCTATGTAATAACAGATCCTGCACTAAACTAAGGGGCGGGGGGGTCAGGGGAGGTGGGACCTCTCATTTCTGGGTCACCAAACCAAATCTCAAGCAGGTTAGTAAGAGTTGAAATCTAGCATGTGAGGATTAAGTGTCTGTGTGGAATGTCTTAAGTCATCTCAGGCCACATTTCTTATTTAAGACACACAAAAAAAGCCACCACACCCTCACAACTCTCACAATTGGCACCAAGTTTTAGCTTTCTTGTTGGCAGAGAGATGGATGGATCTGGAGATCACATTGCTCTCACCAATAAAAAGCAGCATTCCAGGTCACAGCTAAAGCTTATCTCCAGCAACTCCCATTGCTGTCCTTTGCAACACTACACCTTTCCCCATGAAGCTAGACCTTCATTCCCTGATACTACGTGTTTCACAAAACTAAATTCATTTAAAGATCATAGTTGAGTGAGCTGGGCTCTGGGGAGTACATGAACCTGTTGGTCTATTAGGCTGGCTGACGGACGATTAAAAGGATCAACTACACAGTAATTCAGCAAAGTGTCCCATTGACTTTATTGCTGCGTCCAATTAAAGGCGTGACTCGAGCTGTAATAGTTGTAGTTTTGAGCTGACCTGGCCCCACTGGCTGCTTCGTGTGGCGCGGACGCTCTGCACGCTGCCGCAGTTTTGCTGACGGCAGCAAGACGGGGAGTCTGAAGAGGGACAACCTCCTGCCAGGGATGCAGGGGTCACTCGCAGGACAGACAGCTGAGCTTCTACTGCCTAGATTCAAGCTGACTGAAGTTTTCCATACCCACTTTCCCCCTGCTTCCCTTCTTTTTTAAAGACTGAAATCAGTACCTTAACGTCTGTGTGAGTGAAGACTGTCAACTTTGCTTAGCACTCTGTTGTAAAACTTTGTTAGGTGTGAACTAAATGTACAGCTGTTTTGCACATTGCGACAGTTAAGCCATAATACTATTTCTGTGAATTTATTTTCTGACATCCAATCCATAAAATAAGGTTCAGTGAAGAAGATGGGGAAGAAAAACAAAAATCCATTGTGGTCCGCCTGTAGGAGTACAAGTGGCTTTGAGTAAGAGCTGCCTTCCCACATGTGATTTAAGATCTCACTGTTGGAAAGGTTGAAGGCGTAGCACTCGCTATACGTAAAGAATAGAGCTTGGGAGAAGAGTAGTAACAGACTTTGGTAGGTGTAATTACTGAGTTGGCAGGAGGAATCTCCTGCTCTGGTTTACGCCCAGTAGGGAGATAATGCAAACCCCCAGCTGTGAAAAGTACCCCATGAGCTGCCTCTGAGAGCCAAACTGCTCCTGGGACTTGCAAACCCATCTCAATCCAGCTGCAGACTTCATGCACTTTTGAGTTAGAGGCAAAGTCTTAATCCACCGCAGCGGACTGTGCAGCATCAGTCAGTGAACCCTGGCCCTCTCAACTCTACTGCCGTGTCCTGATGCGCCAGGGCAGCCCCAGCTGGGGACCAGCGCTGGTCTGCAGCATCGTGGTCCGGACCAGAGATATTGTCAAGTAGTTCCCCAGTTTACTAGAATCGGTGGAACAAACTGGAATTTCAGCATTCATTTACATGCAGTTTTAGTCTAGCATTTTTAAATTAACCCACTTGGCATTATTGAGATGGATTACCTGTGTCTTTAAATTGCATAGAGAATTTTGTATGTTTAAATAAATGTACTGGACTCCATAATGCTTATATTAGAAATTGTTTAGCAAAAGGAAATATTAGAAACAGTGCATTTAGTGAATGCATCCACTTAGTGCATTCACACAGTTAAATGTGTAGTTTGATGGTTATTATAGATACTTAAAAGTATAGTAAGTGGATATGTAACAGGAAAGACTGCTACAACTACAGACGTACTAAAGGGTAACTCCTGCACACCTAATCCAATCAGTATTGTCCTTTACTGTCAAGTTGGATAAATTGCAGTACTGGTAGCTTCCTGCTTGTTGACTGTTACCTAATTGTGTCAATGTACATCTGTAGTATGTACATGTGAAAGTGCCTTTAAATTTTAGAGGAGCTTTAGCCTTGCTCTTGTACTGTTGCATTTCCATTGCATCCTCCCCTGTTTGTGTATGGCTACATTCCCATTGCATTCCTTCCACTCTTGAAGAACAAAGGAAAACCTGGAAATTTCACGGTTCTGGAAGAGAAATGTACTGTTAATCTGTTGTGACAATGCACTTTTATGTATAGTACTGTACATTTTTGGCATGTACCATTACAAGCTTCAGTATACATTCAGGTTTGTTCCTCATAGTGTATCTTTATAATAAAGAAGATAGTTCTGTCTGTGCGTGTAGTTTTGCGGAGTAAGTCGTAGAATAAGTCACCACATCTCTTCAAAGATGGCTTGTCGATCCACTTTTACCTTCCATAGAAAGAGAAAACAATCAGCCTCCCCAGGCACCCTCATCCCAGCATGGATCAGGTCCCACCACCATCTTGGCCTGGAGAAGTGCTTGTTCCCAGAGAGGCTCCTGCCCAACTTTAGGAGCATCCCAAAAAATGGAGGCGGATGGGAGGAGGGTTCTATTTTCTGCATTGAAAAAATAAAGACCAGAGAGGGAAAAATAATAAAAAAGTCAACCTGGGGGCATTTGTTACAGCAGAAAAAGGGATGCGATCAGGCTGGTTGGTGTGGGGGAATTAGCTTCAGTGACCTTATGGCCAGGCAGTGGTGGCAACACATACACCCCCACACACCCCCGGCTGGCTTCGTAAACCAGGAGGGCTGCCAGGAGCAGGCTGGGGGCTGAACGAGACACTGAGACACAGCTTGGAGGCTGCTGAGGACAATTCCTGGACTCAAACTGCAGCTACCCAGACAGGCACGTGGTGCGTGCTCCAGCACGCGCCCCAACCTGCACAGATGCCTCCTCAGCCAGTGCAAGGAAACCACAGAGGCTTCAGCCCAGGTTTTAAGTTCTTCTTGGTAGAGACATACGGTTTATTACTTACTAACCTGCCCAGAAGGTTCTGCAATCACTCTGTTCGATCACTGCTGCCCCACAGGACAAGCCTATATGTTGGTCTGGATGTTATTGACGCCTGGACAACAACTGAAACCAGAAGTATTAACTAGTGATGGGAGAGGTGAAAGTGCCATTCTTGTAGGTAGGAATATTGCTTTTTCCATGAACTTGGCTCTTGTGGGGTGGAGGGCGTAAACAAAGTCTGTAAGATATGAAAGGCTAACTAGATCAACAACTTTGCACCTTAAAATACAGTTTGATAATATGGGTCAGTTACTGTTTAAAAAAAAAAAAGTAAAAACCAATCACTAGTTTAGATGTGCCACTTTACTTGCAGTTACTTCCTTGCTGTTTTCTGCAAGGGCAGTTGCAGATCATGCAGCTGACAGCACCGGCCTCTGCCAGCGCTACAGCTCTGGAAGACCCAGTATAAGCAACTTTTCTTGCTGGAGGGACCACACCACTAGTGTCCTTGCGACTTGGACGTACCACTCACGCTCTCTGCTGTAGCCGCAGCACACAGTCCCACTGGATACCCCACCTCCTCTCTTCCCCCAGCCCCAACCAAAACCCTACACAGTATTTCAGTGCCTCCCATCCAGCTGCCCTACTGATCAGCAAGGCTAAAACTGGTGGACAACAGAAAATGTCAGGTCAAGGACTAGGTGAGATCATGCACCGTCCCAGCAGGGTCAGGCCACACTGGTCACCCGAGAGCACCTTTTTGGCCCAAGGTTGGAGACTGGAGGCTTTTCCTATTTTTAATTAACAAGCTGCATTGATTTTTTTTTTTCAAGTAGCGTAGTAATGGAATATGAGTATGAAGAACAAGGCGAAACAAATTCAGTCATAAAATATGAAGACAGACAAGTTGTGCTGTACAAAGGAGGTCAGACACTTGCGGGATTGAAATCAATAGCAGCTGCACTCACTATAGCAGCATGGATAAACCAAACCAAACCCTGCCTGTTCTTATTTCCGTGGAGCACATTGATTCCTCCCTTAATATCTGCCACGTTCATTTTCAGTAGTATACACTGACGTCTATAAACAGCGACCAAACAACATAAAACAGTGGGTTACATGCATTTGAATTGATTACCCTCTGGGAGGAACGGATCTCCGGGACCAGCGCTCCTCTGGAGGGAAATAAGATGGTCATCAAAACTGTTATTATTCTGACAGTGACTTCTTAATTGTGATGAAATAGCATTAATGTGGAGATTGTTACTGGACTCATGAACAGTGAATGTAAGTGTGCTAAAGATGGAAAAGACTTAAAAACCTTAACAACTTTGACTGAGGACTGTCAAATAAAACAACTGAGTGCAACACATATTTTAATTGGGTTTATTCCTGCCCACAGTGTTTTCTGAGATGGCCATTACAGCAGTACAGCAGCAGCCCTGGTCAGCAGCACCAAGGTGAACACAACAGGGTTATCCACCCTTACTTGCAGTTCTAAGCTGAATTTCATTTGAACAGTTTTCTCAGCTCTTTAAATGCTTTTTTACCTGAACATTGCTCCAAAAACATATCAAAACTCATTTTCAGACCTAGTGGTAAGACCTTTTTTTTAATGTATAATACATATCGCAAGGCTTACTTTAAGGCAAAAACAAGGTTATTCTGAACAAAATCAGGTCATAGAATCATAGAATCATAGAATCATAGAATCATAGAATCAGCATGTTGGAAAAGACCCACCGGATCATCAAGTCCAACCATATCCATCGATCACTAACCCATGCCCCTCAGCGCCTTGTCCACCCGTGCTTTAAACACCTCCAGGGAAGGTGACTCAACCACCTCCCTGGGCAGCCTCTGCCAGCGCCCAATGACCGTTTCCATGAAAAATTTTTCCTAATGTCCAGCCTAAACCTCCCCTGGTGGAGCTTGAGGCCATTCCCTCTCATCCTGTCCCCTGTCACTTGGGAGAAGAGGCCAGCACCTTCCTCTCCACAACCTCCTTTCAGGTAGTTGTAGAGAGCAATGAGGTCTCCCCTCATCCTCCTCTTCTCCAGGCTAAACACCCCCAGCTCTCTCAGTCACTCCTCATAAGGCCTGTTCTCCAGCCCCTTCACCAGCTTCATTGCTCTTCTCTGGACTCTCTCCAGAGCCTCAACATCCTTCTTCTGGTGAGGACATCCTTCTTGTTGTTCACAAAGATTAAACCAGAGACAGAAATATGGCTAATTTGGGGTTGACAAATCCCGTAGTTAATTTTTTAACTCTGCTCTGTTCTCCTTCCCAAGTTATAAATATAATAATAATAACAACAACAATAATAATAATGTATATGTGTGTATATAATTTCTGAAAAGCATAGAGCTGGGCACATTGCAATACTCCTGCTTCACATTTTATTTCTGGTTAAGAAAACACAGTCAAGCAATGTGGCAGGGGGAAAAGTCCCCTCCCTGCATGGCTCAGCAGCAGGTGTGAGGGGAACACTGTTGTGGGGAGCAGCATGGGGGACAGCGCACACCCCCACTGGAGGGACTCCCATTTCCACACATCAATAGGTGTGGGGGTTTTTCCCCAAAAATATGACAACAAAATGAGGAACTTTTGGGACAGACCTTACAGAAGTGTTTAGACAAACTACTCCAACACAGCTTGAGCAACTGGCCTGGGCAACGTTCGCCCTGATGCTGTCATTACACCTCGATCCTTTAAAATGTTCCCAGTATTAAAAATGAACTCACTTTATCAAATGCTAGAAGTTTAGGAATAATAATATTTCTTATGTCCTGTAGGCCCAAATGCCATTCATAGCTGTGTACATCCATGAAGCGTGCACATGAAAATTTATATGTTCAGGGAAGCAGCAGCTGATTTATGAGTTTTTCTATAGAAATCTAAGTTTCTCCTGTACCTGCATTGTAATATTTGGTCTCTGGTTTGACCTCTAAAGAAATAACTTGATTTTCTGTTTATGAGTCATCAGTCTTGGTGTTTGCTGTTCCACTGTTCTTATTTTTTCCTATTTTAGAGGTGTACCAGCAATTTCAAGTATTTAAATGCAATTTTTGTGGGCACTACAGTTCCATCTCCGGTACTGGGTACATTTATTTTTACTCTAAAGTAAACCCATTTTTTTTCCAGAGATGTATCAGCAATGCTAGTCATAGAATAACGCAGTTATGCCTAATGCGGATTTCATTCTTATTTAAATAAAATTGATGAGAAGATAGATCCTGCAGTTTATTTTACATTTTCCCAACATTTCCTTTTTTGGTGAAAAACCAGAGTTCTGTCTCATGGCCTTTCAAATTTCTCAGCAGCTGTCGGCCGTCCCTTTTGCGAGCTGCACAAGAAGCCCTGTTTGAGAGCCCCTGTGCTCCGTGGCAGAGCTGCCCTGTTCCAGTGGAGCTCACCCCACCAACAGCGCTGGTCGTAGCAACGTCAGTAGGACATTTTTCCCCCCTGAATGGGAATGTGCACAAGAGTGATCACATCTGCACATCTCCCCTAATACAATCTGAATCCCGTGTGGCACAGTTCAAGTAAAGCAGCTGTAAATGCTGTATTTGACAGGAATGGTTGAACTCGATGATCTGGTGGGTCTTTTCCACCCTGGTGATTCTATGATTCAATCCACACCTTGCTCAATTGGAGGAGGGCTGGAGGCAAATATGCAACCTCTGCCACACCATGAAGTTACTGAAGATCAGATATCCCCTCTGAGGCTCTTTGCTGTCTTTACTAAAGCCAACACAACCATATCCAATGCCCATGGTGGTTCTGGTATCCCCCTGTATCCTGGGCATCCACCTGTTCAAACACTGGGAGCAGTCACGTCTCAGAGGACTAAAGGAAGAATCCTAGTATCAAATAAAAACATATCGGGCAGGAAATCCACATCTGTATGTGGCAGAAATCATCTCAGAACAGGGTACTGCAAGTGCGTGAAAGGAAATATAACTCACTTTGCTTTTATGATTACGTGCAGGAATATTTGGTTTAGTGATTGATAGGAATGGTTGGACTCGATGATCCAGTGGATCATTTCCAACCTGGTTATTCTGTGATTCTATGATTTTTCAGTGTTGATTGCAGAGCCCCCAGTAACAGTCAGGGATAATCTGGTTTGTTCATAACTTCTGTCAAGATAGCACTGAAGTGAGATCAGTGCTCTTCTTTCCCTGAGAATTTGTAATTTGGTCCTGATCTCTTAGAAATATTATTTATTACCTCTGCCAGCTGTGCAGCCACAAGCGCCGGTGAAGAGGTGCCGGGCAGCCGGCATTCACAGGGGTGGGTGTCCCACTCTGTGGGAAGCAGAGGTCAGCCAGGGGAAGGACCTGAGTATGAGATGCTCTTCAAACAGTCAGAGAGGATTCGTAAACAAGGACAGCAAGCACGATTACTATGTTAGAGTGGTAAAAATACAGTAGAGTCAAGAAAGGAAGCCGACAAACTATCAATAAGCCAGCCAGAACTCCTCTCCTCCACATCACTCCTCCAGGATTCAATAAAACGGGTCCGTATCTGTTGCTAGCTGCCCTACTATTATTTTTAGCAGCTCTGTTTCTCCCCAGAGAAAATGTTAGAGAGAAAGAGACTGCTACAAGCTGTACCTCGCAGAAGTAACATCCACATATCTGTGCAAAAAAAAAAAAAAAACCCACACAGCACTTCAACCAGTACAAACATCAAGGTAAAATTTAAAATAAACCAAACTGTATCTATATGGAAGGTGCACTGAAACCAAGACACATTTCTTTCAGCTGGTAAAGCCAAACACTGTGAAAGCCATCCCTTTGTAGATGCCAATTTATTCCACTGAGGTTCAGGATTTTTCCTGTTTAATCACATATCTCCTCTCAGAGAAAAACAAAGGAAAAGAGGGGCTGGGAGAAGCAGAGGGGAAGTCACTTTCTAACATGTTAGACCAAAATTATAATTTTGCAGCCAAAAATCATTCACTTGCGGTGAGACATGGGCATTTGGTACAGCAATACAGGAAAGTCACTGCATGTTGAAAGGCACCTGGGTAGAGTCCCTGCTGGATGTCCTACTCTACCTTCAGCCTCCTCTGCTGATTTCTCAGCCTTTCCTTCCAAGGAGATTATTCAAGTTTCTGTGAAAGCGGAAACAAAATCTTTGATGAAATCTATTTTGGTTTGTCCCTGGCAATACACTCATACAGAAAGAATTTTTCATGTTTTACTAAAAAAATTCAACCAAAGAAGCAACAAACCAGGTCCAACTTACTCTTGTGCACCCAACGTGCCAGGAGGTATTTTGTCCCAAGCTCTCCTCCCTGCCATGACAGGGGAAAGAAAGCAGCTCAGCCTGGGGTAATTTGCAGGACACGTCAAGCCCTATTTTCTCTGACATTTCAACACTTAAAAGATCAGGGAGGAAAAAAAGAAATCTCTGTAATTCAGGTGAAAAGTGATGCTTCAATTGCTATCCAGCCTCCTATCCACCACAAGTTTTTTCTGTCCAATACCTTGTTGGAGGCACAAGTGACAACTCACAGAGCAGTGGGTCACCAGGGCCATGCAAGAAGTCTTGACCAAGCAGGAGGTGAGACACCAGACATAGACAGACAACGAAAGGCACCGTCAGATGATTTCCCCATGCAGAGATCTGGTACAAACCTGTCTCCAGGATGATTATTTGTAAAACTGCCCTGTTTAGCCAAAAGCAGAGAGTCCTTCAGTTCCCTTCGTTTAGCATTGCATGCTGTATTCATAGTATGAAATATGAAGTAATTTATTTTAAGGTCTAATTTCTACCTCAGGCTATCCAGAGAGTAAAATTTCATGGTTCAGTTCCTAACAGTTGCTCCCAATTTATGTGGCTTTCCTACCTTTTAAGGAAAGCTGAACATGTATTTCCTGGCAGCAGCACCAGCATTTGTCCCACATTGCTTTTTGCACCCTGCAAGCAAAAGCTTACCCAAGCAAATTAACCTGTATGGAAACACAGGGCTTAGTCTACTCACTTGTCCTCCAAAATACATCATTTGGGTTTTTATAAAGGAAACCCACTCCAAAAGGCCCAAACCACAATGTCCAACAGCTCCTGACTGGTTTCTGTTTAAATTTGACTAATGATTTCATGCGATACCCTCTCTTTCAAACTTGAATACCGACCCAATGTGTCCCACAGTCCTTTGAGAGACTCAAGACTTACAACTCCATCTCTTGTTATATATATTAGACATTAACTCTAGATTGCATCTTTATGGAAGTATAATAAGTTATAAATTATGGAAGGCTGGGCTGTAAATATATTATAGAGCAAATAAGTTTAAGCGATCAAAAGGTCAACCACAAACTCAGAAAACATTCCTTGCACAGCTGAACACCTTGTTAATACAAAACATAAAACAAAACATGAAGCAGAACAGAGAGAGAAAACAAAGCTAGCTTGTAACAGGATTTTCTCTTTTACAGCAAATTCTACAAGCTTAAATACATTTTCTGTAATAAAAATGGACAAAAGAATCTCTGTAACTTACCTCTGAATTATTTTTTAACCTAAATGCTCTGCTGCAATTTTCTCATCCTTATAGAATAAATGCATTTATTGTAACACCCTATATAAAACAATTCTGCTTTAACATAAGCAAAACATTTTTTTCTGCTCTATCTAGAATGAAATATTGCTATGACGTACATCTTCAGGAAATATCCTGGGTTCCACAGAGCAGCATTTCCCAATGGGATGACTTACAAGAAAATTAATGGTCAGTTCCAGCAAGCAGCTTTGGGATATCTTGGCTCTCTTGTGCACACAACCACCTGGGGTCACATAGGGTAACAGCAAATTCCAAGCTGGGGTGCAAGTGAGCAAATTTTTAAACTAGAAATATTTACCAATGCAAAGAAAATGTGCCAGAGTTACGAACTTGCATTTGAGAGAGACAGATGTAAATTTTAGCAGCCATGTGTTTTATTGAGGGATTCCAGCTCAGTGATCTGAGGACAAAGAAACATGGGGTGCTCTCCCTTCCTCCAGCAGCACACGCCCCCCCTGTGCTCAGCAGGACCCTGAGGAGAAGTTCACCCAGTGAAATATAAGTCATATAAATTGAGGCTTTCATAATGCTCTCATTAGCAGCAAATCTTACTCCAAACTCAAGAGTTTCAGCTGTTATCTACCCAAAGCTCATTCGTACCCATTTCCTTTGGGTCACAGACACCCTGGGGAGCAATGGAAATCCATGGTCTTTTGAACTCCAGCTGTTACTCATTCATGGTTTGTAAAAGTCCTGCAGCCACTGGCTTTTCATCGATGTTACCGTTTTTGACATCACTTTATTTTAAATGAATCTGTTAACATCAAGTGTCCCTTGGTGAGCTCTTAGTCTGTTTACAGACAAATAATCTCCATATGGTTTTTTATGTTTTTTTGATTAAACTGCTACAATATCATTTTGCACTTATCTAGTTTATTGTGCAACCAATTACTTTTGGATCCCTGCAAGGATAAGATCAATAGCTCTTTATTTCTCTTTCAAGTCTCCACTATACACACACATGAACACATAAACTAGCTTCACATCCCTACACCCAAACCTGGAGGACAGGAGATTTCCTTCTCCCTGGGCTTTGGCAAAGAACTCTAACATCTTTCCTCGGCCAATAGATCTATCAAACAGAGCTAACATTCCTCAGGAATTTTATGGATATGCCCTTATTTACAAAATTAGGAAGGTTGAAGGTGACAATGTCACAAGTTGAAATCCTCTTTGATGCCACACATGTGTTTCATACCATCGTCATTAGTTCACGAATCAGTTACCTTCACAATGGTGCAGATTTCTCCTCTCTCCTGGACTTTGCATTTTTGCAAGCACCATTCTGCAGTACGTTCATGGCAGAGGATTGAGAGCACATCATCTGTTGGTTTACTTTGTTTGCAGAAGGAAAAGGATTGGGCCACAAGGCCAATTTCTTTGGTAGTTCTTTGTAGCGTATTGCAACACCTCATTAACATGATTTGCCAAGTAAAGGAGCAGTGATGTTCATATCAGATTTACTGCTGTTTAAAATTGACTCCACTCATCTACTAACTGTCATAGTTTGTTGAACATCTTAGAAACATCTCTAGGATAAACATTCCCTCATCAGAGGTTTCTATTAAAATATTTGCAGCGATTTCATAAACCTTCCTTCTAGCAAGAGAACAAGTTTCTGAACCAAGGCTGTCCCTGCAAATAAACTCTTTCCCAAAAGGTGAGGGGTTTGACTGTATTTTATATAGTTCAACGTCATTGAAAAGTTCCCTCAATGCTCATAACCCCCAAATTTTACTCATTAGTGGGCTTGTGTGTCCTCCAATCCTGAGAGCAGCCTCCACTGTAAGAAGTTACTAGCGTGACTTCAAACAGTATCCTTCATCTCAGCGAGCTTTGAAGTTTTTCAGCAGCTGAACACAGTTAAATCCCCCTGTCTCCAGATACAGTGACAGATACTGTCTCTTTCATTTGGGAGGGAGAGAAGAGGGAGTGCTCAACAAGTCTAGGCATATATCTTCTAATCTATATCAGTGTAATGCCAGAGCTATTCATGATTTCAAAAGCCAGTTTTCTTTTATCATCAGAAAGACTGATAAGGCAGAAAAAATTCCCTGTGCTGTGAGAATTCTTGAGTTCACTTGCCAAAAATCACTCACAACGATATACCTGCAGAACAATAATGCAGTGTACAAATCTTCATTCACTGGCGTCATCCGATCTGGGACTCAGCTGGATTCACATCACAGTTTATGCCTGAATAAATATCCAAATAAAGATACTATGAAGTCTTTCATACTTCATTTATTTGTAAATGCCCCATGACCACAGACTTCCATTAACCCAAACAAAAGTAGATTGAGCAGATCCTAGCGGAGAGCAGAGACTCTCTGGGGAGGTTTTGAGTAGCTTCCAGGGCTGATGCAACACCTGAAGAACAAGAGGGGCACTGCACAGGCCTCCCACCTTGCAATTATTTATTATGCAACAACCTAACAAGGTTTTTAAGTCCAGCATTTGAAAGATTCAAGCAAGTAAAAGAATACTTTTATGAAAAACAACAAATTATAGGAAGAACAGATGACACAATTGAGATGTAACATCAAGATCATTAGCAAAATGAAGCAACATTTTCCCGATATTTCACACAGTTTCTTGTAAAACTAGCAGCTCCAAGAAGCCTGTGTTAAGAAGCTAACCAAGAAAGGCTGCACAGAGTTTAGCTACAGGTCCACATATCTCCATACTTCATCTCTAACAGGGACCCTGCATATACCCAGGGAAGTTTGGAAAAACAGAATCAGCACACCGTCATACCTCACTGCTTCCCAGCAACTTGCAGCTGAGAGTTACTTCACCCACTGGCTGCATTTTTCTGCTTAAATCAATACACAGGTATCACACAGCCCAGTGAGTTTCTGAAAACTTAGTTTCTTAGGTCAATGAGTTTAACATCATTTATGGGAGTAATTGAAAAGCTGTGAACAAGGAAAAAAAAATAAAAGAAATGGTCTTTTGTAGATGCCAACAGTGATGCTGTGAGAGCTGGACTTTGCTTAAAGGAACTAGAACAAGCACTCCAGCATGTGTAGCTGTTGGGAGCTCCTCACATCAGTCGTATGCTGAAGCACACAGCAATCAGAGGTTCTTAAAGCAAAAAGGATTTAAAACATATCACTGCAATTGCTTTCCTAAATCCAAAGCTAAGCAGCCTCAAGCATAACCCAGATTCAAACCTAGCACTGTATAGTCCAAATCCCAAAATATTACTGAGCCAATATTGTTCCTGTGCTCCCTGGCAACAAATACAGTTCTGCTGGTACATCCAGGACTTACCTGCTAAAAAGCACAAAACAAAATAAAATATTGAAGCCAATTATCAATTATGAAATATCAGTGCTATTATGTTCTAGGCCCCAAATTCATATTTTCCATTTCCCAGACTCCTCGGTATCTACAAATAACAGTTTATAAAAGCAGAACCTTGTTGTGAAACACCACTGATGCTGTTTTCCAGACTTCACTTTCAGGTTTACAGTTTAGCACAGAAACTTACACTTAATTAAAGGTTTATGGACTTTCAAAAGTACATTATGAGCCCAATGTTTTGGTTTTTTTGAAAACAATCATTATTGTGAGTCAAGCTGAATATGAGATTCGTATCCTTACAAAATCAAATGGTTGAATATACCCTTGCGCTCTAGGAGTTTACTTTCTTGCACAACTGAAAAAAATATAGCTGGTATGTACACTCATGATTTCTAAAGGGATAAAACAGAAATTACACCAGCTCTCCTAAAGAAAAGACCATTATAAGCAATATCATTTGCATACTATGCACTTGTCCCATTGATGATCCTCATGAAATAAAGCCGTGACAAGGAGGAACTGATGCATAGTTTATAAATAAGGGGAAAAGATTATGTATTGCTCTCGAAGACTGAGATGCAAAAGAAAGCAAAGGCAATTTAAATAAAAATGCATGCATTTTCAAGGCAGAATGTATATCATTCTGAACTAAAAAGGAGTATTTGAAGCAAATTTACTTCAGATCAGGTTAAAATTATGTTTTCAAATGGGAACCTAATGTCCTATTGAATTGTATTATGGGCAAATACAGAGGTGAAGAGCACACAGAAGATTAAAGAAGTGTCTGGCAACAGCCACACTAGCAGAGGTCTGTTTTATTAACACATCTTGTATAACAGTGCACATAGATGGGTTAGGCTTGGCAACTTATGGTTCGCCAAAGCTATTCTTAACTTTCTAAATGTGAAAGAAAAATTTAGTGTTGGGATACAGAAAAGTAGGTAACGGTATTGGAAGGACTGTTACATTCATCTACTGCAGCAGGTGTAAGAATTTCTGCTAAGGAAGAAAGATATGAGGTGAATGGTCAAGTTCAGAGCTCCTCAAAAGGGCATCCATCACCCTCCTGCAGGAACGTGATGAAAAATTCCACTCCATTGCCATGACAACTCGTGCTACATCATTGCCATAGTAACCGGCTGAACATCGTTAGTTTTCAATCATATGCACGGTGGCCAACGTGCCTGTGAGGAGGAGCCACCACTGTGGCCGGGTGCCCGGCTCTGCCCTGCAGCTGGTCCCACCCCAACTTGTCTTTGTGGTTTAACCCAACCTCCTTCCACGTTTTCCCTCCTCATGCTGCTGGCCAAGCTCCTCACCACTGTGGGTTCTTTAGAACCAAGTCCATTTCATCCTGGGAACACTAATTTCTTGCATTTTACTGTTGCTTTTTTTCCCCCTCAAGCGATTTATCAGGCTAAGATTAAATGTGAGTAGAAAATTTTCATCTTCCCGATGAGTCATTGAAAATCTGTTCTATTAAACCAGCGCACCACGGGGTGGCTTTACACGCTGCATTTGCATCCCACGCACGCAGTCACAATATCAGTTCAAAGGCACCGTCCTGTCCCCTGAACAGCCGCGATTTCAACACTGTCATGGTGAAAGAATGTGTTTACTGTGCACCACCAAAACCCATGCGATTGTCATTCTAATACGCCAGCTCAGGCCAGGCCACTGCGTCCCTGACAGAGTTGTCGTGTGTGGGGATGTAAAACAGCAGCAAGGGAAACACACACTAATGCTTTTCAGATCAGATCAAAGCCCAAAAGTTTGCGGCCAGATAATATCTTTCATCCAGCTATCTTTCAACAAGGAAAAACTAAATATAAATATTACTGGGTTTCAACCCAGCCTGGGAGCAGAAGGTGAAGCATGGGTTATGCACAAGCTTGGTGGTCAGCAGAAGGATGTAGAGGGTTTGGAGCTGTTTGTGGAGGGGGTCCCCTCCCTGGTGTCTCAGTCATGCTGAAAATGCCACAAAATTAGCTCATTCTCCTCTTGGAGGACGGATGGGAGAGGGGGAGGTCCCTGCTGTTGCCTCTGCCCTTGTGTCCCCCTCTGTTTCTCACACCCCTCCTCTATGTCCTCCAGCTTCTTGATGTTGATGCAAGCTGGGGCATCAGCGAAAGTCCCCGATTTGGGCACTGAAGGGCAGTGGTAGGGCTGCTCGGGCAGTGGCTTGTAAGGCTTGTGGTGACTCCAGCAGCACAGCAGCAGCAGCCACAGTGTCTGAGCCACCCAGACCCTGCACTGCCCCGTCCCTGCACCTCAGTCTCCACTGCTCAGGGGCTGGTACGCTTTACTTTGGCTGGTGTGGTGTATATACAACACATATATAAAAATATACATATATAAAGAAAACAAGTAAAAATATCTACATAACACACGTGTATAACATACATATAGAACCCATAAGACATACGGATATACTGTATATCGTAGAATCATAGAATCATAGAATAGTTTGGGTTGGAAAGGATCATCTGGTTCCAACTCCGCTGTGATGGGCAGGGACAAGTCCCAACTAGTTTAGGCTGCCCAAGGCCCCATATATAGTTGTATACCAAAGCCCTCTTACTTTACATTAGGCTTAAACCCTAGCCTGACATTCCCTAAATGGACTTCATCATTCAGTCACACTGCACTGCCTCAGTAAAAAAAATATAACTTAGTTCTCTCACTGTTAGGAAAGAAAAAAAGAGGAAGGCGGAAGGAGAAAAAAAAACACCCTCGTCTTTTCTGAAATGGAATACAATTGTAAGTGAATGGGTAGTTTTCAAGAGAAAAATCATAAAAAGCTTTTTCACAGGTTCTTTTTTGCAATGCAATAAATAGTCCCTCGCAAAGAAGATGAAGCATTATCATTTTAGTATTCATATATACATTAAGGTATGAAACTAGATACTTGCTATTGCTGTTTACAACTGAAACAGAACAACATTAATCACTCCACTGGAAAAAAGCCAACAAGACTCAAACAATTCTGACCAGAGCAATAAAATCCATCCCATGTTTATAAACGTGCAGGAGAGTATAAATTACGCTGGAAAGAAGCCGATTCCAAAATGACTTTTTTTCTTTTTGTATTAACACCACCCTCTAGTGGCAGTTTTTCTGCTTTACTGAGGCACAAACTAGCTTAACATACTGATCTTACGGATTTAGAAATGGTACTAAAATTGCAAGTAGCAATTTGCGTACCTGCACTGAATTTAACACCCACACTCTGCAGTCTCTGAGTCTCTGCAGCTTTGCAAAAAGTCATACCTGGCTCGTTTCAAACATAACTTATAAAAAGAAGTGTCTAAGAAAATGCTACTGAGAAAAGCATAAAATAATAAAGTCCCTATAATACCCAGCTGCAGAATAATCTCCCATATGGTTAAGTTCCTCAGTGCTTGATGAGCAAATTGCACTCTGAAGCACAAGCCTCATGCTTTTAATATATTATTACCAGTCCCTTGAAGACTTTCTGTTAAGTTTTAAAGACAAGTATGCCAGAACTTCTAACTTCTCTGGACTTGCACCTCCTTCCTGGACATACTACAAACTCCTCAATAAACCATTGATTTTTTTTTTAACCGCTTTCCTACTTTTTCAGTAAGAAACATCTAGAACGAGCCAGTCATAATCTAGCAGCCATCATTTTAACAAATCATTCGTAATTAGAAACAGGCCTGAAGCATCCAAGGCATATTTAGATATTGAGACCCTTACATGTTCAGGTATGAGTGGGTCTGGAGTATCACTTCAGTCCATATGGACAGCAAAAAAAATTAAATAGTGCCACAAATCCCACTAGGCTGGTCCAACATTTAGACTCATCCATTTTTATATCTAGTAGAGAAGAAGTAACGCACAACTTCTGAAATTTGCCTCCTGCTTTTCTTACTGTGAGGTGCAGCCAGCAGGGCAGTTGGCTTGGGGCAATCACTGGGCTGGGAAAACTCAGCACATGAAATCTGGGAATTCTCCAAGCAAAGTCAGCCTGTGTGCAGGGTATGACATCAGTGTGGAAATGTCTGATCAACCCCATCTAACTATATTGAATTTGCAGGCAAAATGGTGTACATAAATTGTTTAGGAGGTTGTGGAGGGGACTTGATTCATCACACTAATTCCTAACTTCTGTAATAATGAATGAAGAACAGGCATTTCCTGAAACCCTACTAGCCAATAACAGTTGAAAGTAATTAGCCCTCACGCTCTCTGGACAGGGATGCATGAGAAAGGGGAGATAGCTTTTACCCACCTTACACATCTTGCCTTCAGCATTGCTCCGAGCACTTTAGGTGGAGGTCGGGTCTACAAAAAGACTTCTACACCTAGAATGGGACTTAGTCTGCCAACTTTTTAAAAAATTTTGGACAGATTTGGAGCATCAGATTAAAAGCAGAAGGCTAAACCTGTTAGTGCTCCAAACTCCTCACTCCATCCCTTTGACAACTGCTGGCATCTCCCTGGGTAGGGACAGGGGCCAGCTGTACTGCTGGGGGCAAAACCAGTCTCTGCTCTCCCATACAAGTCTAGCATAGAGCCCTCAGATGAAAAGCATGGTCTCAGAACCCAAGTTTTCACTCTTTTCATAGAATGATAGAATAACCAGGTTGGAAGAGACCCACCGGATCATAGAGTCCAACCATTCCTATCAAACACTAAACCATGCCCCTTAGCACCTCGTCCACCCGTGCCTTAAACACCTGCAGGGAAGGTGAATCAACCACCTCCCTGGGTAGCCTGTTCCAGTGCCCAATGACCCTTTCTTTTAAGTCTTTTATGTTCTTAGAGTTTTACCCCTAGGTGATATGGAGTCTCACACAGACTCAGGCAGTCTTTGGAGAAGCATCACTCAGAGTCCCCAAAGAACCAGACCCAGCAAGTGCACTGGGAGAACAAAACCTCAGGCTGCAGCAGCCAGCACTGATCCTGCTGAAGGCCATGGCTCTTTCACTGCTGTCCACTGTTAACACAGTAGCCCAGTGATGGCTGCAGCCACCCAGAAAAGAGGTGAGCTTCTCCTTTTCAGGTATTTTAATCTCTCATTTCCCATAAGAAATGGCATATATGTGTCTTTAAGTTTAATGCAAACCCCTGCCACGTAGCTGAGACTGTGGGATCCCTCAGCAAAACTCTGAAGTCATGGGCCCAGAGAGAAGAAACCTGCTTATCACCTGCCAGAGCAGGAAAATACTTGAGGGCTCTGCTTAACATCTGCACAAACATGCAGAGAAGGGAGGCATCAACTTGGATTCAAAGACAATACTGAACCTAATCTGACATTTTGCTAAGTAAATGCTTAGGAGACCATTAGGCTATTCCATACTGTGGGAGACAATGTTTCCCTTGCCTGTGTTGCTGCAGAGGACTAAACTGCAAGACAGAAATCAATGACTGTGGATTCAGTTTGACACAGGTAGCCCTTGTGTCCCTTAGCATGTCCCATTGGCCCTTTTCATTTTGCCTCTGACCAACAGGAATGGGGAACACAACATCCTCCCCACAGGAAACTTAGTAGACTTGGTTCACAGTTGTAGATCCCAGTAGGGATCATAATAAGTCAGTGTGGTGATGCTGGCTCTCTACAGCTTGAACCTGAGAAATTCGGCTTGCAGACACTAAAAAAACCTTTCAGTACTTTTGTAGCAAATGACGCATACACCACAGATCCAAAATTTAGTGCCAATAAATATTTTATCTGGTTGGCAGCAAGCTGCACAAATAAAGTCCATCATTGCACTGCTCTGAAGCTTCAGATGTTAGTTCATAACATCATAGCCGCATATCCCAGTTAATAATGCAATACAGTGAAGTGGGTCTTATTATCTGTCCAAAACCAGCTGTTTTTGCCAAGATTGCTGGTACCCAAGGATTGAACACTGTCATCGTGGAAACAGCATAGTTAAAGCAGCTGCAACTACAGGCAGGGTCTAGTACAGCTTTTGCAGCATATAAAATTTATACAGATTCCTGTGAAATTAGGCCAGCAACACAGAGGGGCCAACGAAAACCCCTTGCTCGCCGTCCATCTGCATTGCAGTCCTTTCACGTCTGTTTTCTCCCTGACTGTTTTTCCCAGAGCTGTTATCCACCCCAGCCCATCTTGTAGTGACTTGCCTCCTCTCCCCCGGCACTTTGCTAGTCCTGCTGCTGCCATGCACACGTAGGGTCCCAGCTGCAAGGTGGAGAGCTCTCTTATTCTACTACAGACCCAGTAGCTGCAACACCAGGTTGAAAGACAGGAGATCACTGAACTCAAAGAGACAAACTCATCCAGAAAAGCTCCATGGCAATTACAAAAATAAGTCAGGCAACGTGTTGAAAGCACACATGCACAAGAGAGGAGAAGAGGCAGTTCCTAGAGGAAAATGATGAAGTATTTCAACAATTTCATGTCAAAACAATTTGTTACCTTTATCCTCCAAAGGAGATTTTATCTTTAAATCAGTCCTTCACTAACAGGAAAATGAAATCAAAGTCCAAATCTATCTTGTATTTCACTTCTTCATTTTGTGTGCCTGCTCTGTGATGCATTACGCTATTGCTGCCCTTGCTCAGCATTCTTGTTTCCAGAGGTATCTCTTGCTTTTCCCATCAACAGCTCCTGCCTTTGCACAATGACAGCCTGAAGGCCGCCTCTGCCGAGCAGCACAACCATTGTTCCCAGAGGGCAGGACACTGACACCGGAGACTCAATCAGAGCCCAGGCAAACAAGCAGTGTCTGGCCTCGGCTACATCCACCCTGGCAGGGCTGGTTTACACCCCCAGGAGTCTGAAAATAGGACTTCCAGAGAAAACAGGGTGGAAACACCAAAGTTTCAGCCAAGCTAGTTAGCTTAGTGCCAGTGCTTCTGGAAGCAATCACAGAGCCAGTCACACTGCATGCACTCTTACTACAAGATGAGGGGTTGTAGATAATTTGGTCCAAAAAATGGGATTGTAGAAATTGCCGATTTTCTTAAGCTTACAGGAAGACTGGGTCCTACGGCAGTAAAACACAGCAGAAATCATAGGCATATATGAAAGGAACCCTCGTGTAACTGATGCCAATGAACGATGACTAGAATGATCGCAAGTATCTCAAATAACTCATATATTAAGAGTTGACCAGAACAATAAATTTACTGGGAGAATTGCCATTAAATTATTTCTGCTTACAGAATAGACTTTTTTTTTTAATCACTTAGATATGCTGACACACTGAGTGTCAGTATTCAAATAGATACCATGAATTTATGCTACTTTTAGATCACTAAAACATTAAGTGCACTGTGCATATATTGCAGTCCTGTGCAGCACAATGCAATATTTATCAACAGTTCCTACTCCATGCAAAGGTGGGAGAAAACAAAAGATGTTATTCAAGAATAAAACCCAAACATCAGGTGCAGAGGAAAATAGCTTAGAGGACAATAATATAAAACATATACGAGACCTGAGTACACATTCGCTGTCAAATTCACTTCCAGGCAAAGGATACCAAATTAAATATTCTGCCAGAATCCTCATGGACCCAAGTAAGTGATGAGGTATAGGAAATTTGCTACAAGATAAGCTTCCACATTGCTGTTCTGTGTAATCTAGGTGCTACCAAGAATATAAAATCACAGTACTTGTTTTAAAAACTATGTCAGGGAGCATCGTCTTTTATTACCGTATCATAAACATCTTTACATCTCGCATTTAAAGCAGTTAAAATACATTCAACATTTTATAGCTAAACTGACAGAGAGGAAAAGCTGGCAGAAAGGGTATCACCCAGCTCAGCAAAAGTGCATTTATTGTCCAGTTCTTGTGGTAAAGAGATTAATCAACCTTGCCAGTACTTTAGTTAATAATAAATATTTTTATTCCAGGTACTGAGTTCCTGGTCACCTTTACTTAGTCCATGTTTCCCCTCCTTCATTACACAAGTTTTCATTTCTGCTCTAACCAACTTTACATTGTAGAGAACTCATTTGTCAATTAAAACTTCTCAAAGCATCAGTCTGTTTGGAGCTAACAAATCTACAAACATTCATGCCTCACACACGTACTCACACCACACACACACTTGGTTTTTGGTCACAGCACCCCTCAACTCCACAAAACTACTTCATACCAAGTCCAGCACTGCTACTTCTATTCAGCTTCCCCCCCAGCAACTTTCATCCAAGCCACTTCCTACAGCCCAGATTTTCAGCTCCCCACCTAGTGATAATTTAAAGCTGAGCCTCAGGGACAGGACTCTGAAACCAAGAGACAACTCCACAAGTTTCTCTCTTCAGCACCCAATTCTCACCCACCGTTTGTCCACACAGATGCTGCCATTTCAGCAAAACCACAAAAGCAGCTGGTCTGCTCCAAAAGGCAGCAGATTTCCCTTTCCCTTCTTCCAGCGTGGCCCCTGCAATTCAGAAACGAGCAAGCTGCCTGTATGCACACACAGTCTCTTTCCTGAGCCACCTCTTCCCCTTCCCACAGGCAGCCAGTACAAGAGGGAAATACTGCAGAGGGAAGCAGAATTTGTGCAATGCTTTATTTCACTGATGAAGACTGGGAATCAGTTCTAGCAACAGACTCTTTTCTGTTACTCAGGCTGAGGAAGTCAGTAGTACAATGTTATTCCAAGGTGTCCGTCCCACCAACTCACACAATATCGTCATTTGCATCTTTGTCCTGTTAAAAGGGCAATTCAAGCTGCAAAGTGTAACACTGTTATAACCAGGTGCCCTCTGGTTGCTGGTATATTTGCAACTCCTGTCATTTTCCAATGCAAAGAGCAGTTCCTAAACTTTTGAGAGTGATACTGCAGTCGGACTAAGACTTCAAGTGAAAGGCAGTAGCATAGATATTCACAACAGACAAACATATAATTATAGCAAAGCATGGAAGGCTCAATTCGGCACAAAGTGGAAAGCCAGAGCTTACATTTCAAGAACAGAACATGTTTATGTGATTGTGAAGAAACCAGTACTTGCAGCAAGAGGCAAGACAAGTTACATTAACCTTTTATGGGAGAGAAAGGGAATCAGTAAAAGTCACATCTGCAATGGCATCTTTTATATTTCAGACTTAACAGTAAGCAACATTTGGACTTTAAGTTCCTTTTAAAACAAACCTGATGACGTTGTACCTTACACAGTGTCAGCTAAGGATCTGACTTTACTACATTTACATATATCATACAGCAGACCCATTATCAGTCCTCCTGAACTCCCATGAAAGTGCTTCCACGACTGCATAGCTAACGGTCAGAGGAATCATGCAATATAAAGCTACCAGTGCAGACAAACTGACCCTTTTATTGTATTTGGAAATACTGATTTCCAAAATAAAGCACTTTCAGAGTAACTGGAAAACATACTTTTTCCGAACCTGAAGCCTAAAAGTTAGTGGTGAAAGAGACATTTTAGAGTGAGGTAAACATACTGCATAGGCTAGGTATTTAAGTCCAAATTCCAATAGTTATTATGGTCAATTGTGATATTATTCAAAATGGAACAGAAAGAAAAAACTATTTACTTATAAAAATCTCAAAACAAATCCAGGTTGACCATAACATCAAATTAGAAGATAACTGATTTACAACAGGCATTTCCTACTGCCTTTTTTTTTCTTTAAAGTCAGCCAGACATAAGCACGGTTTGAAAAGAGCTTTGCTGCTTTTTCCATGGAGCTGTTCCTTCTAGAACACCTGCTCAACCTCAGCTTGTCTCCTTCAATTAATTTGAGCCAAGACCAGTACTGGACACACAGTGTCACAACACTCTGGTGAATGTGAGCCTCACAGCTCATGCTGCAGCTTTTCTTGCCCCAGCCCGAGTTCTGGAGCACTGATAAATCTTTATGACACAGGGTGTTCAGAACAGAAACTGGTGCTTAACAGAGAGTGCCAGAGACCTCAAGTATCATTTTAAGCCATTTGAAAACTAGGTTATAATTAAGAATAGTGCCTTTTGTGGTTCTCATATTTTTATTGAAAATATGTCCCTGCAGTTTCACTTCTTTTTTTTTTTTTTTAATATTCCCTTGTATCAGCGTTTAGTTCCCAGAAATAATTCCTGTCAGGCAGTGCAGTTTTCTGAAAAGATAGTATTGTCCATGCTCACCACGTTTTCAATAAACTCAGTAGAAGACAGTCAATGATAAGATTAAGATAAAGTGCATACATTCCTTTCTGGTACAGGTGACAAAACTGTGGTCTGAAAAAATAAATCATACTGAAAATTGAAAACTGCACAAAAAAAATCCTACTGTGGCCATTTAGCACCCCACAATGAAGTTGCCCCACTGAGTACTACCCAAAAATACTCTTTTTTCAAGTGTCTGTTAGCTTAAAAAAAAAGGAACTTATAACATTAAAAATAATGATTCCTTTTTAATTAGACTCTGAGAATCGTGAATTTATGTAATCTTTGAAAGCTACAGCTCCCCCCAAGGCTGGCATATTGCCTTGACTACTTGTAAGTAGCTGCATTTTACCCTTTGGATCCAGGCTTCAAGCTTGCAAAAGCTTTAGAGTTCTTAAGGGAATGTGAAATTTCATTGAGGAAAGAAATAAAATGAGAGTCCCTTTCTGACTTCTTGGACTCAAAAATAACTACAATGGTAAAGTGAGGTTCGGGGCGAGTCAGAAAGTATGTGCTTTGGACTTTGTCATCATAGAAGTGAACAACCTTCTCCAAACTGTTGAGGTCAGAGGTTCTATCAGTCATAATCATGATTACGTTGGGCCAGTGCATAACAGGCCTGTCACTGGGCAGAGACACCACCGCAGGGTACTGATCCACTCCTTTGGGGGCTTCTCTGTAAGAATGGGGGTGATGATAACCATGTCCCTGAAAACTCTCTGATCCACGATTGTCAAAAATTAAGGAAACATTGACAGCGTCATACTTCCGGATAAAACTGGAAATTTTCCCATAGTAATCAGGATTCGTTTTAGCAGTCAAAGTTTTCATTTCAGATGCTGTTGTTTGTCGACTAAGGGCCTCATGAAAGTAAAAGCTAAATTTGGCAAGCAGAATGTTTTTGAGCTTCATCAGCCAGAGGAAGAGGTGTGGAGGTTGAACAGCCTTCTGAGACTGCCCTCCAAACAGATGCTTCTTGGTCTCTCGCTGTTTCTCAAAAATTTGGCCCCAAGTCTGTAGTTTTGTGTGAGCGGTGTGCAAGTTGACCAGGGATGGAAGGAATTTCCACTCTGAGATCTGAGCCTGAGCCTTTAAGAGATGTGCAAGCACATCTACTTCCAGCTGGAAACTGCTTTCAAGAGGACTGAGGATTGGATGATGAAATCTAGAAAACACAATGTTATTCAAGACATGAGAACTGCTGTACGTAACAGTGAAATAATCAGATGGTATTAGTCAAACCACAGATGGAACATCAAACATCAAAGCAGAGTAAAGTATAAACCAAAACAAGTAACCTCATTAATTTTAGAAAACAGTTCTTTTAACATAATTAGGGCAAATATTTTAATGAGCATACAGTATTTTGTACTTGACAAAAACACCTGCCAGACATTTCTCTTTCAAAGCAACAGATTAGCATTTGATGAGTTCAACAATAATCATTGTTTATCTAGACCCACGAACCATAGCTCCATTCTCTTTAAATTCTAGTGGTTTTGTTCCAATTTAAAATCCCTTGTGGTGGTAAAATATATCTTGATAGTTCTGGAATAGCAGTAAGACATTAAGTTAAATCAAAGGAATTGCATTATAAATTCACTGTTTATATAGGGAAGCAATGAGGAAGCCACGCTACTTTTTTTTTTCTTTTCTTATTCACAATAAACTTGTGATGGGAAATTAGTCAACAGAACTGTGATTAACTGTAGGAACCAGGTCTCAAACTTCAGCGTATTAAAAGCAACAAAAGGGAAAAACATAACCAATTACTCTCTCACTAAAAATTCAGGTCAAAATCAGCTCTCAATTTAACAGATAACAGAAGAAAAAAAATCAAACCACCCTATCTACCAGGTAGAAGTGCTACTCTGCACCTTACTCACAAGTACAATTCTACCATCAGAACAAATCTTGATGAAATGAAATTTATAGATCCATTCTATAGCTTTTTCTTCTCACTTTATTTTTTCTAAACATCAGGAAAAAAGACAGATCCAGCCTACCTCCCTTTCCTTTGATACTCAAATTACTTGTAAATTTGTATCCTCATGATCAATAAATAAATGCTTAATTCAAACTGTGCAAGACTGTTCCACTTACAGAACGTAAACGCGTACTTTAGAAAGAATGAGTCTTCAGCAAAGACAGAAGTGGTCTTTTAGTAAATGTGTTCTCTAATAGGCTTTTAAGATTCTTGAGGAGGTCTCTGACAAAGGACAACCAATAGCTCAAAGACAAGACTTGATGAGGTTTCTACTTAAGATAAATCTATCACCTCACTTCAGAAGAAAAATCTGGGTCTTGTTATTGCTTTTAAACAAAGAGCTTTACATTGAATCCTTCCAATCTTTAACAACTCATTTTCAGACAAAGTAAAAGTGAGTCCATAATTCACCTCAGCTTCCAGGACACAATAAATACAATCAGTTTGGAAATACTTGGTTCTGAACCAAAACATTTAAATTGTTGCAGATCAGAAGAAATAATGAGAATTTTAGGCTTTTAATCTTCTCTTCCATCCCTACTTTGACTTTCCAAAAGCTCTTACCAAAACATTAATTCTTAGGCTTGTGAAAATTGTCTAACAGTTCTATTGCTATTTTTAAGTGTCTCTTTTTTTGACAGTCGCAATTCACATCCTGAAAGGATTTGTTATTAAGATCCAAGTCCAAATTTACTTGGAGAAAATGAAATTATGCCTATCATAAACCAGCAAATGCACCACATTTTGCAGCTAGTCTAGGCTGGGTGACCAGTCACCTGCCGTACAGAGCACATGTCAGCAACCATCACCTCTACCTGCTATCGCAGAGACAGTGATTAACGGGTGCTGTGGTGGGCTGAGAAGACTTGAGCATATTTACATTTATTTTAAGAAGAGTCAATTAAAAAGAATATTCTGGTAACAGTCAACATTATATATTTCCAGTAGTTCTGGTATTCAACAGAAAACCAGTTTTTCTGCCTTGTATTAGGAAGGGGGGGAAAGCATTATGCAACACTATCTGTTCCAAGTATTCCCATCAAGTGCTCACTTAGCACAGTGTATTCAACACACCTGCAGTCAGATCAAGAAGGGTATTTTTCCGCCTTAAAAGCAATTAAAAAATATGTATTGTTGCAGCACTGCCAAGTTTCCTGGATTAACATTATGATGTATGGCTTCTTACTTTTACTTTGCCTGATGGCTCATAGCTATTTTAATATTTCACTGCACAGGGGGATTTGTGAAACTATTTTAATCCGAAAACAAATGCCTCAGCCACAGCTGAGAAGCATGATATGGTTGCAGAGTAAACGAACAAGTTGTGTACTCCGACTATCTGCTGCAATTACCTTTCATTAAACAAAAGCATCTGACTGAATTCAGTATGATGTAAACCAGACAGGTTGTTACCATTGTCAAAAAGCAAGAGTGTTAAGAACTTAAAAATGTATTGAGAATTTAATTTTTTTCCCCCAAATCAGGATACTAGAGTTTCGTTTAGCAGACTATGAAGGGCCATTTTCCTACAACTTTTTATTTCCTTCCATAGTTCATACATGCATGCAAGTATTTACAAAATGCTGACTAGATGAATACCATTTAACATTAAAAATAATTACATCAGAATCGGTTTACTAGTTCCTTATTCATTTTTTACTAAGCTTTTAAAGAATCCTGCTTCTGATGCTGTTTTAATTATTTCAGTTAAGATCCCACCCAATCCAACAGTTTAAAAATTCAGGAAAAGTTACTCCTGCAGCTGTATTCTATAGAAAAACAGAGAGGAAAATGTCCAGTATTGGCTGTGTAAAAGTCAGCAACGGGTAATTAAAAAAATAGCTTTAAATTGTTAAAAAAGAAGCTAACTGTAAAAAGGAGTTAATGATTTTTCACATACAGACAATGTGACTTGATTATTGACAATCTATTATTCCTGTCATTCTTTTACCAGCAAGTGATTACTTGTTTTACATTATCTGAGTAGCTATTTTTACATGTAAAGGAAAGAAACCAAGGCCAGAACCTACATACAGAACAGATACTCTCTCTGGCCTTAGCACACTTGGCTGACACATTGACAGAATATTCTCAACTACAAGTGAGGGATATACTAACAGAGGGATGACACTAGGGAAGGATGAGTTTATTTAACCTTTCACCTGAGAATGTCAACAGACTGTAAATCTGAGATGACTTCCAGCCAGCACACAGCAACATAAAAGCCCCCAGAAACTGGTCTTAGATATGAAGAAGCAACAGGGAGGACTAAAGGAAGATATCATTATCCTCGCTTTTTTCAGGAATATTCTGTATGTGACTGGGAAGGACCACACAGCAGCGACTGCATTAGCTCTAACAGCATCTTAGACCATCTCCGTCTTAGAGACTGCTCACTAACCCAAAGCAACATCATCAGCGTTTCCCAGGGAGGCGCTGCTTAACCTTTTAAAGAGGTTACAATAATTCCTTAGAAGTACAGATATGTCACAGGAATTTATTTAAATAGCCTAGTAAAGCGCCTCATATGTAACAGTCTTCAGTCACTTTGTCAAAGTATCAGTTTTGGTTTCCAGATTTTTAACAGCGCTGTTGACTCAGCATATGCTCAGAGCAGATGGCGATGGTTAGTGTTTAACACAAATCAACTTTTCAAAAAACCCTTACCTCCCCTCACTCTTTAATGTCTATTGCAGCAAGTAAAAAATAAGTGAGTTTCATTTTTCACTGCACTAACAGCCCTGATACTGTAAGCGTTCACAAACTAAGAATTGCAAAACAATCACTAGTAAGATCATACAGACGAGCTTTGATTTTCAAATTGCAAAGTTATGTATCAATTTGCCTAAGTTATTCCCCCCCAAAAAAGGGAGTCAGCTGCAGTGCTTCGATTTGGAATTTAAGAAAGCAGCACTCAATTTATCTGATTTTTCCTAGGTGTACACTTTAAAACATAATACCTGAAAAAATGTCATCTTAGACATTACTTCACTAAGATTTTTAAAAATCACCTACATTTGAAAGTTATCTTCCTACAATAGCTACCTTGTTTTGCTTTAAAATAGTCAGAATTTGATTCTGTCAACAAGCATTCAAAATTTCTTCTTTTTTTTAAACTGCCATCACCTTCAAGGCTCATACGTGTTGGAAGTGAAACATCCACTCCAGAGTCACTTAGAAACATCATGAGATTCTTATAATAGGAACTATTAGATCTTAACTTCAACAAACTATGACACTAGGGACAAAAGACTTAGAGGTGCTCTTTCTACCAGTTCCAGTGCCTCTCAAGAGAAGTGATAACAGTGCACCATAAAACCCTAGTAGGTATACCAAACAGTGATGCTGCAGATTTTAGGATTAAGCAGATATATATTCTAGCCTAAAAGTAAAATTGTTGTATAAATATCTGTTTTATTTAAATATAAATTTTACTAAAGTCCATTCAGAATTAAGTCTTGTTTCCTTTCCACTCCTAAGGAAAATGCTCAAGAAGTCTTATATCTTTTTCAAGGAAAATTACTCTTCTCTCTGCTGAATACTAATGTGTAGAGTACTAATGAAGAAATATGGAGCATGGCTCCTTTTGAGTCGAAACACTCTCCCGTTTTTATTTTTCTTTTTCAAAGGAGAAGTCATATTTTGAGACTATGCACATCTGCGCTGCTGATGAACATCCACTTCATACATGAATTCAGGCAAGGAGCTGGTGCTGATCAGCAGTCAAAGGACAGCAAAGTCTTTAGGCTTGCATTGAACCTCAACATCATTTTATTACAGATCATATGTCTGGGTACTTACTGCCAGTAAAGAAGCACTGACCTTGAGCTGTATTTCTTTAAGATGGATTCCAAAATGTTTACCAGTTCCTCAGAGTTAATGAACTTTTGGGTGCTGAGCGTGTACATTTTTTCATAGAAGTCAGCAATTTCCATCCGAGCCTGAACAAAAAAACAGAGCTGTTCAGACAGGTGAGAAAGCAGCTCTTCCAAGTGAGGAGCTGTTCCTCCTAGTGCATTGCGACCCGTCGCCACCACCTTCTTCAGCTCATTATGCAGAGATGTGTAGATGGTTCGGATGGAGTCCTTTCGGCTGAAGAATGACTGACCACCTGTTCAGATAAATATGGAGGTATTACCAAAATCCAGGGAGAGAACAGATAGACAGCAATACTGGAAAACTGTATATAACCATGCTTTTTTCCCCTAGGTGTCCCTAAGAGTTGTTTGATCACTGCATTTTTTTTAAAATCAAGAAACAAACTTCAGTGCATTATTTTGCAAGTAACTGAATTACACACAGCAGACACTCAGAGGCACTTTATGTAATTTCATGCAAATTTGTCCCAATTTACATCTCAGCAGCCAACAACTGCTGCAAAACTTCAACTCCCTCACATCTGCCTCAGTTACAGTACGACTTTAGAAAACAAGGGTTCAGTTAAATTTGAAGCTATGATATGTGACCTGGAAATCTGTTAATGTGGAAGTCAGAAGAATCAAGTCATGATGAAATTTTAACAGCCTCCATTCCTATTAATAACTCTGCAACTTTTCAAGAGACAATACCTCTTGGAATTATGAAGCACTCAAATTTGCAAAGCAATCTTTAAAGGGGAATCATTTGACATTTATGCATATAAACCGTGTTTCCAGTCCCTACACAATCTTAATATAAGCCTGAACTCAGAGGGAAAACAGTCACAGTTTACCTCAGTGAGACCATAGTGCAAGTTAATCCATAGGTAAAACTGAAGAGGAAAAAGTCTGTGCTTCTCTTTACCTGCTCAACACTATGAGGAATGCAAAAGGAATTTAAAAGTGGAGAGTCAAAGTAAAAGATATTTAACTTTGACGCTACCAAAAGAGTGTATGAAGGTACTAACCTTATTTCATAAATTCAATTTACAGATGACTTTATGTGCTCCTGTGGCGCTCAACAGTTGCAGCGCAGCAAGGATCACAAGGACTGAATCTACAGAACTTTTAAAGAGATTCCAAATCTATGCCCCACTTTAAAACTGCTTATAAATTTTTGTAACAGCAGATAGTCCTTTTCACATCCGTTTTACACATGCAATGTTCAAAAGCAACTTGAGGTAGGAAGGCAGAGAATTGAAAATCAGTGCGAAATAGCTGCCTTCCTAAGCCAAGAGATGCCCCCAGGTCAGGGGCAGGATGAAGAATCATCTGTTGCTGTTGTTCATGAAGTATATGAACATGCCTTATGTTAAAATTTTATTCTTCCTGCAAGCACCAAGTTCAGTTTTTAAAGTCAATGTTATAGTCTGATCTATAAAGATCTTCTTATAAAATAGTTCCAAATCACCACTTAAACACCAAAGCAGAATTTTCTTGATGCTTTGCTGCATGAAACATCAGACTCATATCCTTTGATCCATTTTCCATGCCAGTCTGCAGTTCAAAAAGAAAATAAGCAGCTTTGCCCAGAGGGCAACATGATGACAGCTCATTCTATGTCAGTTCAGGATTTTTCTATTCACATACTGAGAGAGCGAGAAGCAGCCAAGATTGTGGCCAAAATTTCCTGAGATTCTGTATCATCCACATGAATAAGAATTTTCCAGAAGCCATCTCTAGCCCTGAGTACTTACACACGTACTCACACATATGTAGTTCTAATATTAAGCCCTAGTACTGCGACGTGAATAAAGCCTTAACCTGCTGGTCATCCCACTAAGCTCATCTTTGCCAGAAGGTCATCCAGACCATCCTAGCATAGAAATATTTCTGGATAAACCTTGGGAATGGCAGGCAGGTAGCTAGTGTTAAGTAGGCACCAGACAATAAAGAGATGCATCTATTTGTGCAGCCACTGTGCCTCCTGCATGGCATCTATGTACATTTACTTTGTAGGGGCAGCCCAAATGGCACAGCTGATTTCTCAGTGGGCCTGATACCAAAAATACCGGCAAATAAAGACTTGTTTTGGAGTTTTAGAAAGCAAGTACCCTTTATCAGGCCAGAAAAACATGAGGGAGAGAGTGATCTCCATCAGTTGTGTGCAGCGAGACAAAAGCTGGGGACAGGATGCGTTTCCAACATACATGTCATCAGTTTCCCCAGAAATCTTACATGTACGCTATTACTTTCCAGGAACTAATTTTAATGTTATCATGAACTTCACAATTGTCAAAACTCTAGCTAATTTGGATCTGATTCCAGCTCTCTGCCTGGCTTTGCATTTAGGATGGGGAAAGACTGCAAGCAGAGGCGATTACAGAAGACACATCTGCTTGGCACAGATCACACTGAACACAAGATGTTATCATCTCCACAGACTGAACAGTGTCTGTAAAAGACACTACTTGAAAGAAAAAATCTTGTCAGAGGGGCGTTCTGTCCAACTTAAAAAAAATATCATTACTTAGATGCATCTTAACTCTACTTTAGCTTAAACCAAGTAATAGCGACTGCTTCTTGTCTCAGGCCCACGGAGACTTGCTGACCCAGCCACCTGCGTTTGAGACACGCACCTCGCCGAGGCCAGAGCCCCCAGGTACCACACACCACGGGCTGACAGGTGACCTCACGGCCCCGCAGCCCGTTCCCCCCACCCCAACCAAGCCAAAGCCAGGGCAGGCCGGGAGCCGTCAGGCAGCGGGGCGGGGGACGCGAGGGGGCGGCGGGCGGTACCTAGCTTCTGTCCCAGGAAGGTCATGCTGTGATAGGCCTTCTCGGCGGCCGCCAGGTGCGCCAGCGCGGCCAGCAGGGCCAGCCAGCTGGCTCCCGCGCTCTTGTTGGCCTCCCGCTCCTTCTCCACGTTGTCCTTGGCCTTGTCGTAGGAGAAGATGCCCAAGTGGGAGAAGAAAGTCTCCAGCACGGCCTGCTCCACCGGCACCGGCGCGCCCAGCGGGATCGACTCCCCCATCCCGCCCGGCGCCGCCGCTTCCGGGTCCGGCGCCGCGTGAGGGAAGGCGTCACGTGACAGGCGAGGCGGGGGTGGGGCGCGTCACGTGGCGGGCGGGAGCGGGACCCTCTGCGCACGTGGCGGGCGGAAACGCGGTGGGCGCGCGGGGCCGGCGGCGCCTTCCGTTAGCCGCTCGCGTCCGGCGCGGGGGGGGCCCGCGGCGCCGGCAGCAGCCCCGGCGTGAGTCTCCTCCGCCCCGCCACGCTGTTTTTATGAAAATGAATTCTAAAGCCCGTTTCAATGCTAAATCATAGAATGGTTTGGGTTGGAAGGGAATCTTAAAGCCCAGCCAGTTGCAACCCCTCTGCCATGGGCAGGGGCACCTCCCACCAGCCCAGGCTGCCCAAGGCCCCGTCCAGCCTGGCCTTGAACCCCCCCAGGGATGGGGCAGCCACAGCTTCCCTGGGCAGCCTGTGCCAGTGTCTCACCACTCTCATAGCAAAGAAATTCTTCCTTACCTCTGGTCTAAATCTTCCCCCTTGCAATGTAAAGCCATTCCCCCTCCTCCTATCATTCCAATCCCTTGTAAACACTCCCTCCCCAGCTTTCCTTTATCCCCTTCAGGTACTGGAAGGTCGCTGTAAGGTCTCCTTGGAACCTTCTCTAGGCTGAACAACCCTAACTTTCTCCTCCCTCCTCTGGACCCATTCCAACAGCTCCACATCTTTCTTCTGTTGAGGATTCCAGAACTGGACACAATACGCCAGGTAAGGACTCACAAGAGAGGAACAGAGGGGCAGAATCACCTCCCCAAGTGGTTCCTTCTATTTACAAGTTCCAAAATGGCTGGTCTTGCAGATGCCCTTACTCCTACCCTTAGAAGTTCCCCTAGCAAGACTCCCACACAACCCTCCAGCTTCTGCAAACATTTTGTTTCCTCTCCCTTGCAACAGGGAGATCATTAATTGTCTGCATTAATCCCCCCTTTTCCAGTCGTATTTAGGGCAGGTGCTCCTTGCAGATTCCCCATGCAGGTTATGAGGCAGCACATAAAGCTTGAGCCACAGGGCACAAGGTCATGGAAGGAGGCTGCTGTGGCAGTACCAATTGATCCAGCTCCTGCGGGACAGCCACCCTCCCTACCCTGAACAAGACTCTCTCAAAGTCAGCAGGCAACTCCTCTTCTGGTTGAGTTGCAGTTCTCCAGCTACTCCCAAACTAAAATATCCTCCATTTTCTCTCTGAATAGTATTTATCTGCAGTGTACTCCCACCAGCATTTGCTTTTAAAACATCTAGACAAAACACATCACCACCTCTGGGCAGGACCATATATTAATTAATATTCACTGCTCACCTCTTGTCCAGGTAACACTCAGAAAAAAAACGTAACCTAAAAAAAGCACCAGAGGCAAAACAGTTTTAGGGGTGAAGCTTATGTTTTCATGAACTTCAGCTACTCGCTGTCTCCAACACTTTCTTTACTGTAGCATCATGTTGCAAATAGGAAAGCCTAAGGATTGGGTTTTTAAAAGAAAAATTAATTAAAAAATAATTTTGTCAAAACCGTTGGTCTGATACCAAAGATAAACCTGCCAAGCCCTTCAACTCCTTTCATTCCCAGTCGCAGGAACCTCTGTATGCACACCCGAGTTAATTCAGAATGGTGTGTAACATCCTTGAACCATTCAGGTTAGAACGAAAGTTTGGTATTTAAATGCTTAAAGTAGCTTATGTGAAGTTATGAGGTCTTTAATCTTGCAGCTGCTAAGTTTGAGTTCTGCATGCACAGAGAGCTGCCTCCTCCCTGAATTCAACTAATTTACTCAGCGTGCCTAAGGGACAAAACGAATGCAAGATTTTATAGCTGCTCAACAGCAGACTTATTCTGACCTGGAAAGCTGGTTGAGATTTTGGTTTATCGATGGGGTAGTTTGGTAATTTAAGTCACCACCTTAAACATCGACCCTGTTTCAAGGCAGAAACCTGCCACTAGAGAGTAGGAAAAAAAGACTTTTGGTATCCACAGCACTGTTTCCAAAAGACAACAGGGAGTCAAAGGTTCAATAAGACCTTTATTACAACACAGAGCTGACCACACGTTTTCTTATTTAAAAGAAAGTATTTGGTCTCTTGGTGGTGAAACGTGGTTTGTGCTGGCGACGCAGTACTCTGTGTGGCAGAGGGAACTTGATTTTAGAATCCTGCAAGAAAAAAGTTTCTATGTTAATCAAGGTATTAGATGAACAAAAGAAAAGTTTATAATAACTGTTAACTTATGTACTGAGAAGCAATACATTGACAAATTAGATATAGCTCCTAGGAGCTAATATATGCTTTAGGCTTTGCAATTCCACTTGAAATAAATGCCTGCTAAAGGGAAGTTTGATGCAACTTCATATGCATTTGGTGTAGTCTGATGTTCTTTCAAATAGTTCTAGCTTTAAAAGTCTTGATCATAACACAGCACAATTGTAAACCTATGCATGCAAGTTTGGTTCTCTCCCCTATTTTAGCCTGCAAAGCAAACCTGTACCAAACAAGAAAGCTCACTGCTTCCAGTCCAGTGTTTGACCAGGACCCACCAGCCTCTGTGATGTTAATTCACTTACATGGAACTGCTTGACTGCAGGTCTACGGCACTTGCTAGCAGCAATTTCCTCAACTTTCATGATCTGAATAGAGTGAGCACGGGCACGATGACGGGCTCCCATATCGCGGTCTGTAACAATGGAGCTCATTAAAAATCAACTTTACAACATTTTAATTTCAAAAATTTCAGTAGTATTTTTTTTTTCACAAAATGTTTATAGTACCATGTACAACTATTTAAATTTCTAGTCAACTCTACTTACTCACATTAAATTTAGTATCTAAAGTCATAGCAGAAATACCACATAATGAAAACGAAGCAGCAGATTCTTCCTGGAACTCACAACCCAACTTCTCCAAGAAAGTACTATCTTATTCTCCTTGCCCAATTTCAAGAAGATACACATGTACAGAAGTAATTTACACAGAACTATTTCATTTTTGCACAAGAAAGCTGTGATTCAGAATCAACACTGAAACATGACTGCTGGACAAACACGAGCTTCAAAAACAATTCCATCCAAAAGGAAGGCACAAGTACAGGTAGGATCAGCAGTTATCTTTATTTTTCTTAAAACTGATGATAGAAACTTGTAAATTGATATTTAGCCCATAAAATCAGGCTTTCAGTGAAGGAGGAATCCATTTGTTATATGCTACCCAAAAACGTCCCCCTGCAGCACAGAAATACACTGCCTTCAAACCATGATGTCTATAGCTGGTTCCACATGAGGTGTTTTTTGAAGTACTATCATGTTTACAACAACTCCCACAAAGATCCGCTTAGTAAAAATTCACCTTGTCAAAAGCATTCTTGAACATAAAAGCATCAAAACCACTGTATCACAACAAATTAAGTTCTTGGGTCTTTTAAGCAGTCCTTCAGTATGTTAATTAACAGGAACCATTTTAAGTTAATGTAGAACCTTAAATTTCACTTTCAACAGCACTTCAGCTTTTGAAAGGCGACAAGATACATTTAATATTTGCACACATGACAAGAATATCATTATTAAGAACAATATTCTTTGGGTTTTTATGTGCATTCTGCAGTGTATGTAAAATTCAAATATCAAGAGTATCACCTATACAAATGGTCCATCATGTACTGCATGTAAGAGACTGAAATCAGGACAACCTTTAATTCTTCCTGGACCAAGGCAATGAGATCTTGGAGCAGCAAGATCCCCTGTGATATCTAATTTACTTGCTCTCAAAAGGACACACATCAGTATGTTCCACATGGTATCTGAAATAGTCTGTCCACAAGACTTGGGACGGTACACTTGTTTTAAAACAATAAACATAGTGCAAGCCACACATACAGTACCTAAAAGGTGACGAAATTCTCAGTCTGTTAGCAAAATTACTAGACTTATAGAAAGCCACACCAGGATGAAGCGGAATATTTGCAGCTAGAGAAAACTGTATACAGAGTGCTAACAAATCAAGATATTACATACATGATACAAATACATCTATGGACTTCTCCAGGCACTCCCCACTTCATTTTTCCAGTGTTTCAGTTATATTATGGATTAAGCAAGCACACTTAATGCCAGTTTATGATTTAATTTTGTTCTTATATACTAATCAAACTGTGTTATCCCTGAAAACTGTTACATGTACTTACAGCACTGAGTGACAGCACCAGCGGTGGTCAAATCCCTGTACTCCCTGTACATGTTGTGAGTTCCGCTACGAGAATCATAGCGCAACCAAATACCAAAATTTTTTACCCGCAGAGGGGACTTCTCATACACCTGGAATGACACAAGAGCACAAAAGTAGTTAGAGACAGTACATCATCAGGATTTCACAAGTTTAAGAATGAGTATTTCTGAGCTCAAATAAAACCACAGTGGTAAGTTTGTCAAAAACAACTATTTCTCTTCCCCCATACCAGCACTGCTACATTCATGTCATGGTGATCCAGAATGAAGAATTTAAGTATTTCAGCATGGAAAGAAAAAATAGCATAAGATTCCAGCTCTAAGGAGTGTCCCTTAAGCATCAAGTTAGATTATTGTAAGCATACAGATATCTACTTTCCAAGAATTATTAATATCCAGGTGACTCTTAAAAGGAACACACCACAATGAAGCAAGCATAAGAAACTGACAGCAGCACTGACTAGTGGCACAGTTCAAAATTCTGAAGTGATGATAGATAATTTTCTTCTCAGTTTACTGGACATACAGTGCCACCTTAAAAAAAAACAACCTGTCACTTAATTTCAAACTCACCCCCAACAACAGCACTTCATATACATTCCTTCCACACATACATGAGCTGGAATTCCTTACATATCTCCCTCTTTTATAGGCTTTTAATCCCGCACCTGCCCACAGTACACAATTTCTCCAGAAGACTTCTTCATCTTCTTCAGCTGAGAAACGAAGTACCAGAACCGGGACTTGGCCACAACATGGTTCGGAGCGAAGATCCGCATGCGGTAGAGAGGAGGGGTTGTGCATTTCGGTGTGGGCAGGCATCGCCCAACCACCTTGTACTCCCGCAGCTGAAAGGATATGAAAAACAGGTTGGATGGCAGTGTGAGCCCCTGTGCGCCAGCCTCAGGGCCATCCCCTGCAAGACATCGCAGCTCCATGCATGAACACCACAGCAAGGGCAGGCCAAGCCAAGGGAAGGAGAAGATAGAGGTTTTTATTCATGAACAAATCAATACAAGTTGAAATGTAGAATGCAGGGTCCAATGCTGGTTCTAATAACGGAAATCAAAGAACTTTAAGGTCCTTGTTTTGTGATATTTAAGGAAAAAAGCAATGTAGGATCGGCGTCTGGCCAGCATTTCCTGAGCCAAAAAAGATGGGAGGTCAAGATAACCCTTATTTCGAGCCTTATTTTTAAGCTTCAAAGATGGCCAGATGCCGACGAATTACAGTAGGGAGCTGCTTTGCAGTCATCACTTGATACAGGACTGTGGGGAAGGAGACCTGTTATAGGTAGTCCCGCGAAATATGATAAATATGCACGACTTTTACAGGAAATATAACACACGCGTATAAACTCAGCGAATACACACTCGCTTCTTGTAGTGGCCGGTACGTGCGACCGGAGGACTGATGCCCCGTACACCCGGTACCGCATTAAGGCAACCTCTGCTTCCTAAGCCCCCTCATTCGGCGTTAAAAAAGATTATTTTCCCGGTTTGGGTGACGAGGCCGCCGCCCCGCGATCCTGGGACCCCCCCGTCACCCCACGTGACCCGCCACCCCACGTGACTCACGCGCGCGGCGGCCCCGCCGCCGCCATGTTGGCCGCACGCTCCCCCTTCACACACCGGGCCGGGCCCCTCGGGCGCGGAGAGGCCTGGCGCGGAGAGGCCGGGCGCGGAGAGGCCTGCCGCGAAAGCCCCGCGCCTGCCGCCCCGGCGTCGTTCTCAGCCCCGGTGCGGGCCGCGCCCGGCCCCGCGCACCCCGAGCCGTCACTCACGGTGCCCGACGCCTTCATGCTGCTGCCTCCTCCACTGCTCGCAGGAAAGGAAAGGGCCGAGCGCGGCCCCGCCCCTCGAGGCCCCGCCCCCTCCAAGCCCCGCCCCCGCGGGTGCCGGCCGCCCATTGGCTGCGCTGGCGGAGGGCTGGCGGCTGGGCGAGAAGTGGGGACGGGGAGGCAGGCCCGGGAGCTCGCCGGGCACAGAATATGCACATGGAGGGAATGGAGGTGATTAACGGCAGCCAGCACGGCTTCACCAGGGACTAATACTGTATGACCAACCTAGCGGCTTTCTGTGATGGGGTAATTGCATCACTGGACACGGGGAAACCAAAGGATATGGATGTATCTGGACTTTGACACAGTCCCCCACAACATCCTTCTCTCTACATTGGAGAAATATGGATTTGATGGGTCAGAGGGATATTCTGTCTAACTTCCAAAAAATACAGTGACTTGGATGAATTTAACTCTGTTTTAGGTAACATCAAAATATTCCCCTTTTTGTAATAGTAACTACTTCTTGTACCAAGCCCTCTCCTGTACACTGGACACAGCAGGGCTACAGGACTTACTCATCGTTGTGGCCATGGTACCCACATGGTCCTTGCAGTAAGAGACACGGCTATGTGTAACCCCAGGCCCTGCTCAAGCCCTGCTTGTATTGTGGTGGAGGATGTGGCAGGGAGTCTGGGGGTTCTGGACGACAGCAAGTTGACCATGAGCCAACAGGGTGCCCTGGCAGCCAAGAGGGCCAACCACATCCTGGGGTGCATCCCAGCACTGCTAGCTGGTCAAGGGAGGCTATTGTGGTGCTCTATTCTGCACTGGTGTGGCCCCACTTCAAATACTGTGTGGAGTTTTGGGTGCTGCAGTACAAAAAGGTTATGAAGCTACTGGAGACTGCCCAGAGGAGGGCCACAAAACTGGTGTATGATCTCGAGGGAAAGTTGCACGAGGAGTTGCTGAAGTCGCTTGGTCTGTTCAGCCTGGAGGAGACTGAGGAGGGGACCTCACAGCAGTTTACAAGGGAAGGAGGAGGAGTAGGTGCTGATCTGTCTAGTGACCAATGATAGGACCAGAGGGAATAGCAGAAAGATGTGCTAGGGCAGGTTTAGGTTGAAGTAGGGAAAGGTTCTTCACACAGAGGATGGTGGAACACTGCAACAGGCTCCCCTGGGCAGAAGTCATGGCACCAAGCCTAACAATATTCAAGAAACATCTGGACAATTTACTCAGACACATGGTGTAAATTTTGGGGTTGTCCTATGCAGGGATAGGAAACAGACTCAATGATACTTGTGGGTATCTTCCAACTCACATAATTCTGTCATTCCGTAAGGTGGCAGCCAGCCCCGTGCTCCCCTCACAGCGACAGCAGAGAAAGCTCAGTGCTGGCTGCCATGAGATTGCTGCTGTGGATCCCACCATCCCCACACCTGGTGTGCTGGGAGACTCCTTTCATGGCTACTCCCAAGTACTTGCACTCCGTGAACTAAAAATGGTTCTGCAAGAATGAAGAGTCTCTGGTGTTGTGCATCTCCAGCATTGAAACCTGCACTTTCAAAGCATGGACACAGATTCCACCTTGAAAGCCTGTGTAGCAGCAGCGCTGCTGTAACGGGTTTGCCCGTGGCTGTGATACCATAAACATCAGCAAAAAAAACTCTCTAAAACTTGTTTTGGAGTTTCAGAAAGCAAGAGTTCTTTATCAGGGCTGTGCAACACGTGGGAATGATCTCCATCAATCATGTGCAACGAGACAAAGGCTAGTTGCAGGATATATTTCCCACTTACATGCCCATGTATAAAATTTCACAGAAATCTTATGTATATTCCATTACTTTCCAAGGTCTAATTTAACGTTTTGAAACTTCGCAACAGCCAAAACTCTTGCTAAATTGGAGCTGGCTCCTGCGCTCTGTTTGACCTTGCCTTTCAGACTGGTAAGAACTCCTAACAGAGCGTATTACAGAAGAGACATCTGTTTAGCACAATTTTTTCCTCACACAATACATTATCGTTTTCAAAGAAAGGACTGTCTGAAAATCACCTTTTTAAGAAAAACACGCTATCAGAGAAAGCAAACATGCTATCAGAAAGACATTATTGTGTCTAATGTTGAAAAACCACACGTGCTTAGACAGAACTCTAATTTAGTTTAAATCACAATACTCCACTTTGAAGGATTCCACACATTGTATCAGCAGCACCTTCCTGCTCATTACTTGCATTTATGCTTTTGCAGGCCAGTCTGGATAAGGCTCTGAGCAGCCCGGGCTGTGGGAGGTGTCCCTGCCTATGGCAGGGGGATGGAATTAGATGGGCCGGGGGGTCCCTTCCCACCCAAACCCTTCTATGATTCCTTGGGTCCGATCCCACAGACCCACCGCTGTTTACACCGAGACCCCACCACGCTCGCGGGCACCAGCTGGGTAACCGGCACCGGCAGCAGGGCTGCACCTGCCCCCCGCCCCGCCAGTTTCCGGTTTGCGGAGGCTGTTCGGGGGCGAAATGGGCCCGTCTCGATTTACCGGGTAGGTACTAGCGGTTTCCCAGCGCCGCGGCCCAGCCTCCGCCACGGGCCACCGGAGCAGAGGCCACAGCTTCCGGGGGCGGGACCAAGACTTCCGGGGGGAGGTATTGGAGACCACGCCCATGGAGGGGGCGGTGCTACGGATCGCACGGGGCGGGGGCGGTGGTGGCCACGCCCACGCGTCTTAGAGGGCGGGGCCACGGCTTCCGGGATGCCGCGGGGCGTCGCAGGGGGCGAGGCACTGGCGTCCACGTCCCCGCGCCGCAGGGGGCGGGGCTACGGCTCCCAGGGTGCAGCGGGGCGCTGGAGGCCACGCCCACTCTCCGCGGAGTGGGCGGGGCGTTGGAGGCCACGCGCCGCGCGGACGGACGGGGGTTACGTTTCCCAGGGAGCCGTGCGGCGGGGGGCTCTGTGCCGGCGTGCCCCGCGCTGGCCGCGGCGGGGCGAGGTGAGCAGGGCCGGGCGCGCGGCGGGGCGCCGCGGGGCACGCCGGGAGCCGTAGTCCTGAGGGGCGGCGGCAGCCCTTCCCGGTGCGCGTTCCGCACGCGCGGAGCCGCTCTTCTCCTCCTCCTCCGGCCGCGGGGGTGGCAGCGCCATGCAGGAGTGACTGGGAAGGTAACGAGGGGGCGCGGCGTCACTCGGCTGGGGGGAGCTGTGCTGATACCGGGGCCTCCCCCGAGCCCGTCCCAGCCCGCCCGATGCTGGAGGCCGCCGGTCCCCGCCGGGCGTGGCCGCCGGGGCCGCGCAAAACACGGGGATTATCCTCTTTTCTTGTAGGCTCTGGCGCGCTGGTGTCGGCGTGGCCGTGCTGGGGGAAGGGAGAACCCGTGGGTCTCCGGCTGGTAGAAGAAGCAGTTACTGTTACGAGAAGTGGGATATTTTGTAGTTAAGCTAAAAAGCAGAGTAATTGCGTTCATTGTAAGTCAGACAGAACGTCCCTCTGACAGCTTGTTTTCTTTCAGACTGTGTTTTCACAGGTTCTTATCGTTCTTAGATAGTGATAACGTCTCGTGTGAAGCATGATCTGTGCTGAACAGATGTGTCTTCTCCTGTAACCACCCGTTTGCAGCCTTTCTCTTTCTCAAATGCAAGGTCAGGCAGAGAGCTAGAGCCAGCTCCAAATTAGCAAGAGACTGGACTGTTGTAAAGTTCATCATAACATTAAAATGGGTCCTTGGGAAGTAATAGAATATGCGTAAGACTTTTGGCAAGATACATATACGGTCATGTAAGTGGGAAATACACTGTCCCAGCTCTTGTCTCGCTGCACACGATGGATGGAGATCACTCCCTCGCGTTTCCTAGGCCTGATAAAGGCTGCTGGCTTCTTAAAACTCCACAACGAGCTTTGGAGAGCCTGTTTGCCGGCCTTTTCGGGATCAGGACTACCCCGTGAAGGGCGGGACCCTCCCGGCACGCTCTCGGGGTGCCCCGCGGTGGGAGGAGCGCTTTGTCACGGCGAGGAGGGGTGGAAGGGGTTGGGTTGCAGGCCTTGGGTCTCTGAGCTGGGTGGGAATGAATGAAACGATCGCCCTCCAGCTCCTCTGCTGAGCTGCCGTGGAGCGCATGGCCCCGCAGCTAGGGGGGACTGAATGGGTGCTCCCACCGAGGTTTGAGGGGAAGGAGGTCTCGGAGGGAATTCCTGGACGGTAAGGACGTCCCTGAAATGAAGACCTAACGTGTCGCTTCCAGAAAGAGAAACTTTCTAGTCCCATGGAGAAGTTCTCGAAGTAGCTATGATGACACAGCTGTTCGTTTTAACCACGTGCTGCAGATCTCGAGCGTGATTACAGAAGACAAAACAGAGATCAAATAAGAATATGAAAGATGATCTGTTATTGTCTTTGTTTTATTAGAGAGAAAACTTGAGGGAACTGAAGTGGAGGATGTCACTGGCTCTCTTCTGCTTTCACAATCTTGTAAATACCTAAAATGAGTGCAGTGAATGAAGTATTCTTTAATTACTGGTTGTTCCTGTGGTTAGCATCTGTAGTAAAAATGCTCTGAATGCTTTAATGATAGGAGCACATCTGGACCTTTGACCGTGTTAGTCCCCCACTTAAATTGTGGCTACGTTTTCCTGTATGAAAGCAGTCTCTGCTATCAGATTTTTTTTTTATCTGTTTAGTATGTGAAAGAGAATAAATTATCCTGATGAGAGATACCTACCTGTATGACTTCACTGGTGAGGAACTGCATCCTCCTAATTACAGTAAGATCAGTTTGCCACCAACAGAGTGTATTGCTTAAGAGCAAAAATAACACTAGGTAAACAAGATAATGCTTTCTACACAGCTGCATATTAACTATTAATGTTATTCTTCATAAATAAAGCTTGCTTAAATAGTATACTCGGCGTTTTAGTTGAGTATATCTTGAGAGCTGTTAAGTGCTATTAAAATTGCCGTGCTATTTTTCTTTTCATGTTTAATTGGCTGGTAAAACAGATCTGTGGCGGTAAAGGTACCTGCTTACCATGCCATGTAGTGTAAGAAACTATTTCGTTAGCTTTCTCAGAAAACTTCTTCAAATAGTCTATCTCAGTAATTGTCTTCTAGAGTTCGTTAGTTAAGCTGAAGCTCTTAGGAAAGGCTACCTGGTAGAAGATGAAATTTTAAATATGCTTGTGTAACTTATATAGGATTAATAGAACTGATTGGCATTGCTATTAGCTAAACAAGTGAAGAGAATGCATGTTTAAGCCAGGTTATTTTTAATAGCAAAACTTTTCACCCAGGTGCAGAAGATTACTACTTTTGGGGTAGGTGATGTAGTGATACCAGCAGGAAAGTATGCCAGAAATATGCTTCTGTATATTAAATGGTTTTATAAGCCTGGGCCAGACCCTAACTGAAAGATACCACCCCCCCCCCCCAAAAAAAAACCAAAAACAAAAACAAACCCAAAACCAAGCCCAAAACCACACAACCAAATAAAGAACAAAAAAACCAAATTAAACCCCACTAATCACACACACACACACACCCCCCCCAAAAAAAAAAAAAAAGACTAAACCCACTGACAACCACCACATTTTCCCTACAGTATTTTATTTTTATTTTAAGCTGGCTGGTTTTGATGATGATGGGGAAAACAAGCTGGAGGCTGGGGATGCAGAGGGAGAAGGCTCAACAGAGCAAGTTTAATCCCTAAAGGTTTTGACCCTGAGCGGGATTGTTCTGTGTCATAAGGCAGTGTGTGAAGCTTGATTTGCTACGAGTCATCGCTTTGTTCCAGATTTTCTGGTTTGTATACTGCCGCAACCTGCAATTTTTTTTGGTACAAAGTCAATTTTAATTATCAAATGGCTTTTCATGGTGCATTTTGTTACAGTGTATTCTGTAATGAGTTTTATAGAAATGTCTGTTACTGTGATAGATTTTTGGGCACTCCTTCTCAGTCAGTTGTCACTGTGCCACCTTTCTTCCAGTGGGGGAGGGTGAACAGTGGAGTGTGTGCAAGACACGCAATACCAAGAAATCGGAAATTCTACCTATAGGCACGCATGCAGCTTCAAACCACAGCTCTTTTGTATTTCCTCTCTTCCTCTTGCCTGTCTTCCTGCCCCCTACCTCCTACATACTTATGTAAAAAGGCCATATTTCAGGCCTAATTAAGTATGTTACCATAGGGGGAGAGCTTTGAAGGTTCAATTGCTTTTTGTCCCCTCTTGCGGTTTTACAGCACCCTAGTATTTGATAAAGATTATGTTTTTTAATCCATTGTGTTTTACTGGAGCATTGCATAACAGCCTCTAGAGGCACATAATCTTGAGAACATTTGTCTACCTTGCTTGCTAATTTTGTGCTGGATTTTCTAAATAAAAATCATTGCTAGTAATTCAGCACCCGTTAGTGGAAACAGAAAACTTTAATAACTCAGTATGATATATTTTATGGTTAATTTCCAAGATGCTTCTCTTGAGTGCACTTGGTTTAGAAGAAAGACCTCTTAATGGCTTTGCCTCCCTAGAGGAAATACTTCATAAATGGGTTTATGAAGCATCTTAACAGTATTAGAGATGAGTAGAGATATTTTTTTGCAGTTGTCAGGTTTATGGTGGGGGAAAAATACAGCAGTCTTTTCAGTAGCAGATTTATGCTTATGTCATGTCTTGCTGAAATCTCTGCGTGTTTTAAATTTGAATTCAAACCTTTCAGTTGAGTAGTACGCATCATGGCATTTCTCTGTTAAGATGATATTAGGTCTTTTCAAGAGAACTGAAATATATGGACACTTCAAATTTTCCTTGTTCAGTAAGTGTAGTACTATTATAAATTGACTGAAGGACTTAAAATGCTGACATCTATATCAGAAGTGTGCACGTTTGTGTTTTGGTGGAGTACATACTGTGCGTTTGAGATTTGTGGACAAAATACTGTGGTTATTGCCATACTGCTTTTAATTTTTGTTGGTCTGCTGAGCAAATAAAGACTCTCTTTCTGTTTGCAGATGATTGTAGTTTCGTCTCTGGAAGAAGTGGGCAAACCAGTTAGGAGTAGAAAACAAAGACTATAGTAATAGAAATGGATGAACAAGCCCTTTTAGGGCTAAACCCAAATGCTGATGCGGACTTCAGACAAAGAGTATGTAATTAACTTGCTTATCTCTCTAATAATTGGGGGATGCTTTTTTCATGTAAAAGTCTCATCTTTTTTCTGCGGGTTTGTTTGTTTACAGAGACTTTGTGTTCTTGATGGCAAGTGCAAAACAAATTCATGTCACAAGCCCATATGTAAGCTGAAGATCGAGCATCACCAATTCTGTGAAATTACACTTAATGTACATAGAATTTATTTTTCTGGGCTCTGACATTTTCAGGCCTTTCAATTACTTATACTGATTGCTCAGCCCATACATAGATTCCCATGGAATGGAAAACAGCTGCTGAAAATGAGTTACTTGCCATTCTTTTAATTCTTAGGTGTGATTTTTATTTGAATGGATTACCTGCCTTTAGTCTCTTTTCATGAAATGTTTTTAACTGTAGTGAAGCTCGTATTAGTGTAGGGAGAGTAGGTTAAGAAAGTAATCGTGGTATGTGGGTAACACTTTTTGTAAAAGAGATGCTGATATGAAAAGGCATTATGATTTATATAACCATTTAATGAGTAAATATTTCTGCTCACTGCTTGGTTATCAAGTTGATTCAACTGCCTTCAAGATGACCTGCAGTAAAACCTTTCAGAAATGAGGATGTTAGGACCTTGGGTTTGTGTTCATAAAGCAAATCTTGGAACGTATAAAAAGGTTAAAAATGTAGTTTGATGCATCCTAGTTGTTAAATATGTCGATTCTGGGTATTTGTCCTTCTTTAAAGAATGGCTGATCTGTTCTGTTGTAGAATAGGACTGTAAAATTTGAAGTTCATAGATTTATTGATCTCTTAACTGTGCCTAATTGTGGAACATTGTATAGTAAAAGGTGACTTACCTTTTCACTAATCAGGTGAGATGTAACCCATAAAGGAAGTTACAAACAATTTCTAGTAAAACTGTTCAGTTTAAGAAAATTACCAGTACTAGCTGTAGAAAGTGAATTATTGTTTTAAGAACTTTTATCAACTCACTGAATAATTACTTTGAGTAATAACTTTGGTGAATGGAAACAATTATTAACTAATGCAAAACAAAACAAAAAAAACCCCCAAACAGGCAAAACCCCCCTTGAAATAAATACATGCATAGATAGAATTGAAATAATGTTGTTAATCTAATCCCTGTTTCAAAAGATACCTCAGTGTTTTGTGTAACAAGCCACGCTAAATCTTAAAGATGAAGTTAATTGTTGTCAAAAGCGATTCAGAAGTACTGCTAAGCAAGTTGATTGTCTGAAATTTGGTATTTTTTCCAGTCTCTGTAATAGATTCATAAACTGAGAGTTATCAGGTGATCAGTGTTTGAATTTTTCTTGAGCTTGTGGTGTAGAATACATCCAGAGTTTTTGTATGAAAAGTGAATTGTAACAAATATTCAAGTACCAACAATCTGTATATTGAATGTAAAGTGGGAATGTGTAGCTACACTATTAGCATTTTGAAGAAACCCTCTTGTGTTATGGTAATTAGAGAGCCATGTCAATACCTGGATGTATCCAAATACTGTTTGATTTTTTGAAGGAGGGCTGTTTAAATGAGGGTCTAAATGTGAATGAGAGGTCTTGTTCTGTGGTTTGTTCTTTTTTTACATGAAGCTTGTTTGGATGTTTGCAGGCACTAGCCTACTTTGAGCAGCTGAAGATATCTCAGGATGCTTGGCAAGTCTGTGCAGAAGCATTAGCTCAGAGTATATACAGGTAATGTAGATAAGAATCATCATTTATTATCATTACTAATATGTTTGTCTCTGTGTTCAGCCCTACAGCATAATAGGCAAACTGTAAACTGCTGAAAGTTAGTATGGTCATCATACTGTTCCAAGTGTCGTAGTCGATATGTGGCTTCTGTATAATGCCTGTCAAGGAAGAGCACTGTATAAAACTGCATATTAATTCAGGAGCCTAAAGACTGCTGCTTTATGAAGTCCAAGAAAAAAAGAATGAGTTCTAGTGGTACCTTTTGGGGAGGAGTGCTGAAAATTTCCCGTGTGAGACTATAGGCTTTATATGCAGTAATCTCAGAAGCTCCTTGTTTCTGTTCTGTAGAGTAAGCCATCCCATTTTATAAGACACAAAGAATGTGTAGCCACTGCTATTTTTGTACAACGTTGTGTGTTTAGATCTCAAATACCAGGTTGTTACTGTATCATAGAATAATTCAGGTTGGAATGAAACTGAGGGATGTAGATCTCCTGAATAACAACAGTGATTTATAGCGAGTGGGGTTTTTTGTAAACACTTCACCAAAACTTCTGACTTGAGAAATTAACAAAACCACAAGATCTCAAAATGATGTTTTATAATCCTTACCACAACACATTAGAATTGTTACAGTTTTTAGGTAGGTTAAACTTGTGTAGATTACATAGTGTGTGGAATGTCCCTTCCTAATCTGTACCTCAATTTGTCTTTAGCTTTGCTCATTAAGACACAAAGTACAACTTGCACTTAGTATACTAATGAACCCTGAACATGTTATTGAAGCCTGAAAGCTTTTGCAGAGGCAGGATACAATGGGTTAGCAGTTGCTCATTTTTACCAAATGAGCTCCTTAAGTATTTGTCATTTTTTGATTTGAACTAACAGCAGTAGCATTTGAGTCTGGTGCACAGTAATTCTTGGTTTGCCAAAGAGAGCCTGGTTGTAATATTTAATGTATTTTTTCTTCCCGGAGAAGCATACCACATTGCCAGCAGTAACAGAATTTTCTTTTCCTTTCTAGTGATGATCACATCAAGTTCTTTTGCTTTCAAGTTCTGGAGCATCAAATCAAGTTCAAGTGAGTGATCTTTCTTGACACCAGTTGTATACATCCATTTAGTTTTCCTATTCTATTTTTCTTGCAGAGAAATTTAAAATGGTATCTGTCATTTTGGTGTGTTTGATAAGGTGGCTTTATTCTGGCCCAGAGGACGTTCTTGTACTTCTTTACCATTTGCTGTAAAGGAGTTGGGTTTTGAGTAGCATGTTCTGCTTAGATAGTCTAACACCTGTGTTGCCTGATAACCAAAGATCGCATTAAACTTACTTAGCAGTTTCTTCTGGAGTTTCAGGCTTTGCTCTGTACTCTCACTAATTTTTTGGCAGCGAAGAGTCCTGCAGGCAGCAGCCTTGCTCAGTACTGAGTCCTGGACTGCAGACAAAGCCCTATTCATTCAGTAACCATGGCAGAAGTGTTTAGAGAAAGTAGTTTTTTCACCGAGTGGTGTTTTTCTAGAGTCATAATTCTAGGAAAAAATATTTCAAAATAATACGTTTCATTGCATGAAACTATATTTCACGTATCAGAGCAAAAATTAAAGACTTCGACTTTCTGTGAGTTTATTTACCTTATTGTCCATCTTCTTCTGCTTGTTATAGAATGGTTTGGGTTGGAGGGGACCTTAAAGACCATCCAGTTCCAACCCCCCTGCCATGGGCAGGCACACCTCCCATCAGACCAGGCTGCTCAAGGCCCCATCCAGCCTGGCCTTGAACACCTCCAGGGGCATCCACAACTTCCCTGGGCAACTTGTGCCAGTGGCTCACCACCCTCATTGTGAGGGATTTCTTCCCAATGTCTAATCTGAATCTTCCCCATTCCAATTTAAAGTTATTCCCCCTCATCCTCTCACTCCATGTCCTTGTAAAAAGTCCCTCCCCAGCTTTCCTGTAGCGCCTTCAGGTTCTAGAAGGCTGCTGTAAGGTCTCCCCGGAGCTTTCTCTTCTCCAGCCTGAACAACCCCAATTCTCTCAGCCTGTCCACATAGCAGTGGTGCACCAGCCCTCTGATCATCTTCGTGGCCTTCCTCTGGACCTGTTCCAAGAGTTTCATATCCTTCTTATGCTGAGGATTCCAGAACTGGATGTTGTGCTTGTTGTGAAGGTGGCATTTTGATCTCATTGTGCTTTGTTTCAGATACTCTGAGCTTACTGAAGTCCAGCAGCAGTTAATTAGGGAAACACTCATAACATGGCTGCAAGCACAGGTATGTATCTACCTTCACAGCAATCTTAAATAGTCTGCATAGTAAGCTTATTAGAAGGCTAGCATAAAGCATTGAGTGTGGACTAAACGTTTAATCTGCTGTTTGAGTTTAAAGATGGCTTCCTGAAGATATACGGTATCTGATAGTGAAAGATTGGCATGTGAAATGCTTTTATTAGAAATTCCTTAAATCGGATGTTGTAAAGTTTGTTTGAACTTATTGCTAAATATACAACTCTTACATCATTTAATGACTGTGGTTTTATCAGTTATGTTTGAAATAAGATGTATTAAAAGTTTCTCTTTAGAGAGATACAGTCCAGACACCTGATGTTCCTTAGTGTCAGGAAGAGGAGTAATTCTGTTTTTAGGACCCTCCTGGCTTAACTCCTGTTGACTCGGAATACTGGCGGGTGTTTATGAATGAACAGCATCACTCCTTGGTAATACTGTGGCAGAGTATTGGGCACTCTTTCTAATAGAATTAGTTACTGTAGCTGAACAGGTAGGATCAGCTGGACCTAAGGCTTGCGATCAGCAGAACCATCAAGTGGGCTGATACAAATCTTTGCCTCTACCTGCCATTATCTAGTTATCATTCCACTTCTGCACTGGAAACTGACATAGTTACATAGCTTTGTTTGTAGAAAACTTAACAGTAAGGAATAGAATATAGTACAACTTGAACAGAATGTTGAGAAGTGGATCAAATTGCTTTCAGTTTCTCTTTGTGGCAAGCTGTTCCATTTAGGAGGAGTTTGTAGAGAAGAGGAAGGAGAGAGAACAAAGGAGATTGGTAGCGATGGATTTTCATATATTTTTTTATGTCCAAGATGAGTTTCCAAGTCTAAACTTCTTTACTATTCTTAAAGTTAATGACTAATTCAGGTACAACCTAGGTACAATATAGCTGTAACTTGTGTTCTGGAAATTCTTGTTTACTCCTCTCACCAAACTAAATTAGCTTTTAGTCTTTGACTAGTATGCTTAATGTCTTAATATTGAAGGAAAGGCTAAGGACTGTGTCACCCGCAGAGAATGTTTTCCCTATTTCATTACAATTAAGCTGTATTTTCTTCAGTATCCTTGGAAGGGGAAGGCTCTTTACTCATCTCAGCCAGGAAAACAGGTAGTGTGTTAATCACTGTACAGAGATGAACAAGCATGTATGATTCCTCTTCAGCGTGGTAACAAATATACAAATAAAATATCTTGTTTCTACCAGATGCTGAATCCCCAGCCTGAGAAGACTTTTATTCGCAACAAAGCAGCACAAGTCTTTGCATTGCTTTTTGTTACTGAATATCTCACAAAATGGCCCAAGTTTTTTTTTGATATTCTGTCAGTAGTTGACCTTAATCCACGAGGTGTGGATATGTACCTCAGAATCCTAATGGCTGTTGATGCTGAGCTGGTAGACCGGGATGTTGTTCACACATCAGAGGCAAGTTAATATTTTGCATTAATATTTGTTTTATATTTCCAAAAAGTTGATTTAATTAGAGCAGAAGATTTGCAGAGATGTCCTGTTTTTCCTATGGCAACTCCTATGCCTTAGAGACATCAGGTGGTTTTGATCCAAAACTATATATTGTTTAATGTTTTTATGATTTCATACTTTTCAGTTAATGTGCTTTTGCTTAAAGAGCTTGGAAACAAAAACTAATGGACTGAGTTAGCCAATTTAATTTTAGACTGACTCATTGTAAAATGCTGATTTTTTTCCAGTGCCTGTTTTAAGGACTTCTAGCATCAAAAATACATTTAATTATCTAGACTACTTTTTCCCCTTTGCCTGCTTTTCTTGAGTGTTTGGGCATTGTGGTAGCAAAAAAACCAAAACAAAACCAAAAAGAGCAAAAACTAGGGTGTTTTGGCTTTATTTCTTGCAAGAAAAAAATATGGTACCTTTGGGTTTCTGTTTTATCTAGATAAGACCAGCGCTTTCTGGTAGGGGATAAAAAAATGCTGCTAATTTGAGAAGATGCTAATCTATTACGAGACTGATTTATCCTTTTTTTCTGTATTGATAGGAGGCTCGTAGGAACACCTTATTAAAAGATACTATGAGGGAACAGTGCATTCCAAGTTTGGTGGAGTCGTGGTACCAAATCTTACAAAACTACCAGTATACTAACTCAGAATTGACATGCCAGTGCCTTGAAGTAGTTGGAGCTTATGTATCTTGGATAGATTTGAGCCTGATAGCCAATGAAAGGTAGGAGCCATTTTGATAGAATATCTTTCAAAAGCATGCTGATGGAATTGAAAATCATGTTTGAGAAAGGAGTTTAATTCTATACAAGTCTTTGGGGTTTGGTTTAGTTGGTTTTTGGTTTTTTTTTTTTTAGAGTGACTAAGTTGGCAATCCAAGATGACACATTGGCTAAAATGAACCCTATAGAGTTTGCTGGGCTCTCCTTAAATTGTACGAAGTGCTGGGTTTAGTCAGTACAATAGACTTTAAAACTGTCTTATAAAAAGAAACCATTGTAAATGTGCACGCAAACAATATAAAGCTTCTGTATGATGCTACTGTGTATGTATGAAAATAACTTTTTTTCTCTGAAGGTTTATAAATATGCTGCTGGGTCATATGTCTGTGGAAGTTCTCCGGGAAGAAGCCTGTGATTGTTTGTTTGAAATTGTAAATAAAGGAATGGACCCAATAGATAAAACAAAATTGGTTGAATCTTTATGTCAGGTATTGCAGTCTGCTGGCCTCTTCAGTATTGATCAGGTTTGTATATTGATTTCTAACAGTGGGAATGACTCACAGGTTGCCGTCAGTTCTTAAATAAGCAAATGTACAGTAAACTATAAAACTCAGCCCACAGATTAGGGAGAATTAGTTGTGCTTCTGTATCAAAGCTTAATGCTTCTTACATTTTCCTCATAATTAAATAACAACTTGTTGTTAATACTCCTTATTCATTTAAAACGCATTGCAATTTGTTTGTCCTTAGCAGGCGGTTTTCATTGTAGTATTCACGATATTATGTATCTCCTCTGTTTCTCCCCGGAAGGATTTTGTGCTTCCCGCTTCTGTGTTTTTGTTGCCATGACTCTTCTCTTTGAATGATTCCCTAGTAGGTATTGTAGCCAAGGTAGAGTTTTTCAGGGTGAGACATTAGATCAGCTGTGCCTACTTAGGTAGGGGGAAGACCTTTCTCAAGAGCACATATGGTGTTCTGCACGCTTGCACCATTACACGTGAGGTTTGAAATGCTTATCTATAAGCTGGAAAAACATACTTACTAACCAAACATGTTCCCTGGCAGTTGCAGTGTTAAGGAGCAGCTGTTTGCTACCTGCCATGGAGAAAGTGGAACCACCCCTTCAGAAGCTGTAATTCTTAGACTGAGACAATTGTCTCTTCATTTTGAAGCCTTTGTCAAGTTTGTATTCCTTCTAGATGCAGAAAATGTGCATTCATTAATTCAGGAAGTGTTCCTCTAAAAATCTTACCTGAGTCTCTCTGAGAAAGACTTGTTATTTTTCTGCTTTTGTACACTTATGGCAGGGAGCAAAGCATCTGTTTGGGGTGACAGGGCTAGGGGAACTTCTCAGTTCTGATCAATGTATTTCTGCAAAAGCAAGCCATAAATATTTAATATTAACTCACTCTTACAGGCAGTACTGAAAGTTACTCGTTATCAGTATTTCTGAAGTGAACTACAGCTGTTAATTCTTTGAAGGTTTCCCATAAAAAGATTTTCCTCTTATACAGCCTAAAGATTAGGTATGTGCTTCTGCTTTTATTTTGAACCTGCTTCTTGCTGTAAAGTAAAAAGAGAAACAGTCTAATCTGAAGAGGTGCAGCAAGCTACTGTTGTGTAATTGAGGACTGCCAAAGCTGGTATGGCTATAACTTTTCTCTCTCCATTCTATGGGAAAAATGAACCAAGCCATTGTACTTTCCATCTAGGAGACAAGTGCTGGGGTTTTACTACTTCTGTGTACTAGGCATGGGTAATACAGTCTGTAAGTTCGTGCCCTTTAAAGGTGAGCTCTGCTAGCATTCTTATACTCTTATCTTTTTCTTGCAGGAAGATGATGTGGATTTTCTGGCCAGATTTTCTAAACTGGTCAATGGGATGGGGCAAGCGTTAATAGCTAGCTGGACTAAATTGATAAAAAATGGTGATATGAAAAGTGCTCAAGACACTCTGCAAGCTATTGAAGCAAAAGTGGCCCTAATGTTGCAACTGCTAATTCACGAAGATGACGACATCTCATCTAATATCATTGGCTTTTGTTATGACTACCTTCACATCTTGAAACAAGTAAATATGTCTGGCTTCAATTTTAACATCGATTTTTGAGATACGATTTAGTTTGATAATTTTAGGAACGTAGGCATTTTTTAATATGTGCAAGTTGACTTGCAAAAAGGTTTTTGGACTAATTAGCATTCAGTGTCTTTAATGGCTGTTGTCAAGCTGTTTCGAGTGTTGTTTAGAAATATGAAGGAATTGGGTTAAATCTTGGATTAAGTGGAAAGAAGGCTTGCATATCATGTAGCTGTTAAAGCAAACCTATCTTTTCCTGCTAGGCAGTAATAAAGAAGTTACAACTCAAAAACTAACACTTGCAATTTATTTTTCAGCTTTCTACACTTTCAGACCAACAAAAAGCTAATGTTGAGGTTAGTATTTTCTTTTTACTAGAGGTTCTTTTTTTCAAGAACACATTGGGTCAGAATCTTTGATTTTACTGAAACAAAGCATGCTTTATTTGTGTGTCTTAAAACATGCACATGACAATAATTAAAAGGGAAAACTTAAAAAGTAAGGTCAGTATGTTCCGTCTTCTGCTATGTAACTACAGCTGTTTCTTAAAATAATAAACCTATATTGAATTGTGTGTGAAGGTGAAAGCTGGCTTAGAGCTGGTCTTCCAAAGCAGCCCTTAAGCCTATGTTGGTAAGCTCCTGTAGAGTCTGTGCTGTTGATAGAATGTTCTTAAATCAAGATGGAAGAGGAGTTGTTTGGTTTTGTTTTTCTGAAGCCTTGTATTTTTACTAAAACCTGCCCGAATTCCAAAGTATTGGAAAAATTTTGGGAAGGGTTGTCATAAAATTCAACCCTTGATAGTTCTGTAAGTTGAACTTACATTTGCGTTGCACCTTCTTTGGTAACAGTTGTATCTAAAATGAGCAGTTATGTTAAGCTTTACTTTGAACATAGGTTTATACGCTTGAGTTTATACGTAAGTTTGTTTATATATAAAGCATTGAAGGTTCACATCCAGTTTTGGAGGTAATAAAATTGGGGTTTTTTAGCACAATCCTTTTAAAATTACTTTTCCCCTGACCCTTCTTCACGAGTGCAGATGTACTAATTTAGATGTTGAGCTGGTTAGATTGGTGCAGGTATTTTGTAAGCTGATAAGGCAGGCAGCTGTGATTCCTTTTCCTTTACAAAGAAAACTGAATTCACTGCCTGTTCTAATATGAAAAGTTGCCTTTGGCAAACTATGGTCTAGATTACCTTGATGTGGTTTTATCTAATATTTGTTTACATTGGTTGAGGTAACACAACAGGAGAAGTGTAACATCATCAAATCTTTATTTTTGTTACTATGTCTCTTTTGTGCTTATAACTGGATCAAACAAAGTTACTACTGCTGTGCACTTAAGACACTCAAAAGTTGAATTTGTTAGTGTGCGTATATCTGTTGTTTTGTTCAACTTGCTTTCATACTGAAGAACTTAATATTATAATTATTTCTTAATTTTACTGAGCACTTGAGGGTTTGCCTTAAACTGAGAAGTGATCATACCAATTTTTCTTCTTTCATTCAACTCATAATAAGAAAGTATTTGGAAATAGTCTAAAAGCTTAAGCGAGAAAACAATAAGATTAAGTTGTGTGCTTAGCAGCATTCTTTTAAAATTTGGCACCTAAGAAATTCTCTCTTTCAACTTGTTCGTTATTTGAACAGGAAAATAGAGGACTTTGTTTATTGTGACTTTGAAGTCCTGAAGTTTTTTCCGATCAACAGGATCACATTTTTAGTTCTAAAAATGTCAGATATTCCTAAGCATTTCTTGCTCCAAGCTCTTTGCATTAATGTGTTGCAATTATTGTAATTCTTTAATATCGCATCTTACAGAGAAGCAGAGACTTCTCACAGATGATGCTGACACATGGTGTCATTGAAAGTCTGGTCATATTCTTGTTCTTTGACCGTGTTCTTCCTCAAAGTATTGCAAGTGTCTCGGAATTTCATCTCAGTAACCTAAACTTAATTGTTGGTCCATTTTGCTCTTAAGAACAAGTTTTACACTTAAAATGATTTTTTTTTTTTGTTGATTCTTCAGAACAAGCTGTTAAACTGAAGCGAAAATTAAAATATCTATTTTTAAACACTAGTTTTAGCTGTGTGTCAGTCTAATTTCTGTCCATCCTGGAAAGCATGGAATTGAATATTCCGCATACTTTAAATGTTAAATCAGAGTTCTAAAAAACTGAACTAGTAGGTTCTTAGATCAAAGTGATACATTTATAGTCTGAGATTTCAGAAGAGATCAAGTCTTTGTCCCTGGTTAGGTGAATTGCACATTAGTGCTTTAACTGATGTAAGAAATTGCTTGTGCTGAAAAGGGAAGGCTTTGCTTTTCTTACCCTTGTTTACTGATCCTGGCTCTTACCCTTGGATTCTTTCTGAACCAATTCAGCTTGTTAACCTGTCCCAGAAAAACCCTTTCAAGGATGTTGAACTATTAGTGAAGTTAATGTTATGGCTAAGCTGACCTGCCCCTTTCAGACAGGATCTTGGACAACCTGTTCAGCTTCTTCTGCCTAGGTCAGTCACCTTAATTGTTGTTTTCAGTGTGAGTTGAACAGCACAGATTACAAACAGGGAGGCAGTCAAATAATACTGTCAGGAACCTAGAGCTCCAAGCCATCTGTGCTGTGTATCTGGAATGGCACCTGTGTATTGTTTGGATGCAATTCATCTGTTTTAACTTGGACTGTTACTTCTGATAAACCTCTGAAAATAATAATTCAAGTGAGATTTAAAATATTTGTAAACATTGCTTTAGCATTTCCTTTTTCTGTAGGATTTTAACTGTTACTTCTTATTACTTGCCTGCTTCTCCACTTACAGTTCTGTTTTTGTTTTAGGCAATCATGTTGGCTGTTATGAAGAAGCTGACATATGATGAAGAATATAACTTTGAAAATGAGGTATTCTGTTAAATGAATAAACAGACAAATGCAGTTTAAATTACATGTAGTGAAACTAGCTCGTGTTTTTAAAATCCATGTTTTTCGTAGGCTGAGAATTTGAATGTAGGAAGCAAAGGTCTGCTGGCTGAAGTTTTTCCCTATGTGAAAAGCTTTTTTTAACCTCTGGGCACGTCTGCCTAGATAAAACATAGTAAAGAGATATCCAGGCCAGTATAGTTACAAGAATATTTCTGACTGTATTTGTGCAGAACTATTCCTAGGCAAATACATCTGTGCTGTTAACTAAACTTATTGTTGAATTGGCTAATTGAGCATGAGTTTGTGTGTTTCTGTGCATCACTTCTGTCTTGCAAAAATGTTTGAGAAACATTGTTTGATTAAACTCTTTAAGAGATGCTGCTTGACCTACTTCTGATGATCAAACCTGCAAAAATAAGCTAAAGGAGGTGGAAGGTCTTTGATTTTGCTTTCCTCCCATGCTTACATCTCTGTCAGAAAGCAATAATGATGACTGAAAATGTTAGACTAACCTTTTGCTCCAGGCTGCTCAAAGAGCTGAAGCCTTAAAAAGGTTAACTTGAACTTCATGAAGTTGATCACGTGTTTTTCTGTCAGTTTAATTCTAAAACTAAGCGGGATGGTGAGAAAGAACATCTTTGAGAAGTGAGCCAGTCTTCAGGAATTGGGTCAAGAAGGCTTTGCCAAGAGCATTTTCTGTCTTGTACTTTTGGCTAGTTATCGGGATGGGAAACCTTTTTACTATGTTTCTGAACTGAATTCAGTGGATCTCAACACGCTACAACCAGCCAAAAAAAGAGCCTGCTGTTACATTGTGAGAGTATAGGGTGAGCATTAGTGAATGCTCTGAGTGTGATACACTGGTCTTGTACTTACACAATTTTGCTTTAGGTATAAGTGTATAAAACAGTTGTAGATGAATTTAAACATGAAAATATAAGCTTCATTGACATGCATTTGTTTTGTAGGGTGAAGATGAAGCAATGTTTGTAGAGTACAGAAAACAGTTGAAACTTTTGCTGGACAGACTTGCTCAGGTCTCACCAGAGTTACTGTTGGCCTCTGTCCGCAGAGTTTTTAACACTACACTTCAGTAAGTTGGGTTTTTCAACTTGCATACAGGTTGCCTTTTGCTGTTTTACCTTTTGTAGCTGTCAGAATTTGTAATGAACCTAAGTGTGTTGTAGCAAGTCAGAGCCAATTGATAGAATGAGCTTGTTACAACCTCGTGATAAATATGGCTTTGTATGATATTTTACTCATCTCTTAAAAAAAAAAAAACAACCCTTTTTTGTAACCTTAAATGACAGCTGATGTTTTTTTTGTCCTGGAGATGTTTCTTGATCTTTGTCACTACCCACACAGCAACAGCCATTTGGACAAGTGTTCACTTTACACCTCAAGGAAATTTTTGTAAGATGTGGCAAATAGTTTTATAGAACCATAGAATGGTTTGAGTTGGAAGGGACCTTAAAGATCATCTAATTCCAATGCTTCTGCTATGGGCAGGGACACCTCCTACTACATCAGGCTGCCCTGATCCAACCTGGCCTTGAACACTTCCGGGGATGGGAAGAATTACGTATTATTGCTGTCAGTATCCAAGGTTGGATAGGGAAAAGAAACATAAGTGAAATATATTTTCCTGGAAACAATGCATATAAATAAACAAGCATTATTACTAGTTTCCTGACTAGGAGGACTGTTGTGTGGATCCAAATAGGACTCTAGTATTGTTGGGGCTTCCTTGTACCTTGTTCTTCAGTGAGCCCTCTTTTAAAGTGAAGCTGAGTGGCTTGTCCGTGTGTCATAGTGGGTGGTTTTCTACCTAAATAAGCATTTCAAGAAATCTGTAGCTTTGGAGTTGAAACTGGTAAAAGAAAATTGGTAATGCTCTAATGGAGAAGCTCTGCATTGGCCAATAAAGCCATCCAGAACTATCCTGAAATGCTGCTCAGGTGTTACAGAGTTTTTCTTATTTGAAATCTGCTCTCTTTATGCTGTGCATCTGAAGAAGGCTCAAAAGAAAAGACTAACATGGTAGAACTGAACTCATTTCATGAGCTACTACAGGCCAACATGATCTTTGTACTCTTTCTCTAGGAATTGGCAGACTACGCGATTTATGGAAGTAGAAGTAGCAATAAGGCTCCTGTATATGTTGGCTGAGGCTCTTCCAGTATCTCATGGTGCTCATTTTTCTGGTGATGTTACAAAAGCTACGGCTTTACAAGACATGATGAGAACGGTGAGTAGGTGTGTTGTGGGAGCCCTTAAATGCTAATAAAGTCTGGAATGTTATAATTCAAAGGGCTCATCTTAATTACTAACATGTCACCTACGTTGTAGTTTGGAGTTACAAAAAGCTAAGTACTAACTTGCTGATGCTTTTATTTGTAGCTGGTGACCTCTGGTGTTAGTGCCTATCAACATACATCAGTGACTCTGGAATTCTTTGAAACGGTGGTTAGATATGAAAAATTCTTTGCTGTTGAACCTCAGCACATTCCAACTGTTCTAGTAAGTTTTCTCTCATTTATGTTTTCAATTAAGTAGGGCTAGATAAGTTCTATAGACTTAAGAAATTTTCTTATTTTCTGAAGGTCACCGAAGAAGCTGGGGTTTGTATATTTTTGGGTGATTAGCTTCCCCACCTTCCTTGTTCAGGGATTCTGAGACTGAGATACTCTCTTGATTGCAGATGGCGTTTTTAGATCATCGTGGTCTTCGCCACACAAGTCCCAAAGTACGAAGTCGAACAGCTTACCTCTTTTCCAGATTCGTCAAGTCTCTTAAGTGAGTAAAGCTGTTAGAAGTGTATCCATATTGCACTGAAATCAACATACATAAACCTTCTGTACTAAACAGTTGTCATTGAAGCAGGCTGGGCTTCATTCAAATGGACTGCAATGAAGCAGTAGATCAAACCAATACTCTAGCAGGGTTTTCCTGTTACATAATACTAAGGTAGCAGTGGAAAAATTCATCATGGAACAAAGAACTTGAATACATACTCTTTGATTATTTTGATTAGATGTCAAAACTGATCAATGATGTAAATGTCTATCGTCCTCCTTCTCAGTGAGCAGAGCCGAGTGGTTCTAGAGGCTTCTAGAGTAACTCTTCCCTGACCTAATTCTGCATATTTACAGAATTTATACTGACGAAGCTTGCTCAGTGTATTAGAGCCCTTCAAACAATCCTGTCCATCTTATTTCGCAGTCACGTGTATAATGTAGAGTCATCCCAATGGTTCAGATTTCAGAAGGATCCTGATTTTCAACTGTTAATGAAAATATTTTGCTCAGATGAGTGAGATTATTTGTGCATGTTTAAAAAAAAAAAGAAAAGAAAAAGGGAATGATTTATTTCCCGCTGTGCCTATTTGGCCTGCCACTAGCACAAAATCCATCAGATGGATTTTTCTACAACAGTACTTTGATATTTAAAGGGGAGCTCTAGATTGAGAAGTTGGTTTAGTGTCTTAGCTTTACAGCTTAAATAAAACAACAGGAAGCTTGTGAAAATGCATACGCTTCTAAATAGTGTTATGCACTTGTGTTTTACTTCAGTAAGCAAATGAATCCCTTTATTGAAGATGTTCTGAATAGAATACAAGACCTGCTGGAACTTTCCCCTCCTGTGAGTATTTACAGCACGTCCTTGTAATAAATAAGACTTGCATATATTCATCACGGAGCCCAAGTACTTACTGAATTGTAAGCTTAGCATGCAAACATTTAAATGCAAATAACTGTCTTGCTTTTTTTTGGTGTGAGATTACTTGCATGTGTGCCTTTGTGCCTAATTAATAATCTTATGGATTTCTAGGAGTGTAGGCTAGAGATGAGTGTATATATATATGGTTACCTGTCTGAATTGTATGAAATAGTTGTTCCTTCAGCTATGTTTTTTTTTTTAGTTTATGTACTTGACACCTTTACTTAAGTAGGAGGAGAATAAAATTATTGTAAATGTACTTTAGAGATTACTTAGGCGTGATTGAAGGAAGTGTAGTATCTTTAAACTTGGAGAAGACGGCTTTGATAAAGGATGTTAGTGAATTATGCCTGTTATCTCCCATTTTAGGAAAATGGTTACCAGGCCCTGCTAAGCAGTGACGATCAACTTTTCATTTATGAAACAGCTGGAGTATTAATAGTTAACAGTGAATACTCTGCAGAAAGGAAACAAGCTCTAATGAGGAATTTGTTGACTCCACTGATGGAGAAGTTCAAAGTATTGTTAGAAAAACTGATGATGGCACAAGATGAGGACAGACAGATGGCACTGGCTGACTGCCTCAATCATGCCGTTGGGTTTGCTAGGTAGGTACAGCATGGTGACTGTGTGTTTGGGGTTTGAGTAAAAGGCAAATATGAAGGACTTGTTGGGAGGAGGGGTTGAGTTTCTACCTGTGCTTTGTTGACCTAGAAAATCATCAGTAGCTGTAGAATTTCTTATGGCAGCCAAGAGAAGTCCACCTTAAAAAAAGGCTGCTGGGGATGTAGATAGAAAGAATATTGAGCAAGTTTGTAACAAACCAGCATCTTTTTCCCTTCCTCAAAGCACTGTAGTGGAGCTATTCTACTCATAGGTTGTTTGTAAATTGATAGTATGTCATTCTCAAAAAGCTGCCGAAGTGTAGGTACTTCATATCAAAGAATTCTGTTTACTTCCATTGTTTGGCTCCTGTTTCATGAAATGTTATATTCTAGTTTAGTGCATGGGTTTTAAAGTGTATGTCGTCCTCAGTATTACTGCTTGTTCATTGTAATGGAACGTGAGCTTATATAAAACTTGGGGTATTGCTTTTACAGCCGAACCAGCAAGGCTTTCAGCAATAAGCAAACTGTAAAACAATGTGGCTGCTCAGAGGTTTATCTGGACTGCTTACAAACGTTTTTGCCAGCTCTTAGTTGTCCATTACAAAAGGAAGTTCTGAGAAGTGGCGTCCGCACTTTCCTTCACCGCATGATTATTTGCTTAGAGGAAGAAGTTCTTCCATTCATTCCTTCTGCCTCTGAACACATGCTGAAAGATTGTGAAGCAAAAGATCTTCAAGAATTCATTCCTCTTATAAACCAAATAACAGCTAAGTTCAAGGTATGATATTGCGTAAGATTTTCATGGTTGCTGTTATTGCCTCTTTCCTGGTTCCGGAAAAATAGCGATATGCAAGAACCATTATCTCATAATTAATAAATAAGTATATTTCAAAGGCAGCTTTTGAGAAAGTCTTCAACCATGGTTGTTTGTTGCTTGACTCACAGTGGTTAATGTTTTTCATTAATAAGTCTCAGAAAGCCTTTATATAGGCTTAAATAAGCCTTTTCAGCATAACGCAAAATTAAAATTGCTAGAAGTGAAGTGCATTTTGTGAGCCGTTAAATGAAACCATAATTATGCCTGTGGGACTCTGGTGTGTGGATCTCTGTCTGGAATATCCCATCTGGAGAGCAGAGAGAAGTAATTTGCAAAAATCAATTGTTTCAGCGGTTAGGGAGGAAGACTCTCTGTTACTCTCGTTCTATTTTGAAGTTATGCTAAAAGCAACTCAAGATAACAGTAGATAATTACCTTCTTTACCTTACACAGGCTATTTTTAAAGTTACAGGGTCAAGACATCAAGACTGGACAAATACCATGTTCATGTGCATTGTTTTAACTTTGTATGATGCTGTGCTGTTCTTATTACATGTTAAAGTAAAGATCCTAACTTCAGTAGTCTTCACCTTGAATACTTACAAGGTTTTATGTTTAATCTTCTCTTTATTATACTTGCTTAAGCATTAAGAAATGAACATGAGTTGCCTCTTCATGGAACTCTAGGCTGTGGCTGAATAGCACACACCTTCAGTTTTTTCAATTAATAAGTGTTCAACTAATTTAGTGCCCTTAAATATATTTCTCACTGCAAGTGGAACATAAATGATAGGATTGTTCTGTAATGCCAGTAGTATTTCAGCTCAGAAAAACTTTTCATTAATTGGTTAAGGGCTCGAAAAGGTGGCCAACTTGACATCTCTGACTACAGTAACTTTACAATAAGGCCCCTGGACACTTCAAGGAATTTGAAATAGGGTCTGTCTGAAAAGAAGGATTTGAAATGCTGAAAAAAGTTCTGTTTCTGCTCTGATACCTTCTTCTAATCTCCACAGACACAGGTTTCACCTTTTCTGCAACAGATGTTTATGCCATTACTCCATGCTATATTTGAGGTGTTGCTTCTTCCAGCAGAAGAAAATGACCAGTCAGCTGCTTTAGAAAAACAAATGTTACGGAGGAGTTACTTTGCTTTTTTGCAGACAGTAACTGGCAGTGGAATGAGTGAAGTCATAGCTAATCAAGGTAAGTGGTTCAGTTTCTCACAGGGTGGTGCTGTTTCTAGTCTCATTTAAGTTTTGTGTAATAAAATCATTAGCCTTTTGCCAGTCCAAGTACTATTAACTGTGATAAGGTAGAATGGACTTTCAACTTCCCTGTTGCGCAAGATTTTGGGTTTGTGAAATCCAGCTGTAATAGGCATATTCCTCCTATTGATCTTTTCAGCTTGTATGTGATCACTGTGTCTATAAGGAACAGAATGGTGTATAATACAGCCCCATGCATCATTGTGTTCGGTGAATTGGAGATCATGCAATAAACAACAATGTATAGCAATGTTCAAACTGTTTGTCAAGACCGCTCAAAACTGCCAGTATATGTTGCGGTGTTCATATTCTGAAAGACCTGTCTATAATTTCTGTAACTTTGTTACTGTCACCTGATCTTGTTATCTATGGTAGGAGGCATCATATGACGCTTAGATGTAGTTACCAGTTACTTAACCTTAATGGCCAAACACAAATTAGTGCTTTTCATAGCAGGAACATCCAGTTGCTTGATTCTTTAAGTAATTCTTTAAGTAATTCTCTCAGTTTATATTCCATCAAAGTGGCAAAGGTGTTGAGAAGCTTTAAAGTGACTCACTTGGTAGGTGGAGTTCAGACTTCCCTCCTATCATCCTAAAATGACAGTAATACCTGCGGTAAAGGAAAGGGTGGTATTAAGAGGTAGTGAGAGCTTTTTTGACGGAGGCACTTGGTAGCTGTGATGGGCCAAGACATTTTTAAAGGAATCGTAGGTAAGTGCAGATGTAGCACAGAAATTTGAAATGTGATTTAAAACATCTTCCCATATATTGGAAGATAAGCAAACTATTTTGGTGCTGCCGAGTCTTAGTTAACTCTACCAGGTTTGGATAGAGAGGAGAAAACTTGTATTTGTAAGCAAGTCAAAGTACCCCCTTCACCTTTGTGTGTATCAAAGGCTAGAAGAGCAATTAAAATCTCCAAACTTAAAAATAAAATAAAAAATAAACAATTATAACCTAAATAAGAGTTGTCTTGCATCGTAGGGTAAACTTCCCAAAAATATTTGAGATTTGTGCAAAAAAGAGCTATTTTGAAGTTGAAGCATGTCTTCCAGGTCAGTATTTATAGAAACTAGTTTAAAAGCAAAGAAAAACTTTAGGCTGCAAGTTGAAATGATGTGCTCATTTTATTGTGCTTAAGGTGCAGAGAATGTGGAGCGTGTGTTGTTCACTGTCATTCAAGGAGCAGTGGATTACCCAGATCCTATTGCACAGAAGACTTGTTTTATTATTCTTTCTAAGTTGGTGGAGCTTTGGGGTAAGACTGTCTTTCCATAGTTCTTCTGCAGCTGCTATTAACCATGAAGCAATAATAGAATATGGAATGTTATTCTTCTTTTCAGGAGGTAAAGATGGACCAGTAGGTTTTGCAGACTTTGTCTACAAGCACATTGTTCCTGCATGTTTCTTGGCACCTTTGAAGCAAACATTTGACTTGGCAGATGCCCAGACAGTATTGGTGTGTATCATGGACAGGTTTTTTTTGCTTTCCTTCTTGTGGGGCAGATTTAGGCTGTGAAGCTTACAGTGACTATGTGGTATCAAAGATTGTCATCACAGAAATTAAATCCTTTATGGTTTTATTGAGGTACTGGCAAGATTTAGATTAGACATTACGAAGAAATTCGTCACGATGAGGGCGATGAGGCACTGGAACAGGTTGCCCAGGGAAGTTTTGGCTGCCCCATCCCTGGAGGTGTTCAAGGCCAGGTTGGATGGGGTCTTGGGCAGCCTGGTGTGGTGGGAGGTGTCCCTGCCAATGGCGAGGGGGTTGGAACTGGATAGTCTTTAAGGCCCCTTCCAACCCAAACCATTCTATGATTCTGTGATTAATTATTGAATATAGTAGTACTGTATTCTGTAGTTCACCTGTGTTCAAAATCAAGTTAGAGAATCAGATCTGAGTATTTAATGTTCACTTGTATTACTTACTGATGTTCAGTGAAAGTGAATTCACCAACTGCTGTTCAGTTTGAGTTCAGCTGCAACGGAAATTTTTCTGGTTAGAGTGAAAACAAAATTGGAAGGTTGAGGCTTGGTTAGTGTTGTGTGAGGGGAAAATGAAGGAATAGTGGCATGAACTAGCACTTGTTTTGGGCCTCATTAGGTTATTTGGCCTTAAATACTGAACCAACAGACTAATTGAGTAGTAATGTTGTGTTACATTGCAGGCTTTATCAGAATGTGCGGTGACGTTAAAAACAATTCATCTCAAAAGGGTGAGCTTTATAATACTTGAATTTTAATAACTTCCTGTTACATATATAGGGAAATTTTCTGAAGTCGTTTTCACTCATGTGAATTGTATACAGCATCCCAGTTCTAGGGTAACTTTGTATGGATTAATAAAGTTGATTCACTTTTCCCCGGCGGATGTTTTGGGTCGTGTTTTTATACTGACAGTGTACTGTAATCCACCCTGTGATGAGAGATATCTGATAAATGCAGATAAAGAAAACAAAACACAATGTGTTAACCAGAACAGACATGTCTGTGTGCTTCTCTCGAAAGTCTGGAAGTTCTATTATCACTGTTCAATTCACCGCAAATACACAGTCAGTGCTCTAAGAAGAGAAACGCTATGTTCTGGGGTATTTGGCAACTAAATTTTGCAGTGGGAGTAGTATTATTAGCAGGTGCTAATTGCAAGGTTGCTTTTTTTTTTTTTTTTCCTTTCATGTGTCAGTGAAATCAGAGCTGCCTTCTTCCTTAATTGACTTTACAGTTAACGCATCACAAACTGGCTGTTATCGCAGTTCTTAATTCAGTGCAATTCTCAGTGCATTCTTGTGCTTTATTACAAAGGATACCAAGTTGCAGTAAAATCCCTGATGCTGAGGTTGAGAAACAGCCGAGAATAACATGAGCATTTGATGTTTGATATGCATAACTTCTCTGTAAAACAGTATGGAGACTGCCTGCTTTCACTCTTGTGTATCATACAGTATAGACCTATGACTTCCCATTTGTATGAATATATACTTAAACAAATCATGTACTGCTTTTATTTAGGGTCCTGAGTGCATTCAGTATCTTCAGCAAGAGTATTTGCCTTCATTGCAAGTAGCTCCAGAGATAATTCAGGTAGGAATTCTGAAAAGAACATTTGGAAAACTCTCATCAGTCATAAATGTTAAACGTGAACAAAATGAATACTGACAAAGTTAACATCCTACCATCCCTCAATAATTCATATTCTGATACTGCATATCACAAGAAGATTATATTCAGAATAGGATGATATTCTGTTGTATGTCAGAACAGGATTACTTTAACGTAAGGAGTGAAGTTACTGCAGGAGTACCTTGCAGAAAAAAAACATCTGTCTAGGCCATCATCCTGCTTAATTCAGATTTTAACTTGAGGAAAAAGTATCAGAATATTTGGAATAATAACTCAAAAGTAAGATTAAGTATGTTGAATGTGTGACAATAAAGGCTATATGCAGTGCTACAGAAGCCTAAGCCACAGCACTGGTTCTACTGTCAAAAATAATGCGTGAGGTTAAGTGTGGGGGGTTTGTGTGCCTGTTTTGGATTGGTGTAAGAGGGTTCTCAAAAGTGAAACTTCACGCCTGACCATTGTCTCAACACTTAAGCATTGCCATGAAGAAATTGTTAAATGAACACTAACAACATAATTTTAATTGCAACTGATTTGGATACCATAGTGATTGAGTTTGCTATGTCTCCTAATGCAGCACTTAATGCCACTTGGAAGTTCTACAGTTTACATATATGCAAGGATGAAGTATTATCTCTCGCTGTCGTCCCAGTGTTTTCTGATCTGAGATTATAACTTTTTCAAGTGATGGATGTGTTCTTCTGTAATCTCAGATCACTTAGTGCGTACATAATATCTCTTAAGCAAAATGTTCACCTGAAGCATTCATTTCAAAGCCGCCAAAAGTTACTGGAAAAGCTGAACATTTAGTCTTCTTGATGGCAATCCTTGTAGATAGTGCTACTTCTGTCTATTCAGCTAAAAGTGAATGTGATATCCTGTATTTTTCACCCTAGAATGCACTTGGCCTGACATAGACTATTACATATTTTATCTGTAGCACCCTTTTGTTTGGCTGCACGTTAGGGAAAAGCAAGCTAATATTAACACCTTCACATGCAAAGTATTATTTATGCTCTGAACATATCTCTGGTTGTCTTGTTAGTTCCTATATTTATTTTATTCTCTCTTACAGGAATTCTGTCAAGCACTTCAGCAGCCTGATGCAAAAGTTTTTAAAAATTACTTAAAGGTAAAGGTTTCTTTTCTTTAATTAGCTTTTAATTCTATTTAAACTTTGTCTCACAATTCAGTCATGTCAGTGACCTGAAGTAAAATTGAGATATTGAATTATTTAACAGTTTTTAGCTATAGGGAATCTCCAAGTAGCAAAAGCAGTTATTTGGAAAAAAAAAGGAACAAACAACTACCACCACCCTATATCTGTAGAACTGTCACGTATCCTCAGTACCTTCCTATCGCCTTGGTAGCCTGATATTCTTGTTACCTTATGTTTAACAGTTAAAATAGAAAAAGAATGATGCTATAATTGTAGAGGATTTTAGAATGCTTCCTTTTTGAGGGTGTGAGTGTAATCAAATAGCACAAGTTACGTCCTTGAATGTATTGTCATAAGCAATACATTAAACAAGAAAATGAGCTCTGTCAAACTTATTATCTTACACCACAACTGTGTGTCATATTTACTTTTGTCTTTTGTTTTTGTTTTTTAAATGAACTTCAAACAGGTATTCTTCCAGAGAGCAAAGCCCTAAGGAAAGCCCTGGAATCTCGTGTACATGTTTCCATAATCCAGAAATCTGGTTGTTAATTTTTAAAAACGCTAACTCTTGTGCCATTCAAACTTGTTTTGTTTTTAAGAAATGTTGCTTTGTGCTCACATCAGTACATATTTTAACCCTTTTCAAAAAAAAAAAAAAAGTGCAAATCCCCTCTCCTGTCTCAAACGTGAAGGTATGTGACAACATGAAACAGTATCTGTATACCTACACAAACATTTATGTATAGGATGATTTAAGCTTATGCTGTAACACGTGCAGCGACGAAATGACACTTATTTTTGAAATTAAGGGTAAAAATCCCCTCAGACCACAGCAATGGTTATCAAAATGTGTACATTTTCGATACCGAGTAAAATGTTTTCACAAGACACAAATTCATTTGTTCATGTATGGTGACATGAAAATAAAACAATCAAAGTCATTCTTGTAGATAGTCATTTCATTGAAGTTGTCTTAACAATAAAATATATATATACACCTCCTATAAAACAGATTGGTTTAATAAATGATTTCATTTAAAAAGCATCTGGTTTTATCTTTTTTATAAAAAAAAATAAAATTTTATCCAGTGAAATGCTAAGTCTCTTTGAATCATTTTGGTTGAATCTTTAGAAGCTACAGCATTCTTAAACAATCTTCTGGCTGGTACAGTTGAGTTTTCTGGTGGATAATAAATTGGATTGCAGTCTTGCATGGGGAAGATGCTGGCAGAAAGGAAGCATTGCATTCGCTGCGGTGTTTTGGTAGTGTCGATAGTCTATAATGAGATTTTAGGAGAGTGTTTCCATTTCTGTGTGTTGGTCAGTTTGTTTCTTTTTTTTTCAGTTCCATGATGTTACAGTTTTTGTAGCTATTTTGCAGGGGCAGGAGGAAGCTTGGAGCCTACCCATGCATGGGATTAATACTTCCCTCAAGAGCTCATGTCTGTAGCAAAAAAACCTGCCTTGCCTCTAGCATAATCAGAACAACACTGTGGGGTGCAAGGTTCTTCATCCAATTTAAATGGAAAAATGATGAGGAGATGGATCAGAAACAGCAGCCAGGAGCAGAGTGTGGTGATGTTTGGAGCATACTCGTTGCTGTTCCCTCCCTTTTCACTGAGGGGGAAAAAAGTAGAGGGATATTACCTTTACTACTCTTCAATAGGACAGTGTCACTTCTGTAAGATTTTTGTTCCTGATTTTTGCGTATTTAATCAGAAGCTTCCTGTGACTTTGTTTTATCAGAGATTAAGTGCTTGTGGCTTTTTTTGTGGTGTTTTTTTAATACTTCCTCCTCTCACAGCCCATTTCTCTCCCTTTGCTCCCATACCAATGCTAGAGGTCCCCTGGGTCCAGTATCTGTTTCATTTTCCCCTGCTGCTCTAAAGCCTTCCCTCTTGGACGTGGTGCTTCATATATGCTGCTGCTTTCCTGCAGCTCCCAGCTGCCCCCCTGCCCACAGCAGCGATCGCTGTTTGCTGTCAGCCTTCTTTCTTTCTGCCTGGTCTCCTCTCCCTGCAGCTTCACCACACAGAGAGGAGGTGCTTCCCAGAGGCAGATTATGAAGCAAATAATGATGTCAAGTCTTCTGTCTTTAGCCAAGTCTTTTGGTTTTAAATTACAGTGTCATAGTAATGGAGTCACTGTTAGTTTTCATGCATGATTTAGACTCTTGCCTTTTGAAGTAAGGTTAGTGCTGCCATTTCTGATGCTTTTTATGAAGCAGGAGGAAAGGAAAAATAAGGAGCAGCTTTTATTCTGTTAGTATAATTGACTGTGTCATTTGCCTAAGAGAGCAAAAGAGAGAGGTATTATCAAACTCCACCCTCATGAGAACAGTCTTTAAACTGGCCTCTGCCAAAAGCGACTGCCCTCCTTCCTCATCCCCGCTGTGCCCTTGCAGCTTCCTTTTTGCCAAACCTCGTGTTCATCTTAACCCTATAGTGAGCTATTCAAGAAACTGAAGTGGCAGAAACACTTCCCCCTCAAAGCGTGTCACCTGCTGTAGTGGCATCATGTGACAATGGATATAAAGTGAGAGCACAGAGCATAGGAGCGAGCTGTGTGTGGCAGCCATCAGCCTGGCTGTGTTATAAACTTGTATCCTGCCCTTCTATCCATGACTGAAAGAGTATCCTGTAGGGTGGATGATGTAGGGTGTGAGATTTAGGTTTGGTTCAGCCTGAAGAATCCAAAATTATTGTTTACTTTCCTATGCTTTGACCACGTTAAATCAGAATTTTGTACTGTGGGGGATTATACAGGCAGGGATGCAGCTTTAAAACAGGATCTGTAAGTTGGTTTCTGTAGCTTTAGATAAACATGTAAACACTGATCCTGGCTTCTAGCGGGTTTTTTCTGCAGTATCCTTCAGCAGTGCAAAGGCTGCAGGTCTGCAGCTGTTATGTTGCAGTTGGGCTGTGTGGTGGGTAGGCAGTGCCCAGTAACTATCTTTGCAATGAATCAAGGTTCAGAAAGGCAGTTGCTGAGTTTCTACGTATTTACTGTGAAGGGATGGATTCCTACTTTCCTTGCCTTTTTTTTTCCCCTCCTCAAATCTGGTCTGGGAAAGCAGTGCATGTTAATGTTACCGCCACAGAGAAATCGGGTGATGCAACAGATTCCGAGTATGAGCTGGACTCTCCTGGCACTGTGCAAATGCTTTTGAACATATTACGAAATCTTCTGCTTGTGAGACAGAAGAGGAGGAAATGATAAGAAATAGATAACAACGCTCCACTGCAAGATGAGGTTGACAGTCACGTTTTCCTTCTTCAGACAATGGATGATCTTCTGCTTTAAAGACTGCACCAAACAGCCACCTGCCGCTTTCCTGTGTGAGTTACCATTGCAGTGACCTGCGTTGCTTGAAATTAGACAGCCAAAGGCCGGGTCCTGCACTTGGGGCACAACAACCCTATGCAGTGCTACAGACTAGGAGAAGTCTGTCTAGAAAGCTGCCTGGAGGAGAAGGACCTGGGGGTGTTGGTTGACAGTGAGTGAACATGAGCCAGCAGTGTGCCCAGGTGGCCAAGAAGACCAATGGCATCTTGGCTTGTATCAGAAACAGCGTGACTAGCAGGTCCAGGGAGGTTATTCTCCCTCTATACTCAGCACTGGTGAGACCACACATCAAATCCTGTGTTCAGTTCTGGGTCCCTCACCACAAGAAGGATGTTGAGGCTCTGGAGCGAGTCCAGAGAAGAACAATGAAGCTGGTGAAGGGGCTGGAGAACAGGCCTTATGAGGAACAGCTGAGAGAGCTGGGATTGTTTAGCCTGGAGAAGAGGGGGCTGAGGGGAGACCTCATTGCTCTCTATAACTACCTGAAAGGAGGTTGTAGAGAGGAGGGTGCTGGGCTCTTCTCCCAAGTGACAGGGGACAGGACGAGAGGGAATGGCCACAAGCTCTGTCAGGGGAGATTTAGGCTGGATATTAAGAAAAAATTTTTCACAGAAAAGGTCATTGGGCACTGGCAGAGGCTGCCCAGGGAGGTGGTTGATTCACCTTCCCTGGAGGTGTTTAAGGGATGGGTGGATGAGGTGCTGAGGGGCATGGTTTAGTGTTTGATAGGAGTATTTGGACTCGATGATCCGGTGGGTCTCTTCCAACCTGGTTTTTCTATGATTTTCTATGAAATGCCTTTGTCTAAACTGAAATATCATCATGGCAGTAACTCCTTTTGTGCACAACAGGATTTCCTCTTGTAAAGTATGTCTAAGAAAAAAACGTAGTCTTTAAGATACAAGGCACCCTTTACAAAGAGATAGGACCTTTTCTTTATTAAAACCAGATAATCTTTGAAGCCTACAAGCCCTTTTCTGTGTGAAATAGAGGCAATGAATTTCACGCAAGCTGAAGTTGTGGATGTTTTTTCTCAGGGAGTGGCTTATCAATGCAGGGAAGACATTTTAGCGGGTAGTTGCTGTCCAGAGAAGCAATTTCTCCTTATCCCATCTCTTGTCAGCATTGTCCATAACAAGACAATTTATGGTGCAAAGCTGATCCTGCAAAACAAATATTTTTAAATGTTTCAAAAACTTCAAAGCTATTAAAAATAAATCAAAAGATATTTAGAAAGCAACCCACCCTCTGGGAGAGACAGAGTTTTCTAGCTGGAACTGTCTCACTGTGGGGTGACAAGTATTGATGATGTGATTGAGAGCAGCCCTCCAGAGAAGGACTTGGGGGTGCTGGTTGATGAGAAGCTCAACATGAGCTGGAAATGAGTGCTTGCAGCCCAGAAGGCCAACTGTGTACTGGGCTGCATCGAAAGAAGTGTGGCCAGCAGGTTGAGGGAGGGGATTCTGCTGCTTTATTTCTCTCTTGTGAGACCTCATCTGGATTATTGTGTCTGGTTCTGGAATCCTCAGCATAGGAAGGATATGGAGCTGTTGGAACGGGTTTAGAGGCGGGCTACAAAGATGATCAGAGGGCTGGAGCACCTCCCAGACGAGGACAGGTTCAAAGAGTTGGGCTTGTTCAGCCTGGAAAAGAGAAGCCTCTGAGGAGACCTTATAGCGACCATCCAGTACCTGAAGGGGGCCTGTAAGAAAGCTGGGGAGGGACTGTTTACAAAGGCTTGTAGCGATAGGACAAGGGGGAATGGGTATAAACTGGAGAGAGGAAGATTTAGACTAGACGTAAGGAGGAATTTCTTCACTATGAGAGTGGGGACACACTGGCACTGGTCACCCAGAGAAATTGTGGCTGCCCCATCCCTGGAGGCGTTCAAGGCCAGGTCGGATTGGGCCTGGGGCAGCCTGATCTCCTGGGAGGTGTCCCTGCCCGTGGCAGGGGGTTGTAACTATAGGATCTTTAAGATCCCTTCCAACACAAACTATTCTATGATTCTATTGTGGGTTCAAGGAAAGCAGCTGTAATCTGGGCAGATGGTGATGGGAGCAAGCCCCATACAGCAGCGACTGGCCGTTGGACCCATTTAGTTGTAGCATCGCTGTGTAGCTATGAAGTTACTAAATGTTATTTGTGCCATTTTGCTAAATTAAGACAACAGGGAGCCAAAGAAAGGAGAGTGAAGGAGAGGGGCAAACAGGTTGTAACTCATTAAGCGCGCTAAAACTGCTGAGAAGGACCAGTTCATTTATCGGTTTCACTAAGCAGCATTTTGGAACTAGCATAGTGCCTGTAACAACTGAACCTGTAAGAAGCGTAGTTTGGACTTGTGATGAAGCTTAAGAAAGGTAAGTCAATAACAATAAACAAACCATGTAAACAAAAGGCTGCCAGTTTATTTGCCAGTTCCTCAACAAAAGCAGGCTTCTAACATTTGGGAAGATGGTAATTCTAAACAGGAAATGTGAAGAATCAAGGAAAAAGGATAGTTTTTTTTTGGAGGGGAAGATTTTTGGACTTGTTTCCAACTATAATTATATTTAAATTATATTACACACAAACAATAGAATTATCAAGACTTTTCCTTATAAAAACTGTAGAAACCATATATTGGAACAGCACCGTTAATGGACAGTAAGAAAATAAAAAGATATATCAGCAAGGAACCTTGATTTAAGTAAGAAATAAGCGAGACCATGCACGTATGAAAAATACTAAGACCTGGTGGGGTTTCAAAAGGGTGAAATGGGGAGAAATTACACAGGATGGGGAAATATTTCTCCTGGATATCCCTCCAAAAAGCAGTGAGGAGAGGTTTGCACAGATACAGGAAACCTCCAGTGGTTTTACTGGGCAGAGGGAAGGTTGGCAGCCCTGCCTCAAGAAGAAGGAGGCTGAGGGGAGACCTTATTGCTCTCTACAACTACCTGAAGGGAGGTTGTGGAGAGGAGGGAGCTGGCCTCTTCTGACAAGTGACAGGGGACAGGACGAGAGGGAATGGCCTCAAGCTCCGCCAGGGAAGGTTTAGGCTGAACATTAGGAAAAAAAATTCATGGAAAGAGTCATTGGGCACTGGCAGAGGCTGCCCAGGGAGGGAGTTGATTCACCTTCCCTGGAGGTGTTTAAGGGATGGGTGGACGAGGTGCTGAGGGGCGTGGTTTAAGTGTTTGATAGGAGTATTTGGACTCGATGATCCAAATGGTCTTTTCCAGCCTGCTTATTCTATGGCTCTATGATCGGATTTATTTCATCTGGAGGAGGCTCCTCCCTAGCCAATCCCCTGCTGCTCCCGCCCCGGCAGGAAAAGCTCCGGGACCCGCGGGCGGTGCCTGCGCAGACCCGGAAGCGGCGCCGGGGCCGGAGCGGCTGGTGCGTGGGGTTGGGGGTTCGGGGCTGCCCTCAGACCTCTGGGGCGGCGGCGGAGGCGAGGAAAGGGGGGATTTTTTACCCCACATCGCCGCGACTGCGGCGATGTGGGGTAAAAAATCGCCCCCTTCCTCGCCCCGCCGCTTCTGGGGAGGTTTCTGTTTCGTCTAGTGGAGCCCTTGGGGTGGGGGGAAAGGGAGGCGGTGTCTGGGCTTACCCTTCCTTTTGTCGGCCTCTTGTGCTGACAAGCAAAGTAGTGGCAGCATCACCAGCAGAAATATATTTTTTTTTTTTTAAAAAAAAAAAAAACAACCCAGAAAAGCGCCCCCCAAGCCCTCGAAATGCTACTGAGTCGTGTGGGTCAATAAATTAAACTGCTGGTAGGAGAGATTCCGTAGATAGGAGGAACTCCTGACTCATAGGTTGCTGACTTAATGACCGTGAGATGTGGAGAAATGGAAAGTTCAGCATTAAATCTAGTGACAGGTCCTTATATTTAGAGTTGGGTTTTTTGGTTAATGTGAAACTCTTCACGATTGATTGAGGAAAATAATGGAAGACGTCAAAAATAACTTGGCAAATGCTGTGTTTAACAAAGACCAGTTCTGAAGCAATTTAAGAAAGGCAGGGTATTAAAGGAGATCTAACGTGTTAAATAAGTAATTGAATCAAATTATAATAAAATTTGAAGATTTAAATCAAAGCTGAATGTGATTTTATGCCTTTAGAGGGAACACACTGCTAAAAGAGTGTCGATGATATGATGATGATGACGATTATAATATTCTGACAAGAAACCATAATAGCAAAACATTGTGTAGTTTTCGCTTTGCATATGTATTATTATTATATTTTGACAAAAAAACATACTAGCAAAACACTATGTTGTTTTGGCACCGGATATGTTACTAGGTTTAATACTAGCGTAGTTCTATCTGTAGCTTTACGAGTTAAAAACTCAGACCTTGAGAACCTGTTAATGACTTGCTGGTTTTTTTTAGATCCATTGAATTATCTCACAACTTGTTTTGTTTTGACCCATTGTACTTCATGCAAAATTAATTCGAAAGTAAGAAGGTAAAGGAAGAGAGCCAATTTCATACATAAGCTACCTCATCTCCACCACTTTGGACAGCATAGTAATTCAGTCTCTAATAGGCTGCTAAAATTTTCAGTAGTTGAGTAGACATTGGTGAAGAAACTGGGTTTACTTGAACCTTCTATGCATTTTCTGTCTGCTTAAATATGATTCATCTTCGTCTTGGTATGGGTTTAATGAAGGTTGCTTTGGAATATGTGACAAAATACTTATTTACTGCTCATGCGCCGTCTGGCTTGTTAGTAGCAGGGTTGTAATGATGAGAAAATTTTAATTTGGAGATTTTTCAAATGATTTATGGAGTGGGCCATGCGTTGTTTCCTTACCTTCTGTGTCTGCATCACAAATAGCTTTGTCTCTGTGGCATCTACAATAATTGCCAGCAGGAAGAAGTTATGTTATTGTACTATTGCAAATTGTATTGTCCAAATTAACTGAGAATTGTAAGGGTTTTGGGGTGCAGCGTTGGGGATTTTTTTAATTCAGATTTGAGATAAAAACTTTCTTCCCTTTTCTAGTAATTAAGAACTTTATCTAGATTTTAGACATGGTGTTGCTGCATGACTGAACTTAGAGTCATGTTGGGTGTCTGCGTTGTGTTGTTGCATTCTGTGTGCTCCATGTAATTGCCTGGATGTTTTGGGAGAGCTTTGCAAGAAATTCCACGTCTTATGGGAGCAAACAGCTAAATGGAAGTATAAAATCCACCATTGCTGCGCATAGAGAAACGTGTTCAAAGCAATGAGAAGTTTCCTGTCTCTTTGTGGCGTGGCATGGGTACGATCGTGAGCAGCGCAGAGCCGGGTGGTGTGAGGCTTCCTTGCCTCTCCTGTGATGCACGGTGGGAGACTTCTGGTGGTGTAGTTTTGTGCACTGAGGAGCTTTCAACCACAATTTGTTCTTGTGATAAACATGCACAGGAAATTCTGTCATACATCATCTTCTAATAGTTACAGGAAGGGCTTTTTTTTTGTTTCTTTTGAGTACCAGCTGTTTCTTATCAGTTAACACAAGCTGATACAGGGTCTTCTACCAAGCTGTTGAGAGAGGACCTTCCCATTAGTCCAGCTGCCGTTTTGATGTTAAAATTCTTTAGATCCCTGAAGATCTTTGATCTTGGAGCATTCTCTACTTTTGATGGCAAAATCAGGCCTTTGATTGAATCAAAAAAGTATGGGTGTTCACCTGCAGCTGCTGCTGGTTTGGCAAGGGGGAAGTCTCCAGTTCTAATTGTATTTTAAATAATTTTAGTTTAATTTAATCAAACTTATTTTTCTTTTGAATCTATGAAGTCCTGGGTATCTGACAGTTTATATTTCAGGAGGGATGGGGAAACCAGCTGTGTCTCTGGAAATGGTGTGACGTAAGAAATATGAAATTCTAGAATGAGAGAAATGTTCCTTAATTTCTTCCAGTAGTAACAAGTTCTAGCAAGTAGCTGAAAAAACTTGTGTTAATTGTGACTTCTAGGTAGCTCATGTAAAAACAGCTTTTTTGTAAGTAGTTAGTTCAGTGTCTTTACAAGTTGTATTGAAGTGCAAATTCCAGAGCCAAAGTGATCTAAAAGGTCTGTATATGTACGTGCTGTCATCTCTAATGCCAGATCTTTGTCCGTATACCAAGTAATGGAATTTGATCACAGGCTTTGCTTCTTTTCAAAAGACCTTGTGCAGGTGTTTTTGACCCTTTCATTTAAAGACCTGTGTACAACAGAAAAGGGATTATAAAGCTTTCTCATTGCCAGGTATTTTTCAAGCAAAATTTGGGGAGTAAAGACCTCCAATACAGAGAGGTGTTGTCTTTGTGGCATTGATTGTGATTGTTGAGCTTGCTTTTGTTTCTGTTTCACTTTTTATTCCTCCACTTTGTTGCTCTTAGTTATTTCTGTATGTCTTTGGAGTTATGGTTGATTTTTTTTCCCATCTAATTAAAATAAGTTCCTTTAATGTATTTTACAAAATTATAATTCAGTATCTTTAATCTTTTGTTTTTAAGGTGAAAAAGAAAGCTGTCTAATCAAGGAGCAAAGATGCAGAGCACTCCGAATTACCTCTGGCTCTTGTCTGATATTCTAGGGCAGGGAGCTACTGCCAATGTTTTCCGGGGGCGACATAAGGTTTGTGAGGAACTACTAATCTGAGTAACGTGTAATATTGATTTTTATATTTTTTTTTAATATGTGAATGTCATCTTGAAATCAACAAAAAAACATTCAAGACTTAGTCTTAAAGTTGAATATGTTTTTGTAACTATTCATACTTAGTTTTTAATTCTTAATATTCATCCATGGAATTAGAATTCTATACAGTTATTTCTGGGGGTTTGTTTTTAATATTATTTGCCCTTTTAAAATGTTAACTGTTATTAATTCTTCATTGCTTCATTCTTCAGTCTTATGGGAAAAATACTCCTTTATTAAAAATTTAAATAGGTATGAAAGTCCTATCCGTTTTTATGACATATGTTATTTTTGTCTTTGTTCTCTATTTTTTCCCTATTGTGATTTTTATGATTTTATACCATAAGTGAAGTATTTTTAACATATTATTATATGAGATGAGGTCGCTGTTAATCTTTGGGAGTCAATGCTTCATGTGTGTCTAGGTCCCCATCTTCTTGGTGACACGCCTTGAGTAATTGATACCAAACAGTACATCTTTGAGCAGTTTTGCCATGTAAACAAGATACTGATGTGCATGTTGTAACCTTGGCGAGGGGCTTAAAAGACCTTACTTGTGTAGGTCATTCCGTTCCTATAGATTTCATGGTATGTCTCACAAAATGAAGGTAAGTCTGGTTGTGAAAGTAACGTTCCTTTGTAGTGGTGACAGCCTGAGTGAAATCCTATGAAGTTAGTTATGAGCTACAGTGTTTTCTATGTTCTGTGCTTGACTGTGAAGCAACACTAAGCCATAATTTAGCAGTCTATGTGCTTTTTCTGGGTGAGTGAATTTCAACACACAATGATTCCTCTGTAAAGCATATAGTTTCGTGGTTGCACCTCTCCTTGCCCTCCCTAGTCTGAGCGCATGACCTGCAGCTGGTTGTCAATGAGAGAACTTTTACCTGGGCACCAGCAGTGCATGTAAGGGTGCTGGACAACACACGTAGTCCAAGCATAGGAAGGCTTTGTCGTCAGAAAGACTCTGGTGCATACAAGACTGCTAACATAAGCACATTCCTCAAGTGGGCACAGGGAGGTACTTTGCCCGCTCTTGACTAGTGCTGTGGGTGCCTGAGCACGCTGGGGCTCAGTCCCACTTGAGAACTTAAGTCTCTGATTAAGTTAGTGTCTGTGAATCAATTCAGGGTTTTGTGTGAGTAATATGGACTGGTCGACGCTGACTTCTTTGAAGAAACAAAATACTGCTTTATGGGTGTAAACGGAACAAAAAAAGAAAAAGCGCAATATTTGGCTTCTGAAAGTTTTCTCTTAACTAAGCAAGCCATGATTCTCAACTATGGTATATGTATGTCTCGTACTGATTTGTGCAAGTGATTTACCTCTTGCTTAAACATTATCTTTTGGCTAAGTTTATGGATCATTCTTAAATGTGTAGCCTTTCTTATGCTAATTATTCTTTAAAAGCATTCAGATTTTGTGGGCTAACTTTGAGTTTCCATTCTGCTAGTTTAGTCTGTTTGCTTCTAATCTATATTGAACTAAACCAATATATACATAGGTTTTTTTTAGTAGAGTCTTAATTTCCACCTTAACACAAAATACTATTTTGAACTATTTATAATCTGGATATGCTCGTATGCACAACAGTGTGTCTCAAAATGCCTGGATGACAGGTATGTGTATGTTTACCCGTCTTATGCTTGTGTTTGATTAGTAATTTGTTTGTTTTGAACAGAAAACTGGGGATTTATATGCCGTCAAAGTATTTAACAATATAAGTTTCCTTCGTCCTGTGGATGTTCAGATGCGCGAGTTTGAAGTATTGAAGAAACTAAATCATAAGAACATTGTCAAATTGTTTGCTATTGAAGAAGAGGTAATGAACGGTTGTAGTTTTGGTCTGAAGTGTACCACAGTAACTGTCTTTTTGCTTTATCCCTTAACCATAGAAGATAAGGTTACATTTTTAAAGAATGGTAACATATACAAATACTCTGACGCAAGCACCACTGGCTTGCTTTCAGCGTTTAGGCACAAGTTATGATTGTTCAAAGCCATCTCGAGAAGCCACTCAGTTATGCTTTATCTTGAATTAGATTTTTAAGCTATCTACATGTATAAATATTTAATATGTACTGATAGTGGGGAGTATTTCAATAGTCTTGACGATTTTGTGCTTTTGCTTTGCAGCCAAAGAAAAATTAATAACGTAGGACACATAGAACTGTGTATTAGTAAGAATTGCAGTAGTTGTGCTGAAACTGAGACAGCTGAAATGACCCAGATGCTGAGAATAGTAGAGGAAAGAAGGACAATTGCTGCTCTCTGCTCTTCTGTGCCGTAGTTTCTCATTTTTCTGACAATCAATACTGCTGTCAACCTGCTAAGTGCCTACAGCTTGAGATGTTCTTAATTCCTCCTCCCCAAGTTAGAGTACGTGAAACAATATAAAGATCCTGTGGTTATGTAGGATTTATAATTTTTATTTCACTAGTCACAGATGTATATTTTTATTTTTTTCCAGACAACATCTAGACACAAAGTACTAGTTATGGAATTTTGTCCATGTGGGAGTTTATATACAGTTTTAGAGGAGCCGTCTAATGCCTTTGGTTTGCCAGAATCTGAGTTCTTAATTGTTTTGAGAGATGTGGGTATGTAGACTTTGCTTTCTAGTCTAATTTTTTGACTGAAGTGAACTCATACTTGTTTTATTTAGCTTGAAGCAGTAAGAGGCGAGGAATTGAAATGTCAACTAATTTAACAAATTAATATGGTCATATGGAGTCACATCTTATATTTATGTCTGTATTGTTATAGATAGCTGCCTTAAGAAGCCATTTCTGTTTAAAGCATTACTGTAATTCTTTTTTATTTGTTTGTTTCAAGATTATTTCTCATGTATTGGTCTGGTTTCTAGTGATAATTAATCTCAGAGGAGTAAATTAGAAAAATAAAGAGGTTCACCTGTGCCTTTCCTGCATTACTTTATGGGAAGGATGATGCTGAGACCAAGAAGTGCTGCAATTTAGCTGCTTAAAAGGGAAAAAGGCAGAAATGCTTAGAACATTCTCCAGCCCTGATCTTTTTGTTAATTGACTGTCCCGTCTCGTTTCCATTTCTGAATACAAAAGTAAAACGTATGTATCATCCTAGCCTCAGTTATAATTCAGTGCTTCTGCAGTCTATGTGTATCAAGATGGATACGTAAAATCTGTATTGTTTTTTATTTAAGTTGCTGGGATGAATCATCTCCGGGAGAATGGAATAGTGCACCGTGACATCAAGCCAGGCAATATAATGCGTGTTATCGGTGAAGATGGTCAGTCAGTTTACAAACTTACAGACTTCGGTGCTGCAAGAGAGCTCGAAGATGATGAACAATTTGTTTCTCTCTATGGCACAGAGGAGTATTTAGTAAGCTCATATGATTTCAATTTCTTTCAAAGAACTGTTTGAAGCATGTGGTCCTTTGTGATGGGAATTGAACAGGCGAATCATAGAATGCTAGGTTGGAAGGGACCTCGGGGATCATCTGGTCCAACCTTTTAGATGATCTATAGTTTAAATGAGGTGGCCCAGCACCCTGTCAAGCTGAGTCTTAAAAGTGTCCAGAGCAGAGATAAGTACACTAGAGGAATCTACCACTTCCCTGGGGACATTATTATGGTGAAGAGCATACTGCTGGGAATTAGTGTTTAAACCTCTTAATTATAATTGTTTTTATAACTTTCCACTTTTTTCACCTTGGGTCGTGCCAGTTCTTCTGCTGATCTGAGCACAGCAGCCTTTCAATAATTTCCAGGCCTTGTGTGAAAGGAAGAACAATATTTTAGTTATTGTAGTTATTTTAGTTATTGTAGTCTTTGCCTTTGTGTCTGCAGACATTTTTCAGTTTGTATTTGAGCTACTTGGATGACATTAGGTATGGTTAAGATTCACTTAACATCTTAGTTAGCCAGAGAGAGGCAGGTAGAGAAACATCAATACAAGTATCTTGGGCATAATTTTATTCCTGCTACATTTTCCCACATGTAGTATTGTTAACAGATATTCTCCTCTGCTATGGATCTTTCTCCAGTTTTGTTTCTGTTGTTTCAAAATCATCCAGAGCGATTCTAGTTTTGTCCTCTTCTTTAGTGGTTGTTTTATCCTAGTAGGTAGTCTTTAGCTAAATTTTAAAATATTTTTTGCAAACCTTTTATTAAAGTGGCAATCAAACCCAGTAGCACTTCTGTCATGTTCTGTCGGGATGACTTAAGCAACTTCTATGATACAAGCTAACTTTGAAGAGCTGGAAGTTTAAAATGGCAGATTATCGTGAAATTCTTAAATGTCTTTTTGTTCTTTATACTGTTCACAAAGGAATTCTAACTTTTTTTGTTTGTTTGTTTTCATTTTCTCTTTAGCATCCTGATATGTACGAGCGGGCGGTTTTGAGGAAAGAACATCAGAAAAAGTATGGAGCAACAGTTGATCTCTGGAGCATAGGGGTAACTTTTTACCATGCTGCAACAGGGAGTTTGCCTTTCCGACCTTTTGAAGGACCTCGTAGAAACAAGGAAGTGATGTAGGTAATTTAGAAGGAGAATTTTATCTGTTCGTAAATTAAGTCAATCCATGAAACGCTTTATATCAAGAAATCCTACACACATAGAGTAAACATTGAAATAGTGAAAATATTTAAGGAAAACGCTCTTTAACTTTGTTGTGGTTTAACCTCAGTCGTCAGCTAAGCTGTTTGCTTGCTCCCCCACAATGGGCTGGAGAAGACAGCTGGAAGCATAAAAGCGTGAAAACTCGTGGGTTGAGATAGACAGTTTAATAAGTAAAAATTACCCCAACAAAAACCCCCTACCTCTAAGCTCAAAGGAAAACAAAACCAAGGAAAAAAAGTGATGGGGGAAAAAAAAACAGAAAAACCACCACCAGCCAACTGATGCCCCGTCAGTCCCTGAGCAATTTCCACCCTGGCAAATTTCCCCCTTCAGCTTTTATTGCCGAGCATGATGTGGTGTGATATGGAATGTCCTGTGAGGTCAACTTTCCCAGCTGTGACCTCTTCCAACTTCTTGCCCACCTCCAGCAAACACTCTGTCCAGGGCTGTGTGATAAATAGAAGAAGCCATGATGCTGTGTAAGCACTGCTCAGCAATGGTTAAAACATCCCTGTGTTATCAACACTGTTTTGGTCACAAATCTAAAACACAGCACCATATGAGCAATAATGAAAAAAATTAACTATCCCAGCCAAAACCAGTACAAAAATGCTGCTTCAACAAGGATTTTACTGTGTGGCACCTTAAGACCTGAATTAAGCATCAGAGTTCCCCTAAAATACTGATGTTTTCTGACATATCTTTTGTTCACCATGGCAGTAGGCTGGTCTCCTGCAGTGTGGTTTATGTAACTTGGATATTCAGGCATAGTTATGGTATTCTGAAAGTGGTTTTCAGTGCTGCACACATTTGTTGGCTTTTAAATAGTTGTCTTCCTAGGCAATCTTGAGTGCACTACCCGCGAGACTGACATTTTTTGAGTAGCGGTACTATGGCAGAAGATAACAGGAGTAGCTCCTGAATGGGAAACAGAAGTTGTGTCTATGATGTGCCAGTTGGAATTGACTCCTGTTTCATATAAGTCTTGTTCTGTTTTCTTGTTGTTCTGTTTGCATAATAGAGTTCCAAAGTACCACCTTGCTTTAGGTCAGTAACATCTTTGTTCTGGTACGCCATACAAAGCTGACTCAGATATTCTTAGTTTAAGGAACTATCTATCCTCTGATTATCCCACAGGCATTCTTCTTGTATCCGCTTGTGAGATAAGCAAGCATCGTATATTTTGTATGTACCTTGCCCTCAAAAAAGAGCACAACTAGAGTTTTCCATTGCAAAAAGCCTATTGCTCCTGATTATTTTCATGAGAAGTTTGAGAAATGCTGGGTTCTTCAGTAAAGAGACAGACAATGCCAAACTGCATCTGAGTGGCTAGCTGTTCCCAAGTTAAAGTAACTTCTCAAAGCCCACCTCCTGTTCCTTCTTTACCCCCAAGTGACTTTGTGGTGGCTAAATGTCATCTCTTGCCATGGAGCATGCTAGAGATTCATTGTATAAATACCTAAATTGAACTGCCTTGGAAATCTGATTTTAATTAATTAACACTGGTGAAAAAACTTGAGCTTCCTTCAGTGATGCCTGAAATCTCTCCTAAGGTTTTCAGAAATCTGAAGGTAGACAGAGTTGCTTCTCTAACATAGCCCCGAGTGTTTCCTTTCCCTTGTTTGCTATTTTAGCACCACGGTCTGTCAGCTTGTAGGTGAAACTTCCCAATTATTGCATCACCTACAAATTTAGGCCAACCTGTTACATTATTGATGCCCATTTGAGGATTAGTCACAAAATGTATGTATGTATGTATAAAAGGTAGTAGTTGAAGTCTGTTATTTTTATAATGTATCCCAGGTATAAAATAATCACTGGAAAGCCTTCTGGTGCTATTTCTGGAATACAGAAAGCAGAAAATGGACCAATTGAGTGGAGTCGAGAGATGCCTGTATCTTGTAGTCTTTCAAAGTAAGTTTGAATTTCTCACAAAGTATTTTAGTGCTACTTGAATGGGTTTTTCCAATTATTCTCTCAGAACTGGGACTTCAGAACAGATATCTGACTGTTGCAGCTGTTTTCTTTGAATTCCTCAGTAGATTTCTACCATCTACTATTAGGTTATTGAGTGTTTTTTCTTTCTGTCTGTCCAAATAGAATCATAGAATAGTTTGTGTTGGAAGGGGCCTTAAAAATCATTAAATTCCAACCCCCTGCCATGGGCAGGGACACCTCCCACTACATCAGGCTGCCCCAGGCCCCATCCAACCTGGCCTTGAACACCTCCAGGGATGGGGCAGCCACAGCTTCTCTGGGCAACCTGTGCCAGTGTCTCACCACTCTCATTGTGAAGAAATTCCTCCTTATGTCTAGTCTAAATCTTCCCCTCTCCAGTTTATACCCATTGCCCCTTGTCCTATTGCTACAAGCCTTTGTAAGCAGCCCCTCCCCAGCTTTCTTACAGGCCCCTTCAGGTACTGGATGGTTGCTGTAAGTGGTCTCCTCAGAGTCTTCTCTATAACTTGTCTATAATTGCTAATTTACAAATGAGCACCTGAAAATCTGAAGTGGTGTGAGTAGAAGAAAGATAATATTTTTTCCACCCTCAGGAAGGAGAATGAAGGTTTAATAAAATTGGAATTGATGGCTCCCCTTTCTTGCAAGAATGTGTCTTCAGACATTTGGAAATGATAAGAAAAGACAGTTCAGAGCCAATGATTGTTTTCTGGCAAAAATGCACATTAGCCTATTTAACATTCCCTTAGTACCATTTAGGTTTTTTTAATAGTCATATTTTTGCTTCATATGTTATGAAACTCAGCAGGAAGAGCTATGGAAGATCTAATCTCAATATGAACTTAAAACCACCTCCCATAACACATCTACCTGCTTGTCTTCCTAAGACTTCTTCAGTACTTTAAAATTACTGCTCTTTCATGGTGAAGGGAGAAACAAATTGTTCTGTGAGCAGAGTCTAGAAACAAACTTTTATGACAGCCAAATAGGTAGATCCATAAGGAGAGTAGAGTCTGGTTTTAATAAATTCATTAGCTTTTAGTGTGCAGAACTTATATTCTATATATATTTTTCATGATACTGCTCTGTTGCTTCCTCTGTTTATTCTATATGTTTGAAGTAATTAAGGAAGCAGATTTCTTTCATTAAATATCTGTTTACAGTAATATTTTTATGTAGCATTTAAACAGTATTTACTGTTATAAATTTATCAATAAAGTGAGTTTGAGCACAGCATCTGCTGACCTCTAATGGAGCTTTCAGTGTATTTGTGAGCCACTGAGGATTGCTTTAAAATATTTCCAGTTTTACTGCTGGATTCAGGTTTGATGTGTATGTACTGTTAAAACTTCGAAGAAGATGTTCATATGACACAGGAGTAGGATCCATACAGTTCCTTACAATTCAGATTCTCAAAGCAGAAATACGAGCAGTTTAAGCTGGCTTTTCTCCTAGAATAGTGCTGACTGTAAGGCAATAGTTGCCCATTTTCTTTGTGGCTTTTGAGCTGCATGTGTGGGGTATTTTTTTAGCCCCATCTCAATCGGGATGAATTCCAGTAGTGCTGACAATTTAAATGAGTCTTTGCTAACCCATCTGATTTTGATTGAAAGCAACATAGTGTGCTCACACAGGCAGCCCAGCCAGCAAACCATAAATGGCAGTAGCTTCCTTCAAAGTGGTAAATTGAGATAAGTGTGTGGGGTGAGCTGGGTAGAAGTCTGCTGCCCAGCAGTTTACTCTACAGGCTTCAAATCACGTGCCATTATGGAATTTGTCAGATACCAAGGAAGAAATATTTGGTAGTTGAGCCTAAAAAGGAAAGAGATAAAATACGTGTATTGGTGAAAACGAGTAGGCGTTTCCATTGAGTATTTTGTTGTTCGGTATAAGAAAAAAAAAATTACTGGAGTATTCCTCGAGGAATAATAGATCTGCTTTCACAAGACAAGTCAAATGAAGTGTTGCGGTTGATTACAAGGAGGAAAAAACCAAATTGTCTTACCTCTCCCTGATGTCCTCTAGGGGTCTGCAAGTACTGCTCACACCTGTCCTTGCAAATATTCTTGAAGCGGACCAGGAAAAATGCTGGGGATTCGATCAGTTCTTTGCAGAGACGAGTGACATACTGCACCGAATTACAATCCACATCTTTTCATTACAGCAGATGACCTTGCATAAAGTCTATATTCACAGCTATAACACGTAAGTGTTCTGTCTGCGTTACTTTGCTTTTGTTCAGGCAAGCAATACTGTGACCTCAAGTCACCAGTGTTATGACCTTGGTAGCCTTTCCATAGTGGTTTATAGGAGGGGATGGAGGCTTGTAATTCTCTGTAGTTGAAGTACATAAAAGCATGTTGACCATAAAATATTTCTAATGAAAATAAATTCATTGAAAGTCAAATCAGCTGATCTTAAAATTGGTCTTAATTGGTGAGGGAACACAGACTTAACCCTTGCTGTGTTACAGTGTGTCTGTGTTCTTATTGGAACATCCCAGTTTGTATATGTTACTACTTTAGGAAGTAGCTTTCCAGACACTGTGTTCCACTTTTACTTTTATCATCTTGCCCTCAAGAACACAAAATGTGCATGTTATCTGTGTCTGACATGAAACTTTCACAGAGGTTCTGGAGTTATAATCAATTTAGGATCCTAAGTTATATGGAGTTCACTTCATGGTTGTTAAGCGCTGACATTAAAAGCTGTAAAGTCTGGTTTACAGTTTGTTACAGAAATAAGTGACCTTTTTCTGCCTTATTACAGGTAATACAGAGCATGTGTTAGTCTTTTAATATGTGGACGGATACAGTTATTTCATCACATGTATAAACGCAGTTCTGGCCTTTTCCATTTTTTCTTTTCTGTTCTATCATTTGCAATTTGAGAGAATCCAAATATGACTCTTTCTAGAGAAATCTTGCATGTAGTTTATTAGAATTCACCTTTTTGATTATTTATATGCTAGCTGTGGTATTTAGAAGTGACAGTGTACTAATGCTGCATAGGAGACAAATTGGTCCTTTCTGTTAGTATACTTAAGATTTTTTCTTCTTTGTGAGAGGTTTTGTTTGTTTGATTGTTTTCTGAGGAGCAGAGAGGAGGAGGTTTGTTATAAATTCTTATGCCTTGTGTCTATTGATTGCTGTAAATAAAATACCGACGTGATAATCTGTTTGTCTGTTAGCATACAGGCTGAATTTTAGGTGTGCTCTTTTTGCCATGTAAAACACCAGACTTTTCTCTTTGGAGGAGCTAAGATACACTTCCTTCCTCTCATCTGGTGTTGCCTGTTTTTACTGACCTTCAAACTCCAGGCCAAAGCAAGTTTGTTTACACAGACGTGCCTCGGTGGAAAATTGGAGATAGAAAGAGAAGTTTGATATATTGCAGGAAGTAGCATTTATTTTTGTAACAGGACAAACTGGAGCCTTAGACAGTGTGCTACTTTTTGTGCTGCTTGTAAGTCACGTGCTTTATATATAAAACTAGTTCTTAATTAATTGAAAGTAAAAGGGATTTTTTTTATTTGGGCGATAAAAAAATCTGAATTGCTGAACTATTGTGAGCACTGATGAATATATTGTTTGTATTACAGAGCTGCTATATTTCATGACTTGGTCTACAAACAGACAAAAATACCATCTCAGAATCAAGAACTGATATATGAAGGTCGGCGTTTAATACTAGAGCCTGGGAGACTGGCACAGCACTTCCCCAGAACAACTGAGGAGAATCCTATCTTTGTAGTAAGCAGGGAGCCTGTGAATGTTGTCGGATTGATCTATGAAGAAGGTACGTGAAAGTAATTTTCCTTCTCTTGCAGCTATCTTCTGTACATATTTTGGGTTATTTAATTATAGTCTTATGTCTGTTATGGCTTAGTGTTTGAAAATGTTCGCTGTTGATCTCTGAAGCTCTGAGTAGGCAGTCCAATTTTAAAAAAAAATGCTGAATGTCCACTGTTTTGTTACAGAAACAGCAGCTGCTTGTAATGTTCTTAGTGCTGTGAACCAGAGTGTGTGTATGTTAAGATGAAGTGGTGCATATGGAGTTCTGCAGTTTTTTTGTAACGTTACGTTTTAAACAAGTAGAAAGAAATGTTATAGAATGTAATTTGAAGCTGGTTCTTTTGTTCCATTACTTCACTAAGTTGAAATTCAAGTTTTGCTTTGTGGTTTTTTTATTTGTCCTGAGCGAGGTTAGCCTTTCTGTTAACAGAGAAGGTCCTAACAACTTACCTTTGCTTAGAAGATAAGGTAATGCCATAGCAGATAAAAAAGAAGTTAATTTCTTGCATTTCCATTTATCACTGAGAGGCTTACAAAGGGCCCTATGCCCTTTTTCAATAAGAGATGACCCGGAGGACGTGCCTCTGGTTCAGAGGTCAGTGTTGCTTTTGTCAGTGTGTCCTACATACTGACTGCTCGGGCCAACTGGCACTCAAAGAGGTGCTGAAGGGTTTGGGTAGGTGAGCTCTTTGTGGAAGGGTCAGCAGGGCCTTTATATTGTGTCAGAGCTTTCTGAACGAGTCGATGAGCATGAGAACAGGGGAGATTGAGCTGATAGAGGCTACCCTCGGTTTGAAAGAGCTATTTTGTGAAGTCCTGTGCTTAAAGAGTCTTCAGTGAAACTAAGCAGCCATGAAATAAGAAGGAACAGTCTCCCATGTGGGCGAACATGGAGCTGAAGAACAGAAGTAAACGTTTGGCTTTCTCAGTGGAGAGAGAGAGCGAGCTAGTGGAGACCTGCATGAAATCCATGCTATGTGGCATGTTCAAAAGTGGGTCTGGACAAGGAAGTGAAGGATAGTTTGCTGAAGATAGCAAGTTCTTTAAGGCGTTTAAGACAAATGTTGGTTTTGAAGGTATACATGAGAATCGTGCAGTATTAAAAAGCTTGGCAGTAATAGATTGGATGAAAATCCGTGTACATACATATAAAAACACTGTACAGGGCAGAGAGGGGTAATAGTCTGAACTTCTAAAGTCTCTTATAGAAAATAAGGCAATACAGATGTTTGTTTTATCTTTCAGTTTTACTTCCTAAAGTACATCAACGTTATGATTTGGATGCAGATGCCAGTATGGCTAAAGTGAGTGATTATCATTTCAATTTATATACCTGTCTCAGACAGTGATGCTGAGATGGCAGCTGCTTGATTTTCAGATGAATAATGTTGATGATGCTATTTTTACTATGCTAACGAGGATTCTGACTGACAGAAATGTGTTCCTTGACAAGGACTCCAAAAGAATAGTAAAGTGATGCCGTGTATAGAGGGGCGAGTACTTTGTGACAGGGAAAAGCCTGCCACTGTGAAGTCCTAAAGTTAGCTAGAAGGTTCATAAAATCCCCTATGATGCTGCAGAACCTAACATAAGAAAAATAATGTTCATCTTTCTCTCAAGAGAGTTTCTAGAACTCTGCAGACAAGAGGAATTTCTGTTGCCTCTGTTGCAAATTTTCAGAATCTCTGGGAGAAAAGTAGAGGATGTTTCATCCTTCTGGTCATTTTTCTAAAACTACTGAAAATGTACATTGCCATGCTTTGACTCTGTGACCACCATTTACACTCTGCCTATGAAATACTGGCTGCTGAGAAGCTGTATATTCAGGCATGGTAGTCCTGAAAGTGTATGTCTCTTTGAATACCAGAAGTTTTTAAAATTAATAAACAGAAAGTCACCAGGTGATAATAATTATTTAAAATATTGTACATTATAATTTCTGAAACTTTGTTCCCAGTTCTAAATAATGCAGCTGACTTGTGAGTGGAGATAGGTGAATAAAGAGAGTCCCTAGCCTTAGAATTTAAAAACGTGTCATCTTTACAAGTTTTTTTTATGAAAGAAATTTAATTGTGACTTTCCAGAAATTAAAGTAAATCCTAAGAGTAAGTGGTGTCATTTTTCTTTATAAGAGACTTATTTTCATCCCTAACAGATGTCTCAGCATAACTGAAAAAATTCGCTACCATGTTTACCTCTGCCTCCATAATGAGTGTTTTGTTATCTCCTGACTAAAGTTTGAGCGAAGTTATGCTTTTTAATCTACCATCTTTACGTTGCTCTTCCTTTTATTAATCTATATTGCGTTCTTGTGATTAATTGACTCAAAACAGTTGTTAAGAGGAAGCCAGATTAGTACTAATGTTGTCTGTTTTATCCACCAGGCAGTAACAGGTATTGTATGTTATGCCTGTAGAGTTGCCAGTTCTTTGCTACTTTACCAGGAGCTGATGAGAAAAGGAATACGATGGCTAATGTAAGCAGCTGATTTCATTTCATTGCACTTTTTTTATTTTTCAATTGAGATATGCCTTGATTATCATAGAATCATAGAGTAACCAGGTTGGAAGAGACCCACCAGATCATTGAGTCCATCCATTCCTACCAAACACTAAACAATGTCCCTTAGCACGTCTTCCACCTGTCCCTTAAACACCTCCAAGGAAGGTGACTCGACCACCTCCCTGGGCAGCCTGTTCCAGTGCCCAATGACCCTTTCTGTGAAAAATTTTTTCCTAATGTCCAGCCTAAACCTCCCCTGGCAGAGCTTGAGGCCATTTCCTCTTGTCCTGTCCCCTGTCACTTGGGAGAAGAGGCCAGCTCCCTCCTCTCTACAACCTCCTTTCAGTATCAGTACATAGTTCTGTAATCTCCCTGTATCGTGGCTTTCTGAATTTTTTTTTCCCTTTCTTTCTGTCAATAAGGGAACAAAAATGTTTTTTTCTAACAATAAAGTTTAGGTATTTTCAATTTCACTTTCTTCTGTGAGTAACTGAACTCTCACCTCTGGTAACATGCAGGTACCTTGAGCGAGATAGTTTTTTATGAGGATTATACTAATGCATCTCTAACTGAAAGCAGTTCTTACTAGCAGTTGTTGCTGTAGGCATATCATTGTATTACTGATTGCTGGTAAGATGGCTTTTGAATATTTTTATTATGGACTAATGCTTCACACTTTTTTTTAGTGAAATAATCAAGGATGATTACAATGCAACAGTTCATAAAAAGACAGAGGTTGTCATCAGGCTGGATTTCTGCAGCAGAAACATTGAGAAAGCTGAGAAAATGTAAGTAGAAGGACTGCACTGAACGCATTGGGTTTTTTTCATTATCATCTTCAATGACAGTGATAGTTGAAGTTATGTTTATTTACAGAGTTTTTGCCTATAAAAATTAATTTGAATTGACATGGATTTGCTGATGACAGTGACTTAAGCAGGTTTTGTAATATGCTTTACTCAAATTAGAGTATTAATTTTGCTGCTTAACTTAGTGGGAACAAGTAATTACTATTGGGTAGCAATTGTATATATTCTTTTTCTTTTCTTCTCTGATTTCGTTCATTTGCTGTTATTAACTTTAGAGGCTATAGTAAAGCCTGGAGAAAAAAACTCCAGTAACTTTCCTTTCATTAGTGCTTTTGTCGCCAAGTTTGCTTGTGTGTGTTTATTAAGGATAACTTTGAGTGCTGCCCTTTTCACAGCTTTTAAGACTGCAGCATTTTCTGCCTGGAAGGAATTTTAATTTTGGAATATAATAGAGCAACTGAAAAAAACCCACCAAGAAACAAATCAAAACCAAACAACACAAACCTCACATAAAAACAACCCCAAGTCCCCAAAAAACAAGGCTGCATTATGATATCAGTAGATCAAAGTGCATGCTCGTAGGGATGCCAAAAGTAAACTAGACAGAAAATTATATTTGTCCTTTTTTTTAGATGCCTGACTACTGTGTTACTTTTGTCTATTTTGGTTAATTCAGTGGCAGAGGTCTGTATCACAGAATCTCACTGTTGCTCATATGGACCTATTTAGATCTATAGTGTAGAAAGATTTGTAGTGCACTTTCTTTAAAATTGATGAAATTTATAAGGAGCAGCTAAAGAATTATCTCTTAGCATAAGAGACTCTGAGGAGACCTTATAGCAGCCTTCCAGTACCTGAAGGGGGCTACAAGAAAGCTAGGGAAGGACTTTTTACAAGGGCATGTAGGGATAGGACTAGGGGGAATGGCTTTAGATTGGAAGGTGGAAGATTTAGGTTAGACATTAGGAAGAAATTCACGGTGGGGGTGGTGAGGCACTGGCAGAGCTTGTCCATGGAAGTGTTGAAGGCCAGGTTGGATGGGGCCTTGAGCAGCGTGGTCTGGTGGGAGGTGTCCCTGCCCGTCACAGGGCGGTTGGAACTGGATAGTCTTTAAGGTCCCTTCCAACCCAAACCATTCTATACTTCTATGAAAACAAATTCAACAATGAAACTAGCAGGATAACAATGTGCATGTCTGTGTAACCTAGTTAGAAACCATCAAGACTCTAATCCAAAGACTTCTTCAAGCAGCTTTACACTAGTTGATAGGTCTAGTTCTTATTCATTCTGTATTTGGTACAGAAAGCTTCTTCCTGCATTCTGCCGGGTCCCCACAGAAGAAAACCACTTACAGCTCAGAAGAAAACACTGTAGGTTCTGATTTGTGGCTCTAGTGTGTTCAGCAGCATCTCAGATCAGCAATTTGAACAAAAATTATGTTCATTTGAAAACTAGAGTAGTTCTCATGTGAACAGAACTTTGCTATGCATTTTCACATGGAATTTTGGCTCCTTACAGACAAGCAGGATTTTGAACTTATTTGACTTCAGGATGCTTTTACGGAGTTAGTGAAGTACACGTCTTTGTTTGTGCTCCCTTTTCAAGGCTGTGCTTCAAAGCATGACAAAGCTTTTATTTGAAAAGATAAAAAAAGGTATTGAACTTGCACAAAGTGAGCATTTTTTTAAAGGAGCTGAGGTGGTTGTGATGGTGTTTATAAAAATAAAATGTGCTTGGACTGAACAGAAAAGATACCATCCTGAATTATTTACTTGATACTTGAACTACAGTCACATGGAAAGTATCAATATGAATGGATGGTGCTATCAACCCAGCTTTTGAGGTCTTATTAACTCAACCAGCCTGAGGTTTTGGTAATGCAGCCTTTCCATTAAGTTTCCACAGAAAAGCATTTTGATGCACTGGAGTATTAGTTTCTTGTGTGCCGTTGACTACTTGAAGTAATTTTAGTTTTGTAACCTTTTAAAAATGATTCGAGGAGAGGAAATAGTTTTCCACTGCCTGTCGAGTACAAGTAATGAAAATTGAATGAAGAAGTCAGGAATGGAGGTTTCGTACTTTTTTAACAGGTCAAATATAGGAAAAAAAATTCAAGGAATTGTTTCTTTGTAACTAAAATATGTATGTTATTGATGTCTGTTTAAGGTTGTCTGTGTTTCTTAGTTGGTGCTTTGTATTTCATATAAAAGAAAAAGGTAGTTCTTCTTAGTCTCTGGATTCGAGGGATATTTTGAGTGTTTATTTTTAACCATGGTTTTTTTGTGGTCAGATATGAGAATTTGATGCAGATCAACTTGGAAGCATCAGAAGTGGATGAAATTTCAGAGATACACACAAAGCTGTTGCGTGTAAGTATCTCACAAAGCCCATATCGTTCTCAAAATGGATTCTCTAAAGAAGAAGCCAATATGTGATAACGTGGATTTTTTCTGTGAATAGCAACTCTGAATTTTCAAAGTAATTTTTAGATTGCCAGTGATTGTTAAAGTGCCCCTACCGAGATGTGGATATCTTTCTGAAAACAGAATAAATCCTTTTATTAGTCCAGTGTAGTAAAAATACTGAGAAGTTCCTGAAGATAGAGTTTTGTTGGAAAAAAAAATTACAACAATGAAATATATTTTACCTTGAAGTTTTTTTCCCCTTTTCCTTAAAGAATTTTTAACTACTTTGTTGGCTTTCTAAAATGATACATAGACAAACACGCTTCAAAGTGATCTGAAATGTACTTTGCGTGCTGGTATCCTGTGAGCAGGTATAAGGTTCTCATCGCCAAAAGCAAAAGGTGAAAAATGCATTTTTCTTCTAAAGATTGTATGAACTGCGGAGAAGGAAAGATATGAATTATGTGGATAGTTGTTTTATGAATTCTTTACAAACCAAAAGAACAAGTATAGATGTAAGTAGGGAATTTATGGAAGGTAGAAACTTAATGTTGAGGGTGCTGAAAGAAAATAAATATTAACTGACAGAAATGCAAGATTCAGAGATGATTTTTTTTTTACTATTACCATGTTCTGTCAAAGCTTCGACAGATAATTGGGCATATTTCTTTAATGAAGATCAGCGAAACAAATTTTTGTTTGTAGCATTAATGTGCTCTGTCTGTTTTTCAGCCTCAAGTGACTTTTTCCTTTACCCAGATTGAACTTTTTTGCTCTCGTGCAGCTCTCCAGCTCTCAAGGCACAATAGAAAGTAGTCTTCAAGATCTCAAAAACAAACTTTCTCCTGGTGGTTTACTGGCTGACACCTGGGCAAATCAGGAAGGCATGCATCCAAAAGACAGAAAGTGAGTAGTAACTATTAATTGTTTTAACATGTATTGAATTTTACATTGAATTGTAATTCATAGAATGAATTAACATGTACTTTAGTTTTTATATTTCATTTTCTTCCTTTTGTTACTGTAGTCCAGAAAGGCTGCAGACGCTGCTATGTTCCATCACAGATATTTATTATCAGTTCAAAAAAGATAAAGCAGAACGAAGTAAGTAACTTATTTGATTCATTTTTCACATAAGCTGTAATGTAAAGGGTAGGTCAGTCCTTGTTCTGCTAGGAGATTTGTGTTAGGAATGGAGAGTTAGTCAGTAGTATTGAATATGTCTGTAGGTCTTAGGGAGTTATTGTCTTAAAGCCCGCATGACTAAAATGCCACTATTAATCTTATAAATTTGAATTGCAAGACTGGAGAGGAGAAGGGAAAAGTAAATGACCGCTTTTACCTATCAGGACAAGAGAAGGAAACCATATAGGAACTAGGTAAACTTATAGGAGTTTTACATAAATACAATTAACAAAATTAAACTGGTAATGTCTGTCATCTGCTCTGATCCTAGGGCTTCCTTATAATGAAGAACAAATTCACAAGTTTGACAAGTAAGTTTTGAAGTTACCTTTGGGAAATACTATGATTACTTCCAGCTCCTTCAGTTGCTCTTGCCAATAACCTCTTCTGTTGATTTTTATTATAAATTATAACCTCTTTAGGATTGCTTCGCAAAAAAATCCTGTAAATATCTTAAATATGTAGCGGTGCCAGCAAATGACAATGAGGTGCTTTCTGGCAGCAGAGTTTCCTCACTGATAGACCTTTTAAATGTAGGTGTGAAACACCTGTTATCTGGGCATAACTGTCTTATAGGAAGCACAAACTTTTTCCTGTTTTGTTTTGTTTTTTTTTTTAAGAAGGAAAAAGCCTTCAGTAACAGTAAAGTGACTTTGTAATTAAAGTGGAGATAATTTTCTACAAATAAGTAAGATATAGGCTAGCTGAATGACATTCTAGAGTGATTTAATCTTGCAGGAGCTGCGGTACACAAATTTTAATGCAGTTCTCCATGCCTGTTTAAAGTATTTACTTTCAAGAGATGGCCATATTAAGTGTCTGTATGTAACCCTGGGTGTCTAGATTGCCATTAGGCTCCACTGACAAACTCTTGAGCAACTGTAAACAGCTGCTCTGCTCATATGCTGCTGTACTTGTCTCGGGATCGATTCAGCTCCTCATACACAGGTCCCTGATACTGTTTAAGTTGCCCTAAGGTAAAAAACTGTCTGGGTAGCCAAAGAGTTGTGGTGAATTATGTTAAATCTGATTGGCGAATGGTCACAAGCAGTGTTCCCTAGGGCTCAGGCTTGGGGTCAGTTCTGTTTAACATCTTTGTCAATTGATGAGGGGATTGATCACACCCTCAGTAGGTTTGCAGATGACACCAAGTTGTTTGGCAGTGTGGATCTGCTTGAGGGAAGGAAGGCAATTCAAGGGATCAGGACAGGCTGGATCAATGGGCCAAGGCCAGCTGTATGGGGTTCAACAAGGCCAAGTGCCTCATGCGATGCCACAGGCTTGGGGAAGAGTGGCTGCAAAGCTGTCCAGTGGGGGTGTTGGTTCACAGCTGGCCTAATGTGAACCAGCAGTGTGCTCAAGTGGCCAAGAAAGCCAACAGTATCCTGGCTTATGTTAGAAATGAATGGCCAGCAGGAGTAGGAAAGTGATCATCCCCTTGTACTTGGCACTGGTGAGGCTGCACTTCAAATACTTTGTTCAGTTTTGTGCCCCTCACTGCAAGAAAGACCTTGAGGTGCTAAAATGTGTCCAGAAAAGGGCAACAAAGCTGGTGAAGGGTCTGGAGCACAAGTCATTTGAGGAACATCTGAGGGAATGGGGCTTATTCAGGCTGGGGAAGAGGGGGCTGAGGGGAGACCTTATCATTCTCTACAACTACCTGAAAGGAGGCTGTAGCAAGGTGGGTATTGGTCAGTTCTCCCAAGTGAGAGAGGGAACGGCATCAAGTTGCACCAGGGTTGTCAAATGTTGGAGCCTGTTGCTGAGAGAGATGGTGGAGTCAGCGTTCCAGGAGGTGTTTAAAAGATGCATAGATGTGGTGCCTGGGGACATGGTTTAGTGGTGGACTTGGCAGTGTAACATTTATGGTTGGTCTTGATCTTAATGGTCTTTTCCAGCCTAAATGGTTCTATGATTCTAAGATGTCTGAGATATGCTCTGAGACCAACAAAGGGGAAACCTACACCTTTTTGACTGGACAGTTGGAAGCAGGGCAGGGTATCCGTGTGCATCTCAAATGAAGCTAGACACTTGTGTTTACATAATTATTTCTTCTCCTAATGGCTGGTCAGTTGAGTAGTTCCCTGGATATTCCTGGGTGCTCTATGAATTTCAACACTGCTGCTGTAACTTTCCAAGATCTCTTGCTGTTGCTGACACTCGTGTGACTTCACTGACAATTATAGACAGAAACCAAACGTGTAGAAGGCACTGGTATTCTCACAAATGTTGCTACCTGATTTTCCCATTGTGAAAGGCAAATGGGGAAACTGCCAGTGGCAGGGAGGTTGCCTTATGATAAAGGACAACAGAGGCAGGAAACATGTAAGACTGGTTTTGATACACTGAAATAGACTTTGACACATCACTGCCTTGCAATAGTGAGGCACTGAAGTTAACATGAAAGATAATATGAGCAATAACTTTGTCATATGCATTTCAGGATGTAGTTGGAAAACAGGCAAACATAGAGACACAATCCATAGCTTATTTTAAAACTACACTCCCTTAGGCAGAATGAAGAAATTTTAGAGTTTTTTCTGCTAATCAAACCATGTCCTTGCATTAATATGTGAATAACCTTAAATAAATATGCTTAATTTTCATGGTTTGGAATAGTGGTCTATTGTCTACCATGAGTGCCTCCTTGGGATTGTTCTGGTGTCTTTGAGATCCTAACTACATCTTATTTTACTTGATTCACCCCAGAGAGAAATAGCAGTGTTTTTTGTTAAGAACTGTGTGCCATTAGTAGCTGAGGCTGACCTTTGTTATATTTACTGCTAGAGAGACAAGGGAGAAGCACTTGGTTCAGATTTTGCCTGGTCAAATGACAGGTATGCATGCCTGATGACAATCCAGCTACACTCCAGCCAGAATTTGATGAACCATTAGCTACTGTGCAAGACTTGATGAAATACCAGAAGCAGGTGTCAGACTGCAGTGTCCCAGTATCCTTTAGTTTTTCTTACTGGTGCACTGTGTAGCATGGTAAGGCAGTTACACTGGGATCAGTCTGCAACACTAACCAGAACTGGGTTCTGGTTTGCTTTCCTGACCTTATATACTTGCTTTTTTTTCTTGTCCTAAGTTGACCCCAAACTCCTGTTTTCTTCTTGCACATGTATTACTCAACACAAAGAATTATTCATATATGCTGGGAGTTCCAAGTATCTGCAGAAGGCAAATAAGAAATAGTAAGGATTTCTGTCTTTTTCATTTAGAATCTCTTTTCCTTAAATACATCTGCTTGGGTAAATACTGACTCGGGGAATACATTTGACCATTTATTCATATATAAAATAATTGCAACTGAATGCTTTAGATATTTTTTTTCCCTTGCTAGGCAATACTGAAATATAAACTGTCAGTTCATGCAGCATGTTTAATTCTTATATATTACAACAGCGTGCATAAAGTTGGCTGAAGGGATTTTAAGTCCACATACCTCTTCTCCAAGCTTCAGAAACTAAATTAGAGGAATGAGGTTTTGAAGGCAGTTTAATGCTGTTCCGGTTGTTTCTGTGTCACAGGCAGAAGCTGTATTTGCATGCCACAAAAGCCATAGCGCTATTCAAAGATGAATGCGTCAGCAAGTATGATGCCTTTTTGGACAAGGCTGAGGACTGGACAAGGCAAGCTATTTGTTTCTTTAATAATTGGCAATGTTCACTGCCTCACTTTTCTTTTAAGAGTTTCCTTTTATAAAACTTTTTTTCTTTTAGGAAGATGTTTCACACAAGGAAGCAGTTACTGGCTCTCACCAACCAGTGTTTTGATATTGAAGAAGAGATATCCAAATACCAGGATTATATAAATGAGGTAGAAGATTCAAGATTCTGTTAAGTGTTTGCAGAGATAAAAGACTATTCCATTTTGTTTACTGTCAATAGTGATGTTTATAGTGAGTCATATATTCATGCAGTTGTGTTAAAATACAGGGCTGCCTGGATTTAGTCTGTGCTCTGTAGTAGCTTCACTGCTAAAGCAGGAGTGGTGTGGAGAGTGGTGTGATTTTTTTTTTTGAAGCCTGAGTTGATTTTGGAGTTTGTGGGTGTTTTCGTTTTGCCTTTTTTGGTGGGGTTTTGTTTTTTTATTTTTTTGGTAGTGTTAGCATTCCCCCAGAAAAATCTCTGCAAATGGTTGTGGGTTCATTGAATATCATAGAATAGTTTGTGTTGGAAGGGACCTTAAAGATCATATAGTTCTAACCCCCCTGCCATGGGCAGGGACGCGTCCCACTAGATCAGGCTGCCCAAGGCTCCATCCAACCTGGCCTTGAACACCTCCAGGGACGGTGCAGCCACAGCTTCCCTGGGCAACTTGTGCCAGTGTCTCAACACCTTCATTGTGAAGAATTTCTTCCTAATGTCTAATCTAAATCTTCCCCCTTCCAATTTAAAGCTATTCACCCTCATCCTATCACTCCATGTCCTTGTAAACAGTCCCTCCCTAGATTTCCTGTGGACACCCTTCAGGTCCTGGAAGACCACTATCAGGTCTCCCTGGAGAGAGATGTTTATCAGCTGCCCTACTACTGTAATGGCTTTATGAAGTATCATAACAATGAAGAATTTAAAAAAAGGATTTTTAGGTGGACATAAGGTACATAAGACAACTTGGACTGTAACTTACATTTCCCTTTTATCTATTGCAGTTACAAGATGCTCTGCCGCAGAAAATATTTGCAGCTTCCAGTGGGATGAAACATACAATGAATACAGTCTATCCAAGCTCAAACACGTTGGTGGAAATGACTCTTGGGTGAGGATTTCTAAATTGGATTGATGTAATATTATATACCTGTTAATACAGTATATAATATTTTTGGAAAAAAAATATGGTTGAATTAGTGATTGCTGTGTTAAGACCAAGAATTTTATATGGCTGAAAAAAACTTTGTCTTTCTAAAGTGGTGATACAAATTGGGAAGCTTTTAGTAAATAACCAACCTGTTGTCTGTCCCTTATTCTGTGTGTACTGTCAGGTTGCTGAAAGCTTTGTGGTGGTGAGTGATCACAGCAGATAACTCTTTCCTATGAAACTTCTTAACCTTTCTTTTGCTTCTTGTTACTGCAGTATGAAGAAACTTAAGGAAGAAATGGAAGGGGTTGTTAAAGAGCTGGCTGAGAACAATCACATATTGGAAAGGCAAGCAATGGTTTTCCCTTTTTTGTGGCTGATATTAGGAACAGGTTTAATTTTGTATATTTTGTAGATCCAGATTTTAAACTAAGGGACTATAATCACTTCAAATGTAAATATACTTTTGAACTATTCATCTGAGGTGTGACAAAAAAAAGAATGTATTCAAAGCCTTGAAGTGTTACTGTAAAATCATTCTGACACAGCATTACACTGAGCTAATAAAAATACATGTTGCACAGACAGATTAATTCTGAATATAAACACAATACTTTTGTGGCAATCTAGTGGTGTCTTTTAATTCCTCACTTTTAGATGTAATTTTTAGCAGCTGTGGAAACAGACCAATCTGAATGAATGATTTTTCAGTTTTTAGATTACTTAAAGTGAAGAAAAAGAGGCCAACATATTTCTTAGAACCTTGAGAGGGCACTATTGCTATCATTTGCAGACTGACTTTGCTTTTTCCTTTCTTATGATGGTAAAATTTATAAAAATAATGATCTCCTGAAAGCTTCAGGGTAAATTGCTGGTGGAGCTGACCTTAGTTTCAAGCTGAATTGGGTTTAGTTTGTTCCCCAGCCCCAGTCCCATACTTGGGAGTGTAGTATCCTTTCTTCTGTCTTCTTTGCATGTACAAAAGAGTTATACAAATACATGTGTTGGCATATGGCAGGGAAAAGAAAAACCCATAAATAAATCACAATTAATTAAGGATTAATTCTATAATCTAGTGAATCACCTAAGCATATGCTGTTTTTTCATTTTAGATTTGGTGCTTTGACTGTGGATGGTGGCCTGTGAAACATGGACTGTATGTAGCTGTCAGAGGACATGGAGAGGACTTGTAAATTTTTTTCAAAGGGGAGAAAAATACTTTTGGGACATTTAAAGGCAGATAATACATCTGTATCCAGGCTTTTTTCCCCCTCTACAGCTGTAGTATTATGAGATGTAAATATGTATAATATGTAAATATAAAAGAATATATCTTTTTTTGGTCAATGTTAGAATAGAATTACTCCTGGCAGGGAATTTAGCCTCTTGGAGGGTCTCTGACAAAGTCCTAAAGGCAAAAGTCTTGTCGATGAAATCGACTTTCGTTTGCTTTGAATATTGCCCCTTTTTCAGAATGCAGTTTAGTCTTTATTGGAGGAGGACTTGCAGAACTCTAAAACATCGTGAATGGCCTTTAAAAGGTGTTTCAGATTTCTTATAACCACCACTAATATTTTGGACTCCAGCTGAATGACTGATCATCACAGAATATGGTGACTGTTTTAAATGAGATCTTTTTAAAGAAGTGTGAAGAGGAACTAAATGCACAGATAGGACAAAGTGGAAATGTATTTCTCTTTCCTTCACATCCAAACTGCAGTTCACTTGTACTTGAGAAAACAAATTAATGATATTTTTTTAAGTTCCAATCTCTGTTTCGTGCCGTGTTGTCTATAATCACTTGACTGCTCACTATATGGAAGTTTCGCACTCCACGTTGTCAAGACTGAACGTAAAAATGCATTTTTTTAGAGTACATTATTTTCAGAATTTCTCTGAAATCTCATTGTTCACCACAAGAGAAGCAGGTTCTTAAAATAAAACAGGTTTTTTTCAGATCCTGTTTTCTGGGCATAATTTTTAAAAAAGGCTAAAAATCAGTCCTAGGAGAATTTGTGGGCAATTGGTAAATGAGACAGTGTCCTGCCGCAGTGGCAATTGAATACTGGAAAAACAAGGTACCACTCTGGATCTTGAAAAGGGACTACGTCCGCTTCTGACTTACAAATGAGGTTTCAACCTTGGGTGAAAAATTTAGCAAGACTGTGTATTTATTTTCCAGTACCGGTAGTTATTACTTTCAGTACTACATGATTGGGTTGCAGAGATGAAGAATGAAACAGCCTGCTCCAAAGTATGTAGGAGAAGAGAAAGAGAAGAGGAAAACAGACGAAGTCAGAAAGCATGCCTTGCTTTGGGTGCTACAGGCATACTTAATTGTTTCAGATGAAAAGCATGGAAATATTGCAGGACTCATTCATCCCTTGTGGGAACCTGGCCATGGATGTTGAGTGGTGTCCAACACCATCTCTAGTTGCTGTGTTATATCTGTAAGAAGAGCTGGACCAACTATATTTGGACTCTTCCATACTAAATGGTGTAAGGAGCGATAACCTGTGATGGCATCTGATAGTTTTGTGATGCTTCCCTGCTTATCTGTCCAGGTCAGAATACAAAATATTTCCATTGCATTTTTTAAAAAAAAATACTTGAAAAGAAACTTATGAAATCTGTAACTGATGCTTTGTTAAAAGAAAAAGGAATTCACTGCTGTGATATCAGAGACCTGCTTTCCAGCATTCTTGGTGAGAATCAATTATTACGAAGGAATTCAGTTATTTTGACACAGACGTGAGCACCTTCTTGCTTTGCAGGCTTTGTCCCCTCTAAAAAAATCTAGCTATGCAAAAGGAGTGCAGGTGTTTAATATGTGTTTTTCCTTGATGAGCCATGGCATTCTTATTTTTTTTTAAATACCAGATTCCTGTCTAACTGGAATGTTTTAGTGCCTGCTACATTTGTTCATTCACGTCTCTAGTCTCATTGTCAGTAAAACACATGCATAAGTGTTAAAAGAATTTGACTCTTAAATTGTACATAAATTATGGGTGGGTTCCAGTATTACGTCTGTAACACCTTGTCATTTCAAAGGTTCTCTCTTTTGAAAGAAATCAAATGTTTGTGTGAATATATAATTTTAAATTCCTATATACTGAAGCAGCCTGAAAAAGAGTTAATTGCAGTAACGATATATTATATATATACGTGCAGCATTCTTTTACATGCTTGAAAATGTTTTACCTTATGTTTTATGTTCATTTTAAACATTGCTGGTTTTAGTGTTGCTGAATACATCAGTAATCTTAATCTTGTTAAAATTGCTTTTCCTAAAGCAATTTTAACTAAGCATAGCTAAACAACTTGAAGTTATCAGTTCGTAATGTACTGATTATGTTCTTACGAAGCAAATTTTTTCACATCAAAGCATAGTGTGTAGTACATCAATTTTTGTCTCAGACTAAGTGTCCTGATACTATCAGCCATGCTACTGATTTGCCAAAAGAAGTAATAGAAAGTAATATATGGTTCTTCCTCCTGAAGCTGGCTTAATGTTTTTTTGGGGGTTACCTTATTATATTAATTATCTGTTACTTGGACAAATCTGTCTTCATATGAATTGTGAAAATGCATGAGTGAATGACTTATTGACATAAATACATCATCAGCCACTTAACCGTACCGTGTGTACTTATGTGTCTTCCCATAATTTCACTTTCTGTTAATTTCAGTATTACCTTAAAGATTTTTATTCATAGAATCATAGAATGGTTTGAGTTGGAAGGGAGATTAAAGCCCATCCAGTTCCACGCCCCTTTGATGGGCAGGGACACCTTCCACTAAATTAGGCTGCCGAAGGCCCCATCCAGCCTTCCTTGAATGCCTCCAGGGATGGGGCAGCCACAGCTTCCCTGGGCAACCTGTGCCAGTGCCTCACCACTCCCATGGTGAAGAAATTCTTCCTAATGTCTAAACTAAATCTTCCCCCTTCCACTTTAAAGCCATTCCCCCTTGACCTGTCACTCCATGCTCTTGTAAACATTCCCTGCCCAGCTTTCCTGGAGCCCCTTTACGTACTGGAAAGTCGCTATAAGGTCTCCCCAGAGCCTTCTCTTCTCCAGCCTGAACAACCGCAGCTCTCAGTCTGTCCTTGTGTGGGAGGTGCTCCAGCCCTCTGATCATCTTTGTAGCCTTTTCTGGACGTGCTCCAACAGTTCTATATCCTTCCTACAGTGGGGATTCCAGGATTGGACACAGGTGGGGTCTCAGAAGATTATTACTCTCTCATAAGTTCAATGCAAAGCCTAAAATCTGAAGTAGTAAATTGCGGCTTAGCCCACATTATCCAGCTGTCCAGAAAACGTGTCCTGTACAGCAGGACCACTGGCAGAAGTGATTTGGTAGAGCCACCAATCCTTTTTATTTTTTTTTAACCACTGCTGATAGCTGCTTTAATCAAAATTAGTTCTTTCTATCAGTGTCAAGGTGCCGAGTCCTGCTTGGTGTGAAGCAGAGCTCCACGAATGGACTATCAGTGCTAATTTAGTTAATTACTGTAAAAATGGTTATCATAGAATAATTTTGGACATAATAATATAGCAAGTATTAAAAAGGTCGAATGGAAAAAATTACTTTTTGGGGTTTGTAACGCTTGAAGCCTAGAGCAGGAGAGATGTGAAGTTAACTTGTTTGGGTAAAATTAAACACACAACTATTACTAAGTTGTTGCACAGCCTGCTGTGAATGTGAAATCCCTTGCAGAGAGGGCATAGTAATTGGTTTGGATAGCTAAACTGGTCACTGCTTCTAGCTAGGGACCTGAAAATGGGTGGGATGGATGCCCACCCCAGTATGCGTAGAAGAAAGTCCGGTTAACCTGCATCCAGCGCAGTGATGTACGCCTTTAAGCTGTCTTGTCCATGAATGTTTAAAAACATATGGGCCACCTAAAGGTAAATTAGGGGAGAAAAAAAGAATGTCTAGGGTCTAGAAAAACTCACCTGAGGCACTGGGGAAAATAGGAGTTGGTTGGCTGAAAGTGAAGAAAAGATTGGAAGGAGGAGAGTTGTCATCTAAAGGCTGTCACAGAAGGACAACGTTCAACATGCTGTCTGTGGTGAAAGGATTTGAGATTATGAGCATAAATTGTAGTGCAAGAAAGAAAACCCAGACTATGGGATCATCTTTGTGGCCCTCCTCTGGACACAATACTCCATGTGGGGTCTCACCAGAACAGAGTAGAGGGGCAGAATCCCCTCCCTCACCCTGCTGGCCACACTTCTTTTGATGCAGCCCAGGACACAGTTGGTCGTCTGGGCTGTGAGTGCTCATTGCTGGCTCATGTCAAACTTCTCATCAACGAGCACCCTCAGGTCCTTCTCTGCAGGGCAGGTCTCAATCGCATCATCCCCATCCTATATTGAAGCCACAGATTCCCTTGACCCAGGTGCAGGACCTTGCACTTGGCCTTTGTTGAACCTCACAAGCTTCACGCAGCAGCGGGGCCAGAGCCCATCCCACCCCTCACTGTCTTTCTGTCTCCTGCAGCTCCTGTCTCTCACCTTCCACCAAGGAGACTCCCTAAAACACTTCTCGTAGACACTTCAGCATGGGAAGCACTGAAGCCAAAGCCGTCCCAAGCAGCGTACTGTATGTTCTTAACTATTTTTTCTGCAGCAGTAAAACATCCCTCCTGGAAACGCTTCGCATCTTCCATTTGTCATGCACATTTTTACTGAATGCCTTGAAAATGGCAGGTAAGGGTGCTGGATGCATCAGCTACTTTCTGCAGGGGAACGCGGGACCAGGGGCATTTCAGAACCCCTGGCTGTGGTCATTCCTCCTTGAAAGGAGGAACACACCTGGATTGTGAGGTGCAGGGGGAAGGCACAGCATGGGGTGATAGCACAGCATGGGGTGATGGTGCAGGGTGGGCAATGGGTGCAGTGTGATCCAAAGAAGAGCACTTCATGTCTGTTGGACAGAAAGTTGATGCATGTTACATTAAGATGTAGCTACTGCTGTTCTGAAGGGTTCTTGCGGGCTCCCAGGCCTTTAAAAGACATGATATCCTCTCCTCTGCCTGGTCGTTAAGGTAGCAGTAGGAGGAGGCTGTGTCTTGGAGGATTGCCTGTCACATGTGTGCACTGTGTACATGTCCTTTTTCTCTGTGGGCTCTGGTTCATAAGAGGTGGAAGCGAGGTTTCCTTTTGTTATGTAGAAAAGAGCCTTTCTGCTTGTGGGCTCTTCCATTACCCCAGTTATAGAATCATAGAATAGTCTGGGTTGGAAGGGACCCTAAAGATCATCCAGTTACAGCCTCCCTGCCATGGGCAGGGACACCTTCCACTAGGTCAGGTTGCTCAAAGCTTCATCCAACCTGGCCTTGAAAACCTCCAGGGATGGGGCTTCCACGACTTGTCAGGGCAACCTGTTCCAATGCTTCACCACCCCCACAGTAAAAAAAATTCTTCCTAATCTCTAATCTAAATTTCTCCTCCTTCAGCCTAAAACCGTTACCCTTCGTCTGATCACTGCACTCCCTGACAAAAAGCCCCCCCCCAGGTTTCCTGGAGCCCCCTTTAAGTACTGGAACATCGTTACAAGGTCTCCCCACTGCTTTCTCTTCTCTAGGCTGAACAAGACCAACTCTCAGCCTGTCCTCGTATGGGAGGTGCTCCATCCCCCTGATCATTGTTGTGGCCCTCCTCTGGACTCAGTCTAACAGTTCTATATCCTTCCTGTGCTATATTCTAAAATATAGTGATTTCACTCACTTGCTAGGTCCTGCTCTTTGTGGTTGGAGAACACAGATAAATCTAGTACCGGTGAAAAATCCTCATTTGCTGTCCCTTGGTTTGAAAAGAATTTGGCAATGTTGTTGGGTCTCATGGTGACCCCAAGAGGGGTTTCAGTATGGAATCCTGCAGGCATGCTCATTTCTCTGTCTGTTCCTTACCCACAGCTGCTGTGGATGCACTTTTAAGGACAATCTAGTGCTGTCTTTCGTAGAGTGAAGTGTTAAGGTGTGTGATTTGCTTTTGGTTTATGTCTCTGAGCCTTTGTTTAATTTTCAAAATCCAAGGTGGGACAGAAAGATCAGTCTTTTCCTATTGTTTTTGTTCTGGCTTAAGGAGGTATATTGACCTCATACTGTCCTCTGCTGAGATGTAAAATTTCTGTTATGATTTAATATTCTCACAGTTACACTTACTTTCAGTAGCTCTGTTTTTACAGCTACTCTTGGAATGGAAATACTTTGGCTGTGAATATGAAGTATTTTTTATTTCTCATTTAAGTTAGTGCACCATTTGTTCTGACAGGATGGATAGTGCACTGATGTGAAAATAGATCTTGGAAGTAATATTTTTTCTTCTGTGATCAAACGCGCTGTGGCAAGAACTTCAAGCGTCACATTGAATCATACATCTTCAAGTAACATTTTCTCGGAACTATTACAGCTTACAATGTTTTTGCTTCTCCTTCATGACAAGCCCCGTTTTTATGAACCACAGTACTTCAAGCTGCTTTCTTAAATTGCTCTTTAAGTTGCAGAGGAAGCATTCAACATTTATGACTCTCAGCACGAATGTAGTATTTGAAAGCTCTAAAGCAGTACAGAGATGAGAGGAAACAATAGAAAAGCACACAAGGATTGCTGCAAGAACTTCTGTTCTTCCCAGTTTGGAGGCGTCCCAGCGAGCCAGACTGCTGAACGGAACTGGCTGGAAAATTGGCTGAGGGCAACAGAGGCAGTGACTCTATCAGGGCAGCTCAGAGGTGTGGAGGAACGCTTGGCTGGCTGTCCTCGCGGTTCGGATCTGCTAAATCCACCTGCACCCTTAGTCACAGGATCTTTTGTGGTTGTGTGAATATAGAAGAAAAAAGATGTTGTCTGCTTCAAAAAGGTGGCAGACACAGTCTCTGAAGTGTGTCTAAAATGGCCTTGAAAGCCACAGCAGATACATCCAGACCTGCAGGTGAATTTGTGGCCAGCGTGGTAGCCTTCAGAAAATGCCATGCTCTCCTTTGGGTACCCTTGTGAAGCAGAGACTACAGCTGAGGTTAAAATTACTTTTCAAAGCTTTTAATCTGCCTGGCAAGGTGTGACAATGCCAAAAAGTTCCTAAATAGCTGTGTTTTCTAGAGGTCACAAGTGGTAGAGACTTTCATTTTATATACTCTATAAAGCAAACTGTAACAGCATCTTCTAGGTGGTCCACTGCTGATAAAGAGGGAGCTACATACTGAATTGTCATGATTCTGAGTCACAAAGATATGATATTTGTTTAAATCACCCTGTTTTAGTATTGATCTAAGTCAGTTCTCATTAGATCACCCTCAGGCAAGATCAGAATCAGAGGGTCTAAATTTGGTAATAAGAATTAAAAGGCTTGAGACATTCTCTATGGGATAGAGAAGTAGTCAAAGGATACATCAGAGAGTACTTTTGAAGTATTTACATAATCATAGAATAGTTAGGGTTGGAAAGGAACTTAAACACCATCCAGTTCCAATCCCCCTGCCTTAGGCAGGGACACCTCCTGCCAGACCAGGCTGTCCAACCTGGCCCTGAACACCTCCAGGGATGGGGCAGCCACAGCTTCCCTGGGCAACTTGTGCCAGTGCCTCACCACTCTCACGGGGAAGAAATTCCTCGTTATGTCTAGTCTGAGTCTGCCCCTCTCCAGTTTATACCCATTGCCCCTCATCCTATCACCACAAGCCTTTGTAAACAGTCCCTCCCCAGCTTTATTGTAGCCCCTTCAGGTACTGGAAGGTCTCTGTAAGGTCTCCTGGGAGCCTTCTCTTCTCCAGCTCTTCTCTTCTCCAACTCTTTCAACCTGTCCTCATCTGGGAGGTGCTCCAGCCCTCTGATCATCTTTGTAGGCCTCGTCTGGACCGGTTCCAACAGCTCCATATCCTTCTTATTTAGGTGCAGACTTTTTTCTGTCTACGAGAGATCTGTGATGTGTTATGGGAGTGGTCATGAACGTCTCTGTCACACCATAAAGTGAGGTGGGATCACCAGACTGAACAAAGAGCTACCAAGAAAAGGTCTTTTCGCCTTTTGTGAAATTTTTGTTTATAATTCACAGGTTTGTTTTAAGGTTTCTGCTAAAAATTGAAAAAAACCCCTTTCCTATAATTCAGAAATGAGAAATAGATCAGAATGGAAAAAGAAAATAGTTCAAGGAGACAGATGATCATCTGTTTCAATGCAATGCACAAGGTGCGCATTACTCAAGCAGTTTATTTCTTGGAAAAAAAATAAGGCAGCACTGATATTTCTGGATTTCAGCCCAGGAAGAAAGCCAAATGTAATGAAATACCTCTGAAAAAGATGCTTTGTAGCATCTGAGTTCTTGCTGTTGTTTTGGACTCCTTTTCAAGAGAGACTTAATTGGTTTAGCAGTCCAGACATGCTCTGCTGTTCACCTTTTCACCTCTGTTATTTGGGGTAAAAATCTGGTGATGCTGTGCAGATGCAGAATGCCATTGGCTGGCCTGAGTTCTCTGCATGAAGTCGTTTGAAGCAGAAGCAGTCAGGATTTTTCCATTTTATACCAATGAAATGGCATACAGAAAAAAAGTGTTTTTTTCTTTTCCAGCACTCAATTTTCCTTTCAGTCAGAGAGTACTCTGTAGAAATAATGATCAATTTCTTATATCATGTTAACAGCTTCATGTTGTGTAGCATTATGTAGTGTAGCAGCCCTGGAGTTTTTCCATGATTTTGCTCTATCATTTGGCATTTGAAAAATGAGGCATTTCTTATGGTTTTAGGTGAAGGATAATGCTGCCAGATTTTGGAATAGGACGTCTGGACAAGTTTACTTATCCCACATTCTGGTCAATGGACTGGGTGTACATAGGTAGCTTGGGCACAAAAGGAATCATTTTGTGGGCTGCTTGATTTGGACTTTCTAGTTTGTCTCTGTAAGTTTTTTTCTACCTTGCATTTTGACAGTTTCATTTCTGATGCACTTCTTCAAAGAGAACCAAAGAGAAATGTTGTTAGGCCTTTTCAGAAGTTTTACTCTTCATTTAAGATAATATAGAGAAATTATAGGTCCTACATGACTTTTTGGTTCAAATTCTCTGGAGATACTTAAACAGATGGTATTGAGAGGTATCATGAAAAAAGGATGTTCTTTTCCAGCATTTAGTGATAGGACATGGTTGGGAATTCATGGAGACTTTTGTTAAAAGCATGACCTCGATGAACTGATACTTATGGCTCTTACCAACTCTACATTGCCTGTACAACAATATATGTGTTAGTGTAGGTATTGGGTGTATGTGGCAGGATTGGTGGGTTGGCAGGGGTGAGAAGACCACTTTGTACATTTTAATACTGTAAGGACCTTTTGAAGCAAACAGAGACTAGTATTTGTTACGCTGCCTGTAAAAAGTTGCCTGCTAAAGAGACAAAGAGAATATTCTGTCAGATTTCTGGTGGTTGAGGTTGTTTATAAAAGTACAATCTATGAGCATCAAGTCAGTGGGTGTCCTTTAAATACCGGTTGGAAGTTACATCCCTCAGCCTGTTTCCTTCTTCCCTGTAGTGTTATTTTCCATGCCTGGGGGATCACAGCTCTAATGTCACCTGAGGGTAGTGTGATCTGTGCACAGGCAGACACCTCTGCCCTGGCACAGAAACCTCTCCAGTTGGAAGGTGCTCTGCAGAGGTGCAAAAGCCCATGGGATCAGGTAAGATCGCAAGTGTCCTTCTTAAGTCTACTGGGAGTCATTTCAGCTTTGTTCACTGAATCTTCTCTACATCTTTTTGTACCTGTTTTTCAGACTTTGTTTTTGAGCTGCTTTCCCTCATGAAGCGTACAGCGCTGTTTCAGGGCCCATCAGGGCCTTCTGGTTCTTCTCTCTGCTGAAATGGGTATTTTGGTGGGAGCCTTGTTCGATTTCCAGACTCTTTTTTTTTATATTGGCTCTGACTATTCAGTAACTGACTCATGTTTTAGTGCAGCTGAAGGACAGAGGTGTTTGGTTTTAATACATGTACAGCTCTCTTACTACAGGGCATTTAAAGGATCTGTAAAACCAAACAAACCCCAAGCCCTTATCCCCTTAGAACAAATTAGTGTAGTGTGTATTATCTAAATGCCTCCTAGCTGTCAGGAATGGTAAAGAAATAGATTCCCCCTTACAAAAATGAGGGTAAAATGTGGCAGGAAGGAGCAAGCACAGGAATTAGTGATTATTTTTTCCTTTAGAAGGATATTCTTTTGACAATCACATTTGAGTAACATGCTTTTTCCTGTTTTTAAAGAAGAGCTCAGACATCGTTAGCTATCTCTACAGTAGAAGTATGTTCATATTAAATCACATACAATAAGGGTGTTAAGTTGCTAGAGCTGCTTCTAGAGTTACAACTTGAATTACTAAAACCTCTCAGGGTCAGAGGAGCCCCTGGAAGTTTTATCTAAAGAGTGAGAACTGGGAGGTAGATTAGAAATAGCAGCAGTGCAAGGCTGCTTCCCCTTCCCACATTTTCTATGGAGAGCTGTTTAACAATGCACAGTTCCCAAAATTTTCTTCATTTTCTTTTAAATTTAAAACTACCAAACTGTCTCAGAATCCACAGGCGCTGGAGCATCAGGAGGCATCAGGGCTCGGGTTGTGCCAGCAGAGCTCTTCCCAGAGAAAGCCCCATTTTCCTCCCTGTTGCTGTTTGAAGGAGCATGGGTGATTTGCTGCCCAACTGGGCATTTGCTGGACCTCGCAGAGATGTTGGAGCTGGAGGCTGCCGTGTTCACTGCAGGGTGGAAGGAAAAGATATGAAGACCAAAAAAAATCTTTGATGGAGCTTGCTCTTTAAGGGTAGTTCTTTCTGGCTTCCTCAGTTTCTCTGCACCTCCTGGGGCATTTTTGTGGTCTCCTCAGCTGCAGGAAGGTTCCCACTACTGCAAAGCTGCATCTTTTTCCCTGCTGTTTACAGGGAACAGTAACTCCACACCAAGTGCCTTATTTACTAAGGGCCCTGTTTTCTTGGCCACACTCTTCCTGTGTGAGAATCACCTTCCACCCCTGAGCTGTACACTCTCGTACGCAGGAGCTGTCACCTGTTCACTGAGCATCTCTTTCTTCGTTCTCATTTTCACCATCTCATGAATGGTTAATTATTAATCCAAAGAAGGATGCTCACATCTTTCTTGTACCCTAAAAAATAACCAGGCTACTTTTGTCTTATGCAGATCAGATTAGGATGAAAAAAAATATTGTTTTTATCAGCTCTCACTGAGAAGTCTACTAATTTTGGCACAAAGTCACCCGAAGCCCACAGGCAGGTTGATCTATCATCATCTGAGTCAATCCTATGTGTCAAACTATGTTACAAGGCAACTCAGTATCTTCTCTACAGTTTTAGCCTTGAGTTTTTTTTTTCTCCCTGTAGTTTGAAGTGTAGTTGTGTGTGTACAAAAGTGGTTTTCCTAAAGACTGTTCAATCATTGTCCTGAGTTTACTGCTACTAGTAGAATATCTACTACACAGCTAAAATTAACACTAATCTGTTATTTTCACATTGGACTCCTATTCTCTGCATTTAGCTTTTTTAACTTATATTCAATCTTAATTTTGATGCACAAACTTTCCTACATACATTCAATAAGCCTGTAACCAAACTACATGGAAAATGACAACATGCATCATGTTCTACCGGCAGCAGTCTCTGGGAAGTAGAATCATAGAATCACAGAATCACAGAATAACCAGGTTGGAAAAGACCCACCAGATCATCGAGTCCAACCATTCCTGTCAATCCCTAACCCATGCCCCTCAGCACCTCGTCCACCCTTCCCTTAAACACCTCCAGGGAAGGTGAATCAACCACCTCCCTGGGCAGCCTGTAGTGCATTTTCTTCCTGATGCTGTGCTGGACCAGCACAGCAATGCCCTCTCTCACACACTTTCATCTGTGCCAATGGTACTGTCTGCCTCTGCACATTTCCAGCACCTGGAAAAGAGCATCAAGCAAATTGCAACACATTTTACAGTTTGAAGTATTGGAAATGAAACAGAGAACAGCTGTACAGTATGATGGACAATACTGAAAAGAACCAAGCAGAAATACTGGTGAAATGCACAAAGATATATATTTTTTCATGTAACAATGTATGAAAATATTTGATGGCAATGTAGTGTATTATAGAGTGAAGTAAGAACTAACCTGATGTGAACAAATGTGCTTCGGCACTGTGATTTTCTTCCTCAAAATCCAGGATGTGTTTCATTGGAGCTATTGCTCAGAAGAAACCTTCCTACTCCTTATTTCTTAAGAGGAGAAATCCAGTTATTCCCCAATAGAAAACTTGTGAAAGAAGTAAGCAATTCAACTCAGAGGACCTTGAGTCGTGATTGATATGCTGAAGTTTTGTTGCATAGTTTATTTTGAATAAACATCACTTAAGGCCTAAAAGGAATGAACTGAAATCTCTGTATTTGGAGAGTGCTTCTGTGTGTTTATGTCAGAGCTCTGAAGTGAGTCCTGCAGCTCTTCATTGTCTGCTCTGGGTTCAGTCATTCTGGGCTCTGTCCTCCATCACAGAGAGAGACAGCATACCTGAGAAACCTCAGGGATTTCTGTATAAGGTGTGCTCAATGTGCCATAGAAGAGTCAGGACACCATTTCGTATCCCAATAGCTGCTCAGAGCAAATACAAAGAACAAATACTCTCCCAGACTCCAATGAGCTTTCCGTGGTGGCATCCTGGCTTCTCCAGAAACTACACAGATCACAGTTCATCTCATGCATTTTTTCAGCTTTATAGGAATAAATGTGCCCAAGAGGCACTGGTCTTTCTCTGCTGACTATAAAGGGAACCATGACAACCATCTCAGCAGCAGACATCTGTATTCAATTAGCCAAAGCCCAGCTATCTGCTCATACAGATAGACTTCCGTAGGCCCATGAAAAAGGGTTGAAACTGCTTGTGCTTGTTTAATGCTTATTTTCTTCCTCTCCATTTGGATGAGATTCAGCCAAATTTCATGATATTTTACTTTAAAAAGTCATGCTATTCATAAGAATGTGTCTGGACTAGAAGAATTTTTTTCAGAAAATAGGAGTTTCTGGTGGTCTAGATCTGGTAGTGGTTCAGTTTGATGTGCATCAAGGTTTGGGTTGCATGACTTTTTCATGGTATTTTTGTCTCTTGGCATAACTGTCATCTGTAGTGCATTGTATAAGGTTTTCAACATCTACCCCCTTCTCTTCTGTCTGTTTTCTGTATTTACAGATCACATTTATTATCTACCTGTGTATAAATTATGGGGAGCCTTGATAACAGGGGACTGTAAGTGTGATGTCACAGCTAAAAAGGTGTCTATACAATTCTATTTAAACTTTATTTATTTACCTGCAAAGTAATAGATAATTAAATCTGACAGTGTTTTACATCAGCTTGAGTACTACAGTTCTTAAATTTCTGTCTTTCAAATGGAGGCAAGGTTTTGGAAGTTCAAGATTGCCAAACACTGGGTAATTTTTAATCCCTTCTTTTTGTGTACATGCAGCTGCTGAGAATCAAAAGTTTTTTTAGAAAGCTCACAAATATAGCAACTTATTTGGAGTAAGGAGGGATGAACAGCTGAGCTGCAAATTTGAAGTATTATGCTAATTTTGCTCAACTAAGCTCGAATGCTGCAGTTTTTTGTTTCTTTGCTTTTGGTGGTTGTATTGTGTTCTTTACAAGCTTCCTAGCAACTGCATAGCTTTGTCACATATGATGATGTTATAAACTATGAGTTAGCATGAAATCTGTGATACCGTGTCCTGACAGAGTAATGCAAATGCAGTGGTGTTGAAGCCTAGGGACTGGTTAGGCAGGACCCCTCTCCTCCTCCTCGAATAAAATATACTGTGACACACAGTTGAATGGGATTTCAGGAAAGTCACAGCTTTTGTTTATAATTTCTAGATAAATTTTTCACACATTCAGTTCTGTCCAGTGCCTAGATACAGCATTTCTCTGCATAACTCAGTTCTAGATTGCTAAAATCTTTTAGTTCATTTCAGTCACCGATCTCAGTGATCTCAGTCAGTGAAGGGAGACGGTCCTTGAAGTTCTGGATGTCTCTTTCTTCATTTCTGGAAGTTCAAGATCCATTGATATGGAAAATATCCTTGTGAAGACTGGCTTGTGACTTCATCTCCACACTGAACTATGCCTGTCCATGTGGCAGAAAGCACAGAGTCACATACCCACACCGTGGCAAGTTGGAAAGACGCCACCTCATTTTCCAAGTACATTATTGTCTACAAAGAAAGGAAACCCTCATTTTGAACTTAGTTAACAGGGACATTTGCTAATGCAGGCAAGTAGATATTCCTTAATATGTTTATGTTTTCCTACACACAGTTCCCATTATGAATAGATGTGTGTGGATCTTTGTCCTGAAACTGGACTGAATGGAGAAGTTCCAGGTGAGTCAAAGCAATGACATCCTTTGCTCATCCCAGTCATTTGTTACCCTGTGAGCAAAGGTTGGAAATGGCAGTAACTCCTCACTGCAGAAAGATGTTCTTCTGCACCTGAGCAGAGAAAATGCCGCATTTGGCCCCAGCTGGTACCACTGCCTGTGCTCCTTCATGTCATTGGGCTTCCTTTTTATGATATCTCAGCACTGTGTTGCTCTAACAAATGCTTATCAGCAAAGATTTTGCTTTAAAGCTATGTAAACTCAGCACACTCCAAGAGAATACTCCCAGTCAGACGCCGTTTACAGTGCATCATTTCAGAGTATTTTACCAAACAATGAGGATTTGTTTGGGTTTTTTAGTTTTCTCGTGTCTGGCAGTGGGCATGGGAGGGCTACGTCCTGCAGCTCTGCTCAGAACTGCTCTGCCTGGCTCTGTAGGCTGGGGTAGACACTGATGTGTCTAAGCCACTGGATGCTCCATGAGCATTCACCCCTTTGCCTTCCAACTGCTCTGCACGGGTTTCTACGTGGAAACTGAGTTTCAACGAGAGCAGACGCTGAGAACAGTGTGGTGTGCCTGGCTCTCCTGCCAAGAGGGTGATTTGTCACACATCCCTGGAGAGCACGTGGGATGGGCAGCACACAGGGAGTCTGTGTGTGTGATTCCTTGGTCTTGGCCTGCTGAGATCTGACCTTTGCACCGCTGCATGGAAATGGGAGGTCAGGGGCTGCCTGTACAGTAGAGGTAACAGCTGCTCACCTCTCTTAACAGGCAGGTGGGACGGCAGAACTGGCAGCAATCAGTCCCTCTCCTTCTCCCCCACGATGCTGGAAAAAGCCTTACATGGCTTTTTTCCTTAAAGGGAGGCAGGGATCAAGAGTGTGAGTTGTCTCACATTTCAGGACCTTCTGTCCTCCGTGGAAAGCATCACCATGCGCTGTCTTTGTTAGGGTAGATTGAAAGGTACAGATGTAGCCCCGTGTAGTACCTTTATATTACAGTGAGTTCTTAACCTTACTAATGCTTCAGTGTAAGGTAAGCAATCAGGATTGTCTTAGGAGAGGCAGTGTGAACTCTCCCTAGCCCAGCTGGCGGACACTAACAGTGATTTCACAGAATCACAGAATGACCAGGTTGGAAGAGACCCACTGGATCGTCGAGTCCAACCATTCCCACCAATCCCTAAATCATGCTCCTAAGCACCTCATCCACCCTAACCTTAAACACCTCCAGGGACGGTGACTCAACCACCTCCCTGGGCAGACCGTTCCAATGCCTAACCACCCTCTCTGTGAAGAATTTCTTCCTAATCTCAAGCCTAAATCTCCCCTGGCGGAGCTTGAGGCCATTTGTGGCTGTGCAGAGCACAGTGGCTCATATTCTAGAGCTAGCAGCTCAGTCTGAGAGGAATCCCCATCGTCATCACAAACTCCTCATCCATGAGCTGTGGGGGATGGGCTGTCATCCCTTAACTCTACATTGGCTTAACTACAGCCCAGAAACTTAAAGTGATGGAGGAGTCATGAAATTATTGCAAGGCTGGCTACCACTGCTGACCAGTTGAGCTTGAATTCAGGTCCATTTTAGCATCTGTGTTAGCTGGTTACTTGCATTGCGTAATTCAGCTGATTACTTTTTTTCATAGAATGAGTTCTCTTTTCTTTAAAGTAATATGCAGTGTTTTATGTTCTTGCTTATGTTTTGTTCCAGTAAGGCACTAAACACTGTAAGGTGGAAACCAGTAGATTTGTTATTTCCATCAGCAAAGTCAATTTACCTCTTGTTAGATTCCTCTGTGTTTTACTGAATATTTTTAAGCCTCATAAAATACCAGTATAACAAATATACAGCATAGGCATTTTCTGTTAAGTGAAAAAAAAATATTCCCGTGCCATTCGTGTTCTGCTAAAGATCATGCATATATGTATGGATTCTTTATCAAATTATAAAAGTAGTGATCTTAACATATAGTTACTTATTGACTGAAATGGTATAGGAGAGAGGGTTATGCTGTTTTGATTTTCAGTGAATTTTCGTATGTATAATTATAAGGAAAAAAAGTCATTGTTTGATTCGGTATTTGGCAGATGCTCTTAAATATTCAGACTCAAGCTATTTCCTGAAAGAAGCAAGTTAGCGGTTGAGCCTTGCATGTGCTGAATTGGATGGCAGACCTCCTACTTGTGCTAAACCCGTCACTTTGCTACTAAATTCCTGCTGGTATAACAGGGTGGAGCTCCAACTAGAGAGAAGTCAGGCAGTTTCAGTCCTGCCTTCAGCTCTTTCATTGACACTGGCTGGAGAATTGTAGCAGATACATTATAAATGGAAATGTTTGTTTGTTTTCAGAGACATATTGAACAGAGGAAATGCAATCTATCGAGCTTGGTCTTGAGAAGTGGCAGTGTGTTAAAAATGTCAGATGTATAAAATGGGGTTAAATACTTCAAATATTTTAGCATAGAAAAAAACACTGTGAATTCTAGAAGAGTTATTAACTGTGTGCTGTGAGTGTAGCTTGTGTAACAAAGCCCTTCCTTTCTGTAGTTTAAAGGTTGATATAAAAGGATCTTTGTTTCCTAATGACTTTAGTCTTGGTTTTCAGTGATTTCAGATCTATCAGAAGAAAAGAAATCAAATGAAATGTGAGAACTGGATGGAATAGTCAAGGAAATTATACTAAACTTAGGAAATGGTTAAATAGTCTTACTGTTAAAAAGTGTATACTGTAATTAATGATAAATGTCATGGGGGGCATATATGAGTTTATAGCATCTCTGGATTTACAATTTAAAGTGTATTGTCCGTGAAGCTTGTGCGTTCTAAGTACTGAGATGCTGTTAATTTCTTTGGATAGTGATATGTTGATAGATGCTTGATTCTTGAGTAAACTATGGGAGTGAAAGATTTGACTCATGTTTGCCTTAAAATCCATTAAGAGTAAAGTCACATTTTAAACACCCTGTGTATCTATAGAGATCTCTGTTAAATTTACTGCTAAGAACCTTCATAAGAAGGCCTTTGAGAAAGATTCTCTCTAGAGAAAATCCTGTTGATTTAAACCAAGGGCCCTTGAAAGGGGACTTGTCCCTCTTGGTTTGAGGTTTTATTTCTTTACAGCCTAGAGATGAACAAATGAGCCCTTCAAAACCTTCCTGTGGAAAACATGTCTTGTTTTAACATCATTGGAAACACAGTACCAGGTTAAGACTCTGAAGCTTTGGTCTTTCTTTAGCTGAAGCATCTATTAATATAGCTGCTGCTTGTAATGAAGAGGGAGGTCTGGAGGGCTCAGAGCGGAGTGACGGAGAGGGAGGGGATTTAGGACTAACAGGTGGTCCTGAGACGTGCTGGCTGACGCTGAGCTCAGAGTGAGCGCACGCTGTGTGGGTATTCATGGGCTTTCCCCTCTCTGTCTGGATGCATGTGTCTGTTGTTCATGGTGAAGCTGTGGAGCCCTTTCAGCCATGGCAATAAGAAATGGCTTGAGGAAAACCATCAGGAGGATAGCACGTTTCTTTTACTGGTTTCCTAAATCACTGAGCAGTTCAAGGAGGAGGACAGTAAAACTTCTGTGGAAGTCTGCTGGTAAGTCTGCTGCTATGTTTCTGAAGACATTTTTTCCTGCTAAAAGAAATTGAAACAGAAAACCAGTGTATTTGGTTTTAGCTGGTTAACTTTTCTACGCCAGCACTGTTTGCTTTTTTTCTGTTCTCTTAGGCAAAACTGCACAAATATTTAGAAATGTGACAGCAAGTTTGTTAGGCTTGCTCAGATGAAGAATCCTGTTATAGCTTTTAAATTTATTCTTACTAATATTCATGTAATTGATGTGTGGTATCTTTTTTTTTGTAGGCCTTGTTTCTTCCTTAGTTATGTATACAGGAGCTCTAATATGACTCAAATACCTGCCAGAAAATTAGTTGGAATTGCCTTAATCTTTTAATTGATCTAGAAGTCTGCATACAGACAGATCTGACTGAAGACCTTAACTCATTGTACCAATGTTCTCACAAAGCAATGAGCAGTATTGTGTTCAGCACTGTCCTTCGTGTCCATTTTATCAGCTGAAATGCAGCACTGCTCAGCTCCCCAGCTGGTGAAAGGCATTGCTTCTAGTGACAACTCAGTGCTTTGATTCTTGTTCAGTCCTAGTGGAGAAGTGTTTGCATCTCTCAGATTAACATTCTCATAAATATCTTGAAAGCCCAAAGGCTGTTGCGTCCCTCTAGACTGATCTGTTAAAGGTGGGGCTCAGGCATATTCCTGGGGCAGGGGGAGTGGAGGAACATGCAGGGTCATAGCTTAGGAAGCTCAGCTCGTTCTGTTCTTAAAGGACTGAATTATACAAGACCAGTTCTCTTTTGATGAGGACTGTTCTGATGGAAGCGGTGAACTTCTCAGTTCTGCAAGTATTACAATGTTAATACCAAATTTCCATTTGTATGGAGTGGGGTTTGGGTCAGTTCTGCAGCTAAGCAATTTAGTGTTGTAGTTCAAAAAACAGATTTGTGGCTCTGAAAAGGGAAGGACGAGTTGTAACACCTGAAACCTGTCACAGAAACATTGTTGGGCCACATCTCTAATTGACATGTCACTTCTTCACATGGGAAGTGTGAAGAATATCACAGAGGGAAATATCAAATATCAGAGGGAATCAAATAACAGATATCCAGAGGGGAAATCCCAGCTCACTGAAGTCTGTGGCAAAACTTTCTGACTGACACTAAAGCTTTGATTATCTTCTATTTGATTACTGGTAGTCTCAGTTCCTTCTAAATACATCAAATCCTCATGAGACCTCACAGAATCACAGAATAACCAGGTTGGAAGAGACCCACTGGATTGTCAAGTCCAACCATTCCCACCAATCTCTAAATCATGCTCCTAAGCACCTCATCTACCCTAACCTTAAACACCTCCAGGGACGGTGACTCAACCACCTCCCTGGGCAGACCGTTCCAATGCCTAACCACCCTCTCCGTGAAGAACTTTTTCCTAATCTCAAGCCTAAATCTCCCCTGGCGGAGCTTGAGGCCATTCCCTCTCGTCCTGTCCCCTGTCACTTGGGAGAAGAGGCCAGCTCCCTCCTCTCCACAACCTCCCTTCAGGTAGTTGTAGAGAGTAATAAGGTCTCCCCTCAGCCTCCTCTTCTCCAGGCTGAACAACCCCAGCTCTCTCAGCCATTCCTCATAAGATTTGTTCTCCAGCCCCTTCACCAGCTTTGTTGCCCTTCTCTGGACTCGCTCCAGAGCCACAACATCCCTCTTGTGGTGAGGGGCCCAGAACTGAACACAGTACTCGAGGTGCGGTCTCACCAGTGCCGAGTACAGGGGGAGAATAACTTCCCTGGACCTGCTGGTCACGCCGTTCCTGATAACATCCTCATAACATACCGGATCATTCTTTTGTTACTGTAAAAGTATAAGTGGCTAAGAAGTATCAACAATTATTATTGTGAGCTCTAATTACTACTTGAGTTACTCATATGTGAGAATGTTTACATGCTCCTTGTCTATCTCGTTAGAACTACAAAATAATAATTGCATCCATGACTTGTAAAAAGAAACAATGCGAACTTTGAGTGCTTTAAAAAGGATACTTTAAATGTGTTTCCTCCCAGCTCTCTCTATATCTAGTAGTTTGAATAATATTTGCCTTTCTAACCTCATTTTAAAGTTTTAGTGTTTTTTTTGAACTCAAATTATACATAGTGTCAGAAGTGCCTGCATATCCTTTTCTACCTGTGCAATGAGATGATTATCACAAAATTGTGGTTTGGGTGGAAATTCGAGATTTTAGCAGAAGGCTATGTCCAAGCAGTAAAAATCTCAGTGTGAAAATTCAACTCAAACTTCTCATAGCTTTATAGAAACCAACTCATCAAGTGCGCTTGTAATAAGCTGAAGCCCTGGTGCTCCTCTCACAGGGGAGGGGATACAGCTCCTGTTTCTACCGACAGTTGCTGTTTATCCTTTAAAAAGACAGCAAGTGCATGAAACCTCAGCTGCACTGGAATATGGGAACTTTTCTACCCTTTTCTGTGTGGCCAGAATTTTCCTTGTGTTCTTGAGGAACTACCAAATTACTCACTTGCTTCCTGAAGTCCAAAATACCACATTTTGTTTACTCTTAACCAGGTTGCCTCGCTGCCCTTCTGAGGGAGTTCTCCAACACGTAAGCTGAGCCTGAGCAATACCAACCATCCTCAGTATATGAAGAGATTGCCTCCAGCATACTAGAGTTTTCAACTGTATCTCTGCCTCTGTCTTTCTGCCAGGTTTTGCTCCAGTATTGGCACTAACAGCATTTTTTGGTTGGGTCAGCCAGGATAAGCCAGCAGAACAATCCTCTACTGCTGAGTTTTTTGCACAAGTGAATAACGCAGCTGATCATTAAAGCCTTCACTAATACTTACTGATAGTTACTAGCCACTTATTCTTTAACAAATAAATGAATATTTTAACAATGAAAGATGAACTAACATGGTTTGGATACGCTAGGTAAAGCAGAGATTACATTCTCTAATATGCTTTGTCATAGATTTTGTGTGATTTCGTACCTCATTTCAGCCAAGAGATGGACACTGTGCCTCTGCAGACTTGTTGCTTTCATTCTGCTTGTATCACTCCATGTCTCAGGATGCTTTGTCCTCTCTGTCTGACCCAGAAACAAAATCTGCTGAAGCACAAAATTAGTGGGTTTTTTTGACTATGACAATGCATTTATTGCTGTTGTAGGTCACTGTGTTCAGAAAATTGCTTTGATGCAATTTTAGAAAGAGCTATCAAAGCATAACTAGGTTGCGGTTCCTAAAAGTACTCGGTTTTCCAGTCTATCCTTGGGTGGATACTTTGGGGTTGTTGGCCATGGACTGTTGCTTACAGCTAATGTGCTCCTTTCTAAGCTCTAAAAGGAGTGTGTTTTTCAGCAACTGGTTTTAATTAAATCACTCATTGGAGAATGAAAAAAATATCTTAGACATGGTTCAGAATATAATAGATGTAGCTGATAATGTTTTAAGTGCACTCAGCTTCATCAAGGGTACATCCCCTTAAAATGAGAGATGCAGTATTTAGACTTCTGGAACCTTTATTAATTTGAAATAGGTTTGGATTTTTCCCTGCAACGTTTTCATAGAATTTCTGTTGACACATCATGTGATGAGCAGTTTTACCATGATAAATTGCATACATACAGGGAGGGGCACTGAAACACAAAGGAATTAGAAAAAAAATATCATAGAAGGCCATGATAATACTGTAGAAACCAATGACAGAAAATCACAATAGATAAGTAGCTTCTATTTTTTCTGTCTTACAGCAGAAGAATAAGGTGGGGAGTGACATGTAAAGCAGACAAAATGATGGTTTTGTTTGTTATTTTTTTATTCAGCATGTAATTAAATTGTAGAACTCATTACCAGAGGATGTTGCTGAGGTCAGGAATGTAACAAGATTTAAAGAGGGTCTGGAAAAATAAGAATATTCAATATTATGGTAATGGAAGCTACGAGAAAAGCTTTGAGAAAGACATAAATCTTCTTGCTTCAGGGTTTAAGCTAATTTTTAACAATTGAGGATTAGTTTGAGATAATTTTGTGGCTCAGATTCTGCAAATGTTGTCGTTTCTTGTAGTTTCTTCTGAAGCTCACCCCTGGCAGAGATGATCGTATAAGCTGCATTGATTTAAACCTTTATGACATTTTTCAGGCTCATACAGGAGAAAAAACCAGATTTCAGACCTTTTCAGAAAAGCATCCAACAGTGTCCTGTGGAAAACATGAAAAGCAGAATGTCTGCTGTCATTTTTTTATTTGGGCAAAACTGCCCCAGTGGCAAATGGTGTTTGCTCTGAAGGCATTATAATAAATAAGTAAATAAAATCAATTAAGTTGGTCTGGGTGGGCAATTGTGTGTAGTTGTATTTCTTGCCAGATCCTACTGGTTCATGAAGAACTTTATTCTGTTTTCAGCTGGGGAGTGTTCCCATCAGTTTGAGCTACTGTCCTGCTGGGTACATCAGAAAGCTCTTTCAGGGGGCAGAAAGTGAGAATTTACTGACAGAATCTATCTGGATTTCTCACAGTCTGAAGTTGATTTTTGCCTTTGCTTGTTGGTTAGGGTTTTCTTGTGACTTTTCTGCAAAGGACTTTAGTGCTTCTCTAACGTTAAATTTAGTGGATTATTTCTATTAATTTTGAAGAACTTTTGGTCAGAATGGTCAAGCAGCCACTGTAAAAGCACAATTACATAGGAATATCTAGGCAAAATAAATGGAATAGATGACCTTCATGGTCACTTCCAATCCAAACCATTCTATGATTCTATGCTAATTTAGGACTTATTAACGTAATTCAGCCACAGTTCGCTGAGGCCCCACTTCTCTGCTGAGGATTCTGAGGATCCTTTTCCGAGGATCCTTTTCCGAGGATCAGCTGTGCTGCGCGTAGGGAGCGATGCTGTGTGATGTGGTGGGTATGTCAGGCCAGGGAATGTTCTGCAGAGCTTGCAGAGGGATTCTTGAAAGGAGGAAAGCCTCCATCTTTGGCAACAATGGAAAGAGTTTTGGCCCAACGCAGGTGTTAAAGGGAGGGTAGGGGTGTTTGGGAACTGTGCCTTTGGAGCATTCAGGCTCATGTGGGGTAGACAAGGTGGTTGCCTCCAGGGGAATATAATTTGAAGTATTAATTAGATGTGTTTGGGAGAGGGAGAAGGTGGACACCACCTCTGTGGAAGCCAGTTTGGTTGTAAATCAATTACAATTAAACTTAACTTAGTAGCAGACAAGGTGATTTTATGACTGATGGTGGCTGTTCTGGAGCAGGGATCCAGCAACCCAAGGTTGCATCTGGCTGGGACCAGCTGGGGTGGGTAACCAAGACTTCCAATCCAATTTTCTATATCTGTTTATTTCCTGAATATCTAGTTTATGGCTATAATTTATGTAGTGCTAGAGGTGGGTAGGATACTGCAGCAGATCTGAAGCAGGTAGGAGATGATAGCCCTTTACCATCAGACATTACATATAAGTTTTCTGCCTACATTAGAACTGGATACACTCTTTTCAGTTCGTATTTGTTCATCTACTTCAGGCATTGCAGGTCATTTGATTTAAATGTTCTTAATCATAATTTAATAGCCTGTGTCCACTGTTCATTTAAGAATACATAGATTATTAATGGAAGTGTGCAATTTAAAGATCCTTTTTGTTGTAAAAACACCATTTTAGCTTCTAGTCTGCTTTTCAAAAAAATCTCTGTATTTTTCCTACCTCTTCTCACTTTAAGTACCTATATATTTAATTTTTGCTGTGTGATTTGCTTAAAAGTGCACTTACCTTGTTCTACAGGAGGCTGTGCCAGCATCTGTGATAAAAAAGCATTTATTAACAAAGTGAAAAAGAAGGTGGGTGCAGAATGTCAGTGTTAACAGATCATAGGGTTAGTTTAAAGTTACTTTCAGAAGGTTGTAGAAGAAACACATTGTGAGTGACTGGGCAGGAAAACATAATTCAATGTTAACAAACGTGAACTAAACCATGTGGGGAAAACACTGACTGCATATACAGAGCAGTGGCTCCTAATTTATCTTTTATCACTTGGAAAATAGAAGTAATCACATGGGCAGTTCTCTGAAGAGATTCTTCCGAATGTTCAAGGTAAAAGTGAACTGAATATATGGAAGTATTAGGAAAGAAAGGAAGTGGAAACCCAGAAAACCATGCTGTGCACACAGGTCATGTGAAGCAGTCTGGTCACTCCACCCTCTTAAAAAGGTGGAATTCAAAGATACAAAAGAAGTCTTTGAATTGTCAAACACATTAGTAAAATCCTACAGGCTGGGGCTTTTCTGCTTGGTAAGAGGCAGCTGCAGGAGAATATGCTTCTGTACTAATAAGAGCAGTGTGGAGAATTGAAAACAGCAGTTATTTACCATTTCTCATAATGTAAAAGTCAGGGCTGTGCCATGAAGTGGGCAACGGAGACTTAAAACAAACTACTCTTCCACATGCAAGTGTATGCACTTAATTCATTTGTGGAACTGACTGACACAGGATGTTCAGGAGACAAGAACATAAATGTGTCCAAGAGGGGATTAGATAAATTCATGGAGGAAAGAGGCAACAAGGGGTATTAAATAAAAAGATGCAGATATAACGTCTGGATCATTTGTTTTAAGTTGCAGAGGAGAAGGACATGAGGGGGAAATATCACTCAAAAGTCACTTTTTTTTTTCTCATGCATATTCCCTAAGCATCTACTGGCAGGCTCTTTCCAAGACAGGCTACTGGCCTCAATAGATCTTTGGTCTAACCCAGTCTGTCTGTTACTGTGATTTTCATGTGCAATACTAATAAAGGCTAGGGAATGTGTAAAACTCCCTCATTGTTGTTGATTTCTTTATAATTCTCCATCGATTTAATAACTTTCATTTTTCCCTTATTTGTGAGTCTGCATTTTTCCAAGGGAGATGCATTATGTTAGTGTTTGGATAATTCATGGTAGGATTTTCTCCATACTGGTTATCATTCACAGCTCTTACCGGTCACGTGGCTTTTGGAAATTGCATCATGTGTTGTTTTATTGCATTTCTCAGATAATTAGATGAGACGAATGTGGCATCTCACTAAATTCCTTTTTCCTTGGCTCCACCAATTTTAAATGAGACAAGACGAATTTAATTTTGCCTACTCTGCCTCCTTTCCAAAGGAAGATCCTGATTTGTACACAAAGAATTATTAAGATTTTCCATTAAAAATGATAAATATAAGAAAAAATATCTATTCAGAGACTGAACTTCATCTCACTGCTGCTTGGATCAGTATTACCAAAATGAACACATGAGAGATGTTAGTATCACCAGGAATTGCTAGTGCTGTGCCTATTATGGGCTTGTTCTTCTGAAGTACTTTGGGAGATTTCATTTTACTTCCCATTTTTCCACTGCCACGTATTTTCTTTCATTTGCCAATGTCAAACAACCACTGTTGGAAGATCTTCCACTGCATCTCTTTGCTGCCCTGGTTGTTTGCAGGAAGACACGGTGAAGAATAGGTGACCAACCGTGTGCATTAAACTAAGCACCTCCCCAAGATATCTGCTTCAAGGTTCAGTATCAGATTGGGAACGATGGCCTATAAAGTCTCAAATAATGGCTGTGGATTGGTCAAAGAGAGGAACATTAATAAATCTGTAGTGTGGAATTAGCTGTTTTAAAGATATAATGTAACGTTAGAGCCTGATATGTAAACTGAGCTTGGATGCAGCATGTAAAAACATGCTCTGAGCTGAGCTGCACTCAGCATTAGAGGTGATCGATACAGAATAGCCTGCACAAGGACTTCTTTTGCATTAAGCATCATGTAATTTGATGGGTTTGATTCAATGTTTTTTCTTATCTCACATTTAAACATAACAAACTGCAGATTTTATTTGGCAGAAAGTTCAAGTTTTTTAATTTCACGTCATCTGTCAGTTAATGGTCTGGCTTTTGTCCTACTAGGATATAATTGGTGACTTTATCCCCCCTAACAGAGTGATCACTGACCCTTCAAAAGCAATTCAGGATGAACTCCCAGTATTATGGCCAAATAAAGCAGGTAAATCAGGTTTCTTCCAAGCTCTCAGGACCACTTTTATACATCCATCCCCTCAGTGAATTGAAAATGGTTCCTCTTGTCCACTGTTAAATCCGACAGGTTGAAGGAGTTCATTAACTCAGATCTGGTCAGGAGCTCACAGCTCCTCGGCAGCACAGGCAGCTCAACAAAAACATACTTTTCTTTCCAGTTCTTTCAGGCAGGTTTTTTCTAATGTAAAACCAAACGAAAGTACTTATTTGTGAGTTAACTTTATGCTGGCTGTTTTGGGGTTTAAGCAATAGATGGCACTAGAGTAAATGCTTTCAGAAAGTATTTTTATTGCTTCTGCTACAGAAGAGAGAGCTCACTTCTTTTATTTATTTATTTCTTTTACATTGAAGAGTTTTCCTCCTCGTTTTGTTTTTTAACATAAGAAAGCAGCTAATAGAGCAAGTGGAAGCCTCGAAACACCATAATAACATGCAGTGGAACTGTGGAAATGCTTTGGACCAACCCTTGCCTTTTAAAACAGCACTGGAAGGGCAGCCGCTGATGTCCATTCCTCTGCCCACTTCCAGCCCCGTTCCAGGGGCTGCATGTGGCACAGAAGAGGGCTGCAAGCCAGCTGCCTGGCAGGGGCTCAGCCCTGTGCTTCTCTCCCATGCCTCTCAGCAGTTTATAGAGGTACATGACAACTACTACAGTCTTACGCAAATGAGCATAAATGGAAGAAATGATAGTTCTGTAGGATATCAAATATAAGTAAATTGTTGTAAATTGTTGTAAATTGCTTCCCAGGGCAGGTCTAATCTAGGATTTTATCCACAGGGCACTATTTTCTTTTTGTGGCATAACTTCACTGCCATTTGTTAACATCAGAAATGGAGAATAAGGTTGGTTTTCTCTCCCTGAAATACAACCCTTTTCACAGAATCACAGAATCACCTGTCTTTTAAGCACCTCCAGGCATGGTGACTCAACCATCTCCCTGGAAAGCCTCTGCCAGTGCCCGATGACCCTTTCTGTGAAAATTTTTTTTCTGATGTCCAGCCTGAACCTCCCCTGGCAGAGCTCAAAGCCATTCCCTCTTGTCCTGTCCCCTGACACATAGGAGAAGAGGCCAGCTCCCTCCTCTCTACAACCTCCTTTCAGGTAGCTGTAGAGAGCAATAAGGTCTCCCCTCAGCCTCCTCTTCTCAAGGCTAAACAACCCCAGTTCCCTCAGCTGCTCCTTGTAACACCCCTCCGTCCTTTTACTCTTGAACTGAAGAAGAAATGCTACTGCTTTGTGGTAGCTTGGTTTTGTCACTACTACAGGTGGTCAGTAAAGCCTGTCACTCTCCAGGTCCATCATGTTTTTTCTGGCATTTTCCTTTATGAGCCTGTATGTGATGGATGTGTGTTTTGCTGTGTCAGCAGTACAAAAGCACCCTCTGAAGTCTGTCATGATGGTAGATCATGATGTATCAGCTTGTCTGAAGATGTATCAAGATATCTGCCAAGTTTTGTCTCTCATCTCTTGTTTGAAGTTACTGCACAAAGGAGTTTGGCTTCCCCACCCCTACCTGGCAGAGAGAATTTGGAGCTGTAGGCTCTGCCTGCTGGCTGGAGGGAGCAGCCTCAGCTCTGGAAAGGTGCTAGCCAGAGCTGAGTGCTTAGTCATTCCCTTTGCCTTGGCTGCAAAGCGTGGGTCTGATTTGCTACTCTTTGCATTTAGTAGCAGGTTGAGTCTTACCAGGTCTTACTGTTTTCATGTGTAAAGCTTCAGAAGACAGTAAGAATTGCAGTTCTACAGGGTGCTTACAAAGTCTACTAAATCTTAAAGTTATCTTAAGGTTTTTGGCAGAGTGTGAGAGCGTTCCTAGATGGGGACCCCAGAAAACTTGCTAGGTTAGTGCCTATCTATCTGGGGAGGAGAAGCTTGCTTGCTTGAAACCCCCTTTTCCCATTTTCATCATTTCATGTTTGGTCTCAAAGCTTAAGGCAGAAAGAATGCTATCAGCCCGAGGAGCTTATTTCTCAAAATGTACGTTATTGCAACGCGCATCATTTTTTCAGAAGTCTGCACGAGCAGAGTCAGCTTAAAGCGATAGCCTGGAAGTTAAACTAGCTTAAGAATGCCATACTTGCGTGTGTATCAAGAGGATCTGAGGAGGAAAGAGGAATGAGGTCCTCTCCTTCACTTGGTGGCATTACTGTGTGGTGTTCCTATGCCCAGCTGAGCCCTTAAAGGGAGGAGGCATTTCAGGCTGGGGAGGGAAAACTCAGCCCTGTAGCCCTCAGTCTGCCTCCCAGAAACAGGCAGATCAAAGAGCTCCCAAAGCCACCCTAGCCCTGGGGTAGCCTCAGGTGAAGATGTGGCCCAGCTCTCCACCTACCACTATTTATGTTTTTTGACCCTTACCTCGTTTGAATTAAGTGAATTATTTCTGCCTTGGCTGCAAACAGATTTTGTCATTATTTCAAGGTGGTCTGGCAAGTACTGGGTGTTCTGTTTCTGTGGGAGTGATGACTGTAAACAGGACTGCACACAGAGCATTAGCTGCTCAGAAGAGGTGTAATAGCTTTCAGGAACATCAATCTGTTTATAGGCTGCTTGTAAAGGATCTCAGGTTTGTGCAAGTCTCCTGTGACATGTCTTAGCTGGAGCCTGTTGGCAAACACTGGAAGGGGGGAGAAGACCTGAGGCTGTTGTCATGTTGATAAGAATACAAACGAGCTTTAAAAACAGATTACATTGACTTCACTTCTTTAATAGCTCCAGAGTAAATCAATGTGATTTATGTTCCTGCATCACTTCACGCAATGTGCTCAGCAACACTTAGGTATCTGAGAACCAGGGTGGATTTTAGTAGTTGAAGATAGGCACTAACTCTTCCTCACACATGGTTTTAAAGTCCCTGGCATGAAGATTGGACAATCCTCCCTCAGTGGTCAGGGAACTTGTCCACGGAGGATGCCAGCAAACTTACCTGCCTAACAATGATTGCTCAAGGACATTCATCTCCTATATGAACTACATGAACTCCTATATTCCAGTTCTTCTATGTGCAGCTAGATGGCAATGTCTCCTTCTGCTCTCCAGAGAGGCTGGGGAGCTAAACTTTCTGAGCCTGGGTCACTACCTCCCTGCTCAGGATGGCCATGTCCACAGAACTCATGTGTCTCGGTGTTTAGTAGTTACCTAGCAAACCCTCTAGCCAACCCAGGTTAAGGTAAGCTCATAGAAAAATAAATATTTAAAAGCTCCAACATGGACTACGGGAGGTTTATAAAGGTAAAATAGGCAGAAACTGAAAAAAAAAAATCTAGTTGAGGCTGTTTAATCTAAAATGCCTGTCCTTCCATCCTGTTTTGCAGCTGGGAATCTGAATTTATGTATTAAATAGTTATTCATTGTCTGGTGGATGTGATCAGAGATATAGGCAGCAGGACTTTAAACAGTCTTAGACTCTTAAGGGCCTCCCTGGAGTTGTCAGTCAGTGATTCACTCAAAAGAGAGGGTTTTTATCATCTCACCAAAAAGGCAATCATTTTCTCCTGCTTCGCCAGTGTAATGCCCCCTGGGTGTGGCAAAGTCAGGTTACTGCCTGTCTAGACGATAAACAGTCATCGAAAAACTCTGAATCTTAAACAAGGGAGGAACATAGCAATTTTTTGGTGGAGTAGCCGAACTCTAGCTTGGTAAGACACTTGGCAGACAAAACCCCAGTGAGTTTTTGGGTTGAGTCCTAGATTGTTCTACTAGAATTAAAGCACCTGGCTTTTGTGAGGTCCAAATATATGCAAATACAGGATTTTGCAGGTCTATGTTATAGGCACTGTGGTTAATTTTATCCCAGTTACTGTGAGTAGCTCCCATTAGAATCAGCAGCAGGAGTTTACCCTGTTCTCAGGCTGGGGTTCCTAACCCTGAGTGGGGCAGTGGCAGTCACAAATAGGGTTGCGAGCCTGGCAGAGATGCAGAGATTCAGTTTTATCTGATGTATATGTAAATGCTTGGTATTGAACAATGCTAGGATGCCGGGCTGAAAGAATTAGGAGCCAGAAAGAAATAGCAACTGCTAATACAGGGAACTTTGCAAAATTATTGTAAATGTATTATCAGTCATTTCTTGTGATTCAGAAGAAACTTCCAGGAGTGCCCCTTTTGGCTTGGTGAGACTGCAGGGCAGGAACCAAACTCCAATTGTCGTCTTAGTTTTCTGCTCTTCAGAAAAGAAAACTTGAAATTCTGATTATTTTCTCAGGATCCAGACTAATTTTTCTTATTTCAGTTCATTGGAAGTAAGGAGGATGCAAGCAAAACAGCAATCTTAGATAAAAATTTGCAAGAATACCATTTCCAAATAGTCATTAAAATATTGAAGTAACTTGTGTGTCCTATGTAGACACATCACTTTTTCTCCTCATAGAAACTAATAAAATTGAGCATGTTTTAAAACATCATGTCTGCATTTGGCTTATACTGTAATGTAAAACTTGCCCCTGTAGCCAGTGCATCTTCTTTCATGAAGGACAACATTGATGCAGTCAGTAACTTGTCTTATTTTAGGTTTTCAGTATGACTTCAAGAATTCAAGCTTATTCTATTCATTAAATCAGTATTCAACATAGAGCAGTGGATCAGGTGAGGACTTTTCATGGACAAGTATTAACAAAGCTCCAGTGCTTTAAAGTTACAGATATATCAGGGTTTAACTTGCCTTGTAGACATATAATGCAATTGTATCTCGCAGAAATATTGCTGAACTTCATTCTCCTTCCTTTTGTGACCTGCTGGCTGAAAAAGGATTAAGAATTAAAACATTAAGCACATTACGCAGTTTGAATATTTTTTCCAAGAGGCTTTACAGGTGTACTTTCCTTAGAGCAAGTACAGCTGTAATCTCTATTCTGATTGCTGGGAACAAAGCCACAGGCTCTCAATTAAAGATAATTTTACTTGCTAACTTCGTAACACACAGTAGCAGGAGCAAGTTGTATACCCTCCCTCTTCACGCTTTCTAAAAAAAGACTTCTTCAGTCTTACTGTGGTTGGTAAATAATGCAAATGTAATATAAATTTGGCTTTGAACTTTCTGTGTGCTTCAGTTACTCAGGCACAACATACATTTTGCATATCCATTTGGAAGTTAAATTTGTCTGGGCCATCACAGAAGTGAATACATACAATTCCTAGGCGCGGAAGACCATAGGAGGATAGAGACCTTGCTGCTGAGCCTCTGCCTGCTGCTGACTGATTCAGTAATGCTCAGTTACCAGGGTCTGATGTTGGAGCTGTTGGGTTGCCTGCCTGTTCACTTGCTGCCTTCCTGCTGCACCGTCCTAGAGGGAATTGGCTGTGGGAAACAGTTAGTTTCAGGTGAAGAAAACCAAGACATCAGGTAGGCACTATTCATGTAAAATGAATGTGTTAAAGTCTTAATAGTTCATCCTTGTGAAAGCAGGATAGGAGTAGTCTTGATTTAATGTAATTGTTAAACTCGCTAAGTTATTTTTTTCTATGACTCTAGTCAAGCCATTGTTGCAATAGAATAATCATAGAATCATAGAATCACCAGATTGGAAAAGACCTACCAGATCATGGAGTCTAACTATTCTTAATAAGTAATAAAGTGTTACATTATGGCTCAGTAGTTGACAATAAAACTTTTAAAGGATAATATTCATATGTCTAATAAATACATGCTTACTTTGCATTTCCTAATGATGCAGGACAATTATGCACATTTAATATATGCTTTAATATATTATTTTCATAAATAACCTCAGAGGACAGGCTGAGCAGTAGAAAAACAAACCTGTTATCTTTTCTAGATGTCATTGAATGCTTTTATCAACTGTGCCCTGTGAAAGCCCCCAGATCTTTCAGTTCACAAGATAGCATTCATTCCAGACCAAATCAGGGAAGAGCACCTGGTTCTGATTGCTTTCCAAGCAGAAATAATATGGCAAATCACAATCTGTTGACCAAAACAGGCTTCTGAGAATGATAGCTACTTTTTGATCTCATGGCAATCCAGTAAAGGATTACCAGAAGAAGATATTATTTTAAATTTGATGCTACCTGGGCCTTTGTGAAACGTTGTATGCCACGAATGGAGTAAAATAATGTGTTTAAAGCTGACACACATAGGAAAAATGGTTTAAATATTACTATTCTGGAAAAAATCCTTTTCTCTTGTCTTGCTCACTGAACTTATAGTTAGTATGTTAAAATCTAGTTTTTGATTGAAAGAGTTTCAGAGATGAAGCTTTGATATTTTTTGCAAATAGGCCTATAATAACCAGGCAGAAATTATGGGCTTGTCTTAAAAATGAGATTATGGGCTCTCAAATTAAAATGAATATAAATGACAAAGAAAATAGCATTGAAAGATAGCATTTCCTAACTTCGTTAGTAATCCTGTTTCAGAACACTGTTTACCTAACAATTTTTTTCCTAATTTTATTTGTGCAAATGTATCTTTAGAATTGGGGCATGCTTGGTTTATATGTTTACTTAATCATAAAAAGGTGGGGCATTAGCAAAGCCTGTTCATGCCCCAGTCCCCACAACCTCCTCACTGTGTTTACTAACTGGATGTCGAGATATTGCCAGGCAGTGGTGTAATGGCTGAGCTTCGCCTGCCTTGCTCTTAGCATGGATATTAGTTTGGGTGTCCTTTCTTTAGCCAGGAGATATTTTTTGCAAAACTCAGATGAACTTAATTAGCTTTTAGACCACATGAGATCAAAATTGGTCAGCTCTTTTGGAATTATGAGAGAAGACTAGAAAGGTAGACAGATGGTGTGATCTCTCTAGGCATTTTTTCTGAAGATGATAACTCAGTTTGCAGAGTGAAGAACTGGGAGATTAAGAAAAATTAGAAGGTCAAGTATTACTTTCATTTGACCTTCTTTTGTGTATGCATTACAATGTCATTTTTAATTAAGTGCTCCCATCCCAGTTTTCCCATGAAGCTGCCTGCCCCCCTCACCTGAATAACAACAACAGCTCTAAAGTTAATCATGTTGGGTATGGGAGACGCTTGAAAAGCGTTGAAAAGTTGTAAACTGTGTCTTACAGGGTTCCTTCCCAAATATAAAATTATTCTCTTCTCTCAAGGGCTCCACAAATATGAGTGTCCTTTTGCTTCTAGAAATCCTCTGTGAACTGCTTGAGTCGTCTGAAGAATAATCCCAGCTGCATAAGCATGAAACAGAGCCCTGGAAAAACCTTGTTTGGGTTAAAAGCACAGTTCTCCCAGACTCTGATTACGATTGTGAATGCTCCACATTTCCTACAAATCAGATGAAGTAGCTCAAATGCAGTCCCCAAAAGAAACTGTGCAGCAACTGCAGAAAGTCTGTCTTGGCTTGCCAGTCTCGCACAAGATCTCAGGGGCAGTTGACATTTCTCCAGGGCACCACAGCTGCCTTAACCATCACATTTTCTCTATATTGTCTTCTGCCTATTTTCCTTCATCTTTTCTGGATTCATAAATATGGTGATGATTTTAGAGAGTTTGAGTTTTTCTTTTAGTGTTTTGATTTATTCTGCAGCAGTATAAATTTTGCTCCATAATTGAAAGCTATTTGCTGATGTTTCAAGAAGAGTGTGACATAAGGCATATTCTAGTGATATAGTCTGTCTGGTTTAAGATCAGAAACAACCTAGTTACCTGATCCAGTATGGATGCTGAGTCATTTGTGTTGGAAAAGTTGTGGCTGGTTAAGCTTGTGTTATCAGATTTTGTGAAACAAATTATATTTATTCTTGCCTTAGTGCAAGTATAGCCTTAATTCTGTATCAGGCACAGAACTGGGATTGCATTTTTACACCTGATCCACATTAAAATTTTTACTTTTGGATGATCAGCCCTTGCAGGGATCTTATGTTAAAGACCCAGTCTCCCTAGCCAAGAGGAACAGTGTTGCAGGGAACATCCTACTGCCTTGTCCAATAACACCACTGAGGAGTAGGGATTGGAAATGGAAACCTTGAAGACTATATTCTTCAAGCAATGCAATGAGAATCTAATCAAACATGACAGAGACTGAGATTTTTGAGGGACTGAAAAGGGAACACAAAAAAACCCCAACATAAAAAATTCAGCTTTTGCTATAAACTAGGGAAGTGCAAAGTTTTATAGCAAAAAAAGAAACATGTGTAAGAGTAGTTTACTTAGGGAGAATGAAAGCGTTTCCTCCAAGAGACGTTCTTGGAAATGTCTGTATTGTTTTAGCTGAAATGTTCTAAAACAAACAGCATGATGTTTCCCAGCATGGAAACTCAAAGTAGAAGTGGTTGCTCTTTGTCAAAATTATAAACAATTTAAAACCTAAAAATAGAGAGTGACATTCAGTGCTAGACAAAGGTGGTAACATGAGTTCTGCCCAACTTGCCTAAAAAAACCTCAAACACAACAAGGCTGTGGAGCAAATACAGGTTGTTTTTGCAAGTACTGTTAAAGTGATTCTGTCTTTGAGATTAGAGTCCATATGATTAATCTGATTTCTTACTAGAGGAGGCGCCATCTGTCTCTGTTATGCCAAATTTATGTTTCTATTAGGTTGGTGCAAAAATAATTGCTATTTTTACCCATCAACTTTAAAGCAGTATATCTCAGCTTAGAGTAAAACTTATTAATCAACATAAGAACCATTAGAATGCTGGCATATTTGCCAACAAAAAACATGTCTGTTTATTCCAGTAGCACAGAATTCTGGAGTCCTGGAACTGATAAATATTATTTTCTTTGAGCTGCTGCTTAGTTGTGGAAATCCTTCTTTTGCAGGAAAATGTTGAGATGCTTGAAAATGTGACACTTCTGCAGAGTCATTTGTGAGACATGCAGTTGGGCATCGTCATGGAGAAGAATCAGGCCTTTTCAACTGACCGATGTTAGACGTAAACGGTGCAGTTCTTGATGCATTTTGACAATTTCCTGGCAAGACTTCTCTGCTGTGATGGTTTTATTGGAATTCAAGAAGTTTTTGTGGATTAGTCCACTTGCTGACCACCACAGAGTGACCACCAAGCAGCTTTGATTTGTAGAAGTGCTTTGGTGCTTCACCTTGGTCAAGACAGCGTGCAAATACTGAACATCTGTTGAATGGCCAGTGTTTAGTTGTTCTGCAGCCTCTTGAGTTGTTTCTCCTGGGTCTGCTTCAATTCTGGCCCTCAACAGGTTGTCATCTATCACGAAGGACGTTCGTGACCCTCCTCATCTTCAAGGCCCTTGGTTCTAATTATGAAATTTTTGGAACCGATGTCAAGCTGTATGTTTGTTGACGGTCCCCTGTCCAAATGCCTTCAATATATCACTAGTAGTTTCCACTGCTTTGCGTCCCCTTTGGAACTCCCACAACAAAATTACTCAAATTTACATTTTTCCCATCTTTGTTTTGAGAGTGTAATATGGGGAAAAAAATAAACAGGGAAAACAAAACCTTTGGCATAAATAAGTAGAGCAGATTTTGCACTTTATAATGGTATACAACATAATCACAGGTAAATAAAAGTTGAATCCAAAATAAGCATCATGATTTACAATTACAAAAATGGCAATTATTTTTGCACCACCCTAATAACAACCATCTTAGTTGACTTTGCTAGCGAGCAAGTGAAAATTCTGAATTGTTCCAGAAGGCAACCTTGTGATTTAGCAGGTTAATTACAGCTTCAGATAAGCTTCTCCATCTGTTTTCAATATTCATGCGCATATTCTTAAGAGAACATAAGCTTAAAACATATAAAACCATGTAGAAGTGATTGTATTTGCATAGAACTTTTTATCTGAAAATAATAAATGTTGCGTCTCTTCTGAGAACAGCCCCTTCGTGCTTGCTTCACAGCATCTAATACATAGGATGTGGCAGGGACTTTTTGAAAAAACATCTCACCGAGACAGCCCTGACCTAACTAGCGAACCGCATCACTGCAGCCGTGTTAGTGTGACACTGGGAGCTGTGCTGCACTGTCACCTTCACTCCAGTGAATTTACATCACCGATCATATGTAACTATTAATATCTTTATGTATGGAGGTGGAGATCTAGTCAAGAGGTGGTAGCTTTGCTGAGGTCACACAGCAAGTGAGGATGCGCCTTACTCCTAGGTTCTGCCTGCAGCATCTTCATTCTAAACACTACTTTTATTTCTGTTTTGTTGTGTCTGTGTGTGTGTTGCAGACTGCAGATACACCTGCCATGCTCACTGCCGAGATCTGGTGCACCTGGGCTGCCAGCGGAATGGCAAATTGATGGACTGCTTCACTCCACATGACACCTTAGATCCCTCTTACAACAGTCAGGTAATAGACCTTGTGTTCGCGTAATGACTGCTTTCTTTTGTCAGCTCTGTAATGACTGCCTCACACGGCTGCTAGAGAAGAATTTCTCACTTCGGCATGGCCAGCAAAGCTGTATTTCCCACCCAGTGCTGTGATTTTACAGTGCAGCTGGGCTGAGCTGCCCGCCAGCTGGGTTGCTCCTGCTCCAAACAGTTTTCAGCTAAACTGGCTGAAAAATAGCAGCACAAAAAGGTATTTTACCTCTTGATTTGTGTCACCGTGGGATCAGAGCTCCTCTTCAGATGGACTTGGCCATACCATGAAGCAGGTCACAAAGTAGTGACCTTGACGACCCAGGTGCCCCATGCTGCTGGGTGTAGTGCCACAGGGAGGCAAATAAAACTAAGGTCAGGGCTATTTGCCATCTTTAAGATACTATTATTGTTGGTGTTAATCCTCCAGTTCTCATCAAATCCCTCTTAGAGTAATTTCAAATTTCCTCACTTGGATTCCCCAGTAATTTCAATGGGTCACAATGTGCCTCTTCGTTTCCTTCCTTAAACCACCACAGAGCTCACTGCTTGCATTTCACTCTTGACATCAGGGCCTTTCTCTTTTGTTCAGGGAACACATCAAAGCAGGACATTTCTGCGGATAGAGCAGGGGGTCCTCTGAGAAGGATGTTTATACCTTGATAACGAGCCTTGTAGACCTTTAGTGCTCTGGTAAAGGTTGTATTTTGCTAATTAGCTCATGCATCTTTGCATTTTCAAGTACATTTAATTTTTATCCTCCACAGAAGTCCACGCATACTTAAATGGATGTTAAGGCTTTGAACGTTTACACCAAACCAGTAGAAACATCTGTGAGGGCACAAAAATTTCTCTGTGCCTTTGCTGAGCTTGCTGAGTGTGTTCCAGGTCAGCACTGAATTTTCTCTGCTATGCAACATTTATTTGGTAGGGGAGATGCTTGCTCCAGTCACCCCAACTGCAACCGAGGACACTGTGTCTCTTGTGAGCCCCTCATGACTTGCTGTTGAGAAGTGCAAAGGGGACTAGCTCAGATGCTGAAAGGAAGAGTAGCAATGGTGGGGAAGGAGGGAGTACATGGCAACATGGGTTTTGGAAGTGTAGGTGACTGTCAGCAGGGAAATACCACAGAGATAGAAAGAGAAGGCCATTAAAAGCCATTTACATTCAAAAAAGAAATATATATGTTGGCTATGAGAGATCTAAGAAAGAGCTAGTGCTGTCTTGGGTAAAGTGGCTATGAATACTGAGCAAGGAACCTATTTCTTGCCGTCTGAGCATTACAGTACAGAGGGAAACCAAATTTCTGGTGCATCTGTGTGCAACAGAACTACATCAAAGAAGTATGGCTTTTTTCCTACTGGTTCCTCTGTCTTGGAAGAAGTTACTATTTGGCTGGTTGCTGTGGATGGCAGTCGTTGCAAATCTCCATTTTCCTCACTAGCTGTCTGGGTCAGCATGTGTCTGACAACTGATACATGTAAGATGAGGATTCAAATGCTATTTTCAGCATCCATCATCCATCGGTTTTGAAGCAGCAATCATTTATGTGCACAAGACCTGGAATGTTTCCTATACGGTAAAGTAATTTTCTTTACGCACAGCTGTCTCTTGTGCACAGAGCTGGCACAGCTACTACTGGTAGCTGCAAGGTTTGAGTTCCCTCCTTCTTCTGCTACTGACCTGCTCGTACTACTTTGTCTTTCTAGGACTTACCTACTGATCTTGTAGGTGAAAAAGGAATTAGAATTTAAAAAAAAATAATTTTAAGATATCGGAATGGAAGATTGTCACAAGAACTAGCATTGAAAGGTTACTATTTAATGAAATGCGACTCCCAGCTCAGCTGCCTTTTTGGAATTGCTTTTCCCAGTTGTGCAAAAATTTCTGGACTGTTTCAGCCTTAAGGTGTTTTTTCCTTTCTGTTTAAAGTTTGAAACTCTGTCTGACAATATACTGCTGAGGAGGTATTTAGTATAAGGTAGTGAAGGAGACGGAGAGGACAGAAAAAGGCTGAATCTATTTCCTTTGCAAAATTGTTCTTGCATTCTTATTCTGTGGATGTCTGATAGTCTAGTCTGCAGGGCTTTAGTTAGACAAAGGAGTGTGCTTTTGAAACAAATCGTCCAATTGTCCTCAATTCTTTTGTTTTGGATGATGCCAGGGAGTAGTTTTACTGCACGTAAACTTAATTCCTTTTCAGATGAAAATAAGGAAACCTCTGAGAAGCTGGACTCCAGGAATCTGAGGCCTCTGACCGCTAACGGCCATTCTGTCCGCAAAATTGGAACAAAGATTGTCTTAAGTAAAACCTGTGAAGTGTTTACATTGAGGACTTTGGGTTCGTAGCACCACTTGCTTTGCTTTACAGAGCTGCTCGTGTTGCACCAGTGTATTTGCTAATTTACTTGGCACAGAAGAGTCCCCAGTAAGAAGCAAGCTGATACAGGGATAAGGGTTCCCGGGATGCCTGCTTTTGCATTATCTACATCATGACTTTGAAAATCACATGGTATGCAAAACCAGTTAATTTTGCATGAGCTGTGCTAGAGAAATGAATAGCTGCAAAGACCACGCATGTGTTTGGAGCTGTTTGTGAGCATTGACTTAAGGATTTTGCAGAACTACTTGAACTTTATAGTATTTTCAGAGAGGAATGACTTGCTAACAAGCCTTAGTCTTGGGCCTTGTGCATTTTCTGCCCACTGGGATAACCGTTTTAAGTGTAATTTTTTTATTTAACAAAATAATTTCACGTGGTCAAAGCACTACTTTAAAGTTGCTATAGTGGCATTTTCATACTGGTACAGCTCAGATCTTTTCTTATAAAGGGAAATCCTCCACATAGGGAGAAAATTTCTCCAAGTATGATGGTAGACAAACACTTTGAGGCTTTGAGACCTAACTCTGTACAGCCGAAGCCCATTTTAGACTGGTCAGGCAATATGAATATATCTCCTATTTGATCCAGATGACATAAACCGCATTTAGTCCTGCTGCAGTCACCTTGTGGCACCCTGCGTGCAGCAGCACTTGTAGCTCGGCTGTAGTTCCTGATCCTCGATGCCTGTTCATGCCTGTACACTGTTGCATGTTTCCCCCGCCCTTCTGCTCCCAGCGGTGCCAGTACTGCTGCTTTTGGACAACGCTGTTTTAATATGGGTCAAGGAAATTTTGTGGCTTCCAATGTTTGCTCTTGCAAAGCCTGATCAGCTCTTTAGTTCGCAGCACAAGCCCGTGAACAGTGCTGTCAGCACAACAGGGGCTGAGCGTCGTGGTGTGGCTGGAACATCTTAATCTCCAAATAACCCTGAGCATTCTTGTTGAACCACAGTTTGAGAATCTAGGCTTAGGATTTCCCTTATGGGGAACAGGAATTTCTTACAAGCTCATAACTGCTAATTTCGCAAAAGGAGTCAGCAGACTTCTGAGGGATTTCCATCCTGTGCAATTCTGCCAGTGAATTTGGTGCACCCAAGACTGGTCAGGTATGTGGAATATGGACATGCTGATTAACTTATTTTAATAAGCCATTGAAGCTTAAAAGGCCTAAACTTTGAGCTCCTCTCTCCATGTGTGTGTATGTATATCTATACACACACACACATATATATTTAATTATAAAAAGGTATAGGAAATTCCATTACGTAGCTGATTTGAGAGATCACTAAGGCTGTGGGTTTAAATACTTTTAAATGAAACTCACAATTTCAATCACACTCTGAGTACCCAATGGCAGAAATAGGTGGCTCAGGTGTAAAGACATGGTGCTTTGCTAATTGTGTGGCCTTAAGTGTTTCCCTCCTGAAAAGGCTTCCTACAGAGAATAAAGAGAAAATAATGAATATAGATTCTCTGTGACCTTGCAACAGAGCACTGAGAAAGAGCTGCAGAAAAAGCTGCCAGTTTCCTCAAGGCATGAGCAGAAGGGGGTGAATAGAGCCCTTTTCCAGCAGTCCTCTCCTGTGCTACCACATTGTCCATTATAGGAGCAGCACCTTCTGACAGACACTTCTAAGGGCTTTTCAAAGTCTAAGAAGTATCAAAGCCATTATGTGGATTTTATTTTTTTTCATGTTTTTTTCCCCATCCTGGATGGATCAGGATGTTAGAATTTCTTAGGTATGAGCCACAGATACAATTTCTTTCCTCTGTAAGGATGGCAATGCTGTTCCAAAGAGGTCTCACTGCACTCAAATTTCCCCAAAGACAGAGGATGCTCAGAGATGAGGTTTGTACAAGACCTGAGGCACTTGGTAAAGTATAGAAAGGGATATCAGCTGTCCTAAACTGCTTGGATAACAGCAGCCCCTAGATTGCTTCAAAGCGCATGAATCTGCTGTGGAGAAGGCTGAGAGGATCTCACAGCACAAATACAGAAACACCTGGACCTGGATGAGCACTGAGGTTATAATCTAAATAAACTGTAACTGAAAGCAGTTTCAGTGCTTCCCACTCAGTGGGGAGGTAGTTTGACGTGTCTTTTCAAGAATAACCCCTTTGGGAAAGAATTGACAATACAGAGGAAAATATTGTGATGGAGATGCGTACAGCTCTTGATTAATAGCGCAAGCTACTGTTGAGCTCTTGATTGTTGTCCTCTACAATGTGTTTGTAGTGGTGTGTGCTCTGTACAATGGGCATGGGGTTCATGGCTTGTGTGTTTCAAATCTCTGCTAAACCTGGTTATGCTTGGTGGTAGTGGAAAGAAAAAGAGAAAAACTGCATTATGTTTGTTTTGGCGGGTGGAGAATGATTTCATTTCTTCCAGTGACTGGGGAAAGTTTTTAACCAAACCTGAAGCTGATTTAAATTCTAATTGTGTATATTGCTCAGGTTACTTGTAGGGAAATCCATTTGGCAAAAATAAAAGCCTTGATAGATTATATAAACTAAAAATTGCTTCCTGGCTTTCAAAAAGTAATTCAGTAGTATGCACAACAGTTCTTGGTGCACTACTGTCTGCAGTTTTCTTTTTAAGGAGTATTATTAAAATAGGCTTTAAACAATACTGATTTAGTACCTTTAAGTTATAAAGTAATTGCAATATTTTTTTTAAAAAGTCTAACTTACTATATCAGGTATTTGGACTTCTTTAGTATTCTCTGGTGTGGGCATCATGGAACAATCTGTCAGCTCTGCTTGGGCAGATTGAATAAAGGCTTGGGCTGATGGTGACAGAGGCAATAGTTGAAAATTGTGAGTGGGACAAATAACGAAGACACATTTAAACAAGAAGAGTTTTTTTAAAAAAAAGAAGAGAAGGCTCTGAGGAGTCTTTATAGCAACTTTCCAGTACCTGGAGGGAGCCTACAAGAAAGCTGGGGGGGGACTGTTTACAAAGGCTTGTAGAGATAGGACTAGGGGCAATGGGTATAATCTGGAGAGGGGCAGATTTCAACTAGACATAAGGAGGAATTTCTTCACCATGGGAGTGGTGAGGCACTGGCACAGGTTGCCCAGGTAAGCTGTGGTTGCCACATCCCTGGAGGTGTTCAAGGCCAGGCTGGATGTAGCTTTGAGCAGCCTGATCCAGTGGGAGATGGGTTGGAACTGGATGGGCTTTAAGGTCCCTTCCAACCCAAACTATTCTATGATACTGTTAAAATTAAAAGTGGATCTTAAAGCCCAATAAGTAAAGACTGCATGAGGCATGTGTTGAGGGGTCCTTTATCATTATAGCACCATATAGTATAATTCTAGAATTAATATTTTTAACAAAGTGGACTTCAGCTTGTTGGCACCTGGCAGCAATTTTCAGCCCAGAGACGCAATCACAGTCACATTGTTACACCACTATGGTTTTTAAACATTTTTCAGAAATCACACATTTTTATCAGTAAATCTATCTTTAAACTTTTTTCTTAAGTTGGGAGATTGTTAGGGCATTTTTTCTATTTAAATGACTCGGATAATATACAGGTCTGACCTTTCAAACAGAAAGGTACCAAGTTCACTGGTTAAAGAACACGCTGCAGAAACCCAGAGAAGATCAATTATCAGTTGTTTAGCAACTAGATCAACTCCAGTCAAACAGCTCTTTTTTATAGTTATATAGAAAAGGCAGACGAGGCTTCAAATTACAGGAAAATACTGTCAATGGGAACATTTAAAATGCACTTTTGATTTTAGCACAGTTACATTTTTTAATATTCAAGAAGTTTGTATAGTCTCCCTAGAAAATGGTATGTGTTTCCCTAGAAATGCGGCCAGCTTCAACCTGCCATTTCATCAACTGTCATAAGACCAATGTTCTTCCACTATTTATTTCTGATACAGACTATTCTTACCTCACACGTTTTTCCGCAATCCTTTCCAGTTCTGCTGTCAGTCTTGTCCGACTGTTGGATGTAAAATATCAACTGTGTTTTCTTATTGTGGCAGTTTTCTCCCTAATTCGAAGTTATTAATATCCTCCCTGTAGCTCAGCAGAGCACAGATGATCGCATTACAGGTTTAATATAAGTAATACAGGCTTGCACATCCCATGTGTACCAGGTGGTTCTCCGATATTCAAGCAGCATTGCTTAATCTTGCTGGAGAAAAAGTTCAAGGAGAACTGATGCTCTAAAATATTAAATTTTAAGTGCTGTGTAGGTTGTTTTGTGTGGCACAGCTCCACCCGACGTGAGGGGTGGCCAGACTCTGCCTGAACAAGTGGAGAGGGGAGGTGGCAACAATCCAGGATCCTGCGGATTGCACTTGTGATAGTTTGCAGTGAAGAGATCAGAGCACAATTTCTTTCTTATCTTTAGGGCAGATTTTCAACATGCAGATCAGGTCAACAATTACAAGGATGATTGGTTTTGATAGGATATGTGTAGGCAAACGGATACTAGCTGCCTGCATCAAAACGTGTGTGCTCGAGGAGGGGCATTTTGCTAATATATTTTGTAGATTGTGATCGTACGTGGAAGTTGCCCAGCTGGTGGCAGATAAGTCACTAACTATGGCACCATTTTGAGTGTCTTATTCAACTCTCAAAACATACAAAGAAAATGAGCACTGTCTGGGAAACTATTAAGTGGGGGGTGAACGCCAGCCCCTGCGAGCCTGTCTCAGTGCAATCCCAACACTGATTCTTCTCAAAAGTCCAAGTTCTGTAGGTGGCAGCTGGACAACTAAACTTCACCTTTCTGTTAGAGACATGCTGGTAAACAGGGTGACGGTGGCTTTTGTTCTCTTCTTCATAGGCTGCCCGATTTTTTACTTTATATCCATAAAACACCTTGACCTAAATGGAATTACCAGCAGCTGTATCAGATCTATCTCAATCTATTAATTCACAGGGGTGACTGGTTTCCAAGAGGACAAGGGTCCAAAGAAGTATTTAATATCACACAGTTTCTAGTATGCTTATTCACAAGGCTAGTTTTATTTTGAATTTGAATGTTTAGGAAAGTAGTCGGGCTGATGACATGACTGCAAACTGCTTAATTCACGCCATGTAGACCTACCTTAAGCAAACAACAAGATGGCAGCAAGAGTTGGTTAGAAGAGAAAGCAAAAACTATTTTGCTCATATCCCATTTTCTTATCCAAATTGCCTAAAATATTCTTGGAGCGTCACACTATGTCTCTCTCTTTTTTTTTTTTTTTTTACAATATCAGGCTTCTTTTGTTGACTTATGGCATTAGCAGCTGTTGGAAATGTACACAGAAGAGATTACTGCTGCCTTGTGACTCAGTGCAGGAAGGGCATGATGCAAGACCTTCCCTGGTGGGGAAGGAAGGTGGGGAGTGTCTTTTGATTATTTTTTATGATAACATTGCTGGGTGAAGATATGAGAATATTTGTTCCCAGTCTTTGATCCAAGTAGCTTGCCAACCAGCAGCCACACAGACAGCTGTTAGGAAAACAGGTAGAAAATGGATGCCTGTGTTGTTCTGAAGAAGTCTTGTTTGTCTTAAAGGAGTGTAAAGCCTTATTTCCCAGAGAACAGGAATAAAACAACAGGAGGCAGCGTTTTTCCTTGCTGATTCATGGCTTCCTCTAACTGGGAACACTGCCTAAAAGCTGCCCTCCAAAGTCCTCCTCAGTGCAGAGGAGCCTGGCTGTTTGCATGAACGTGGTTTCTCCCCATCTCTGTGTGTGCTGTGTGGCTTTTCTTCTCCCAGGGATCTTGTTCTACAGTAAAGCTCCATTCTCATCTGTGTTGTCTCATGTCTGTCTGCCTCATGGGAATTGTGGATAAGGAATTATATATTCCCCATTTACTCTACAAATAGTGTGTATAAGTGCATAAAAATTCAGTGATAGAGTAAGTGTTAATGCTTCAATAGACTTACTGTGAAGAAGGAAACTGTCACAAGCCATATGTCATTTCAAAGCAATGGCAATGAAGTCCTACTAGTTATACTTCTGGGGAGTTGTCTTCTTGTTACTACCCAAAGAATAAAGAACTAGCTGGCTTTCCAGGATGAAAACATACTAGGTTCTCAAGGCACTTGTGAGAGATCTTAAGCAATAGTCACTTCAGCATAGATCCCAGTGAGGACCTTGCACCACTTATTCCTGTGACCTTCTCATCCTTTACTGCGGAGCAAGAGAAGATGCCCAGATACAAAAGGCTGTTGTGCTGTTTCTTCTAAACAGAGAAAGCACTGCAAAACGTAGACTCCTACAAGCTTTTTAAACCTGCTTTGTTCTGCAAAGAATATCCTGGTGATCAGTTATTATTTTTTTTCCATGATTGTTTATTTCACAAGTGATATATCAAACCTTTCAAAAATTAGGTAAGTCCCTTCATCACTTCATTCAGGATATACACCTTACATATGGTTATGATACAGAATCATACAATCATAGAATAATTTGGCTTGGAAGGGACCTTAAAGCCCATCCAGTTCCAACCCCCCTGCCATGGGCAGGGACATGTCCCACCAGACCAGGCTGCCCAAGGCCCCATCCAGCCTGGCTTTGAACACCTCCAGGGATGGGGCAGCCACAGCTTCCCTGGGCAACCTGTGCCAGTGCCTCACCACTCTCATCGTGAAGAATTTCCTCCTTATGTCTAGGCTGCAAGCTGGAGTCATATTGCTTGGATGGTAGACAGGGAATTGAGAAGATAAATTCAGTATGTCTTTGTATACCTGCCCTTTGTAGATAAACCTTTGAGAAGAACACACCATGGAATGCCAAGAGGTCTTCAGGCACATACATTACAACTGCTCCTGTGGACCAACAGAGAGCTGCCCATTACTGACGTGCTGCAGTCACCTGGATAACTGGATAAAATTATTTGCTAAATCACACCCTATATTTCTCCATCTCTTTCTCTGCCAGTATTTGCAACTGTGTACGTAGCCATGGTCAGTCCCCTTTTAAGACTTTGTCTTCTCTCATAGAGCATTTACAACAAGATAAATACCATAATTGATTATTTTGCTTTACAATCCTATGAGAGAACAAAGCTGTGCTGATAGTTACCATGAGGCAGGAGGATGAGGTCAGTACCGTGCATCCTGCCTTCAGCTGACTTCACCCAGCTGACTTCTGGATAAAATGACGTTGTCTTGATTTCACTAAGCTTTTCTATCACAAAAGTCTTATCAGACAATTCTCCAACATTATTCTCTGGGGAAGGAAGACCTGTGTTTAGCAATGACCACTACTTTTACATTTCGCAATACTCCTAAACTTCTGTTTAGAAGAACATTCCTCAGGCCATGATCCATTGTGAGTTTTCCATTTGCACTGTCCTTTTCATTCGACCTTCCTTTTGCCATCTTGATTAATATATTCCTTTACAATAACCTTGGAGAGAGATTTCCTTATCTGCATGTGTAACTAATCAGTAAGGTCTTATGATTATTATAAAGCAATTTGTTGGAGGTAGGAATTAGAGCGTGAAACTGGGACTGAGGAAGCCAGATTTGCAGTCCTTGCTCTACTAATGACTGATTAGATATGGCCTTCAGCAAGTCAATTTGGCCTTGGTTTTCAGATGTGCTGATTTAATTTTTAGTCTCTTGCCTCCAGCTTTCTTTTCTTCCTTCTTCAGCAGGAGGAAGGTGCCTATGGTATGCAAACGTGCTATTTCATTCTACCTCAAATGTGTCTCTGTCTGAGAGGTCAGAAATGGAAGAAGTTTTTGGAAATGGTGACACTTTGAATAACGTTCTGTGCTTACCTGCTGCTCATTGTCACCCTGAGGATAAGTTTTTGTTGCAGAGTATTACAGGCAAACTGATGCACTGTGTGGCACAGAGTGACATTCTGAGAACTTGATTGTCTCTTCTTTAAGATTTACCTGCAACTTCTATGAATATTCCTGAATTTGTTACAAAATCGGTAATCTGAGGATGGAAGGCAAGGGTGGATTCTTAAAACTGAAGATTACAGATAGAGTAAATTCAGAGGTAACTCAGTATAAGAGAGTGGAAGAAGTCTCCGACAGCTGCATTTGTGAGCTATGATTTTACTGAGTTCTTTAGACTCTTCCCCCCACAATTAACAGATATATCCAGAGATGGGAACAACTTATTGGAGTGAATGAATACAATAAATAAGTGTTTTGGAAATACATAGAATCCATATTTCCAGTTGTAATTAGGCAGCTTCTGTCTGGCTGAGGAATGTCCTTAGCATTACTCTTCAGGGTTATATCAAGGGTCCCCTCCTTTTGCCGAACCATCTTTCTGAGATCCTGCACTCTGTCTCCCATTAGGAATCTCCAAAGCTGTGCTGTGCTGCTCCCACAGCTGCTCCCCCACCATCACCCTGCACCTCCTGAGCCATGGGGCTTCACCTCCCTGTTGCTGGCTCCTTCTGCCATGTGCAGGAGTCACTCATTTCACATGGATGTGCTCCTTAGAGGGGCAGGAGAGAGACGAGATCTTCGCTGATAAAGAAATGGGAAGACCGAAACAGAAAAGGGACAAGGAGGGCTGGCATGAGCCATCTGGATCTTTTCTTGTCTCCATCTGTGTCCCATCACACAGTCTGGACCTCCCAGGGCAAGCCCACTCTTGGGTATGAGAATCTTTGCATTAGGTTAGGCAATTAAAAAGGAGACAGGGTCCAGCAGAGTCAGTCAGAGCAGCGTTTTGCTGCAACTAAACCTGCTTCTCTAACAGTTTGTGAACACCTATTAACCATCTTCTTTTTAATTTAAAGTGCCCTCAACACACAGTTTTGAGACTTCTTTGGACTGATATTTCCTGCTGGGGAGTCAGCACAGTAGATCCCAGAGCTAGGGACAGGAACTACACCACATACCAAGCCATAAAAAGACATTAGCAGACATGGGGCCTCTGTGCGTGCTTGCATCCCACCCATTCCAGGCTACCTCAATTTTAAGATGAGTTGGCCATGGTCCAGTAGTTGGCAGCATTTCGTAAACAAGTCCTCTAGACTGTGCTAAAGCACCGTGTGTAAGAGGAGTCTTGCCTGGTCATTTCACACTCTTCCGCACACTTTTGTTTCCTTTGAGTCACCTGTGGGTTTTGGCTGCAATTAAGAAGGAAAAAAATTCTGGCAGTTCTGCTATGGCTGGATTTGGCAGTTTCACTGGTTACTTCCAGTAATTATCTCCATGTCATAGATATGCCCTCGGTGCCAGTTTTAGGAAAACCTTCCACCTTTCTGGTGTTTAAATAAGGAAGGATTCTGTAGGAAATTGTTTTCTTTCCTTCTTTACAAATGTTTTTGCTATGGTCTCTTGGAAAAGGCTGCATTTGAAATTTGAAATATGAAATATGCTGATGTGCAAAGCATTTCAATAGCTGACCTGCAGAATATCTTGGCAGGGCTGATGAAGTTTGCGCTGCTTCCAGCTGCCTGCTTCATTTTGGCAGTTGCATGATTTCTGGTCCAGATGCCTGCAGCCTCTTGTCCAAGTTAGGAGCTAGACAAACTTTACACACTGTCCTTTAAATGCATCTTAGCTTATTATCTATATCAATAATTTGTACTAAAGCTCAGGCTGCTTTTTGCCTCCCAGAGTTATGTTAAATGGACCCAGTAAAGTGGAGATTTGAAGTGGTGGATGTGCCTGACCGAGTCCCACTGAGGAGGGGGGCAGATCATTTTATTTCCTTGTAAGGGTATCTACTCGACCTCAGAGCAGGGGTGAGCGCTGCCAGCCAGCCTAAGCAATAGCAGGCAGGCATTTGAAAGCAGCAAAACACATAGAGGCAGTTCCCCCTGAAAGAACAGATGCCAAAGCAGATGCTGAGGCCACATCAAGGACCTCTGAGTGCAGCGTTGTGGGGTTGTGGCAGATCCCTGCTTCCAGGATGAGGATGTGAAGTGCTTAGGTACAGCTCACTGCACTGGTGTTCCTCTCTGCTTCAAATCCTCACAGCCCTGCCACAAGCCTCTTTTAAAAAGTTTTGCAGTTTTCCTAAATTAATTTAAAAACAGGTTTTTGAAATAGGTAGTTTTAAAAAACACTTTCAGATTCAAATAAAATTAATATAGGTGCCCTAACATGTACAGCAAAGAGTGGGAGCTCTTTAGTGCCCTGTGATGTTACATTCAGTAACAGTTCTGACGTGGTTTGAGGTCAGCAAGTTCACTGATTACTTTCTGTCCTTGAAGTTACAGCCGTCCTCCAATTATTCTGTGACTCTGCTAATTTGGTCGCATATCAGGGGAGAGGAGGAGGACCCACAGTGTTAAATTACCTGCACATATGGACATGTCTGTTGAGCATGAAAATAATCTCTCTCTGGCAATACATTGCTGTGGTTTCTTTCCAAGCCTGCCACAGCAGACACTGAGTGCAGGTGGGAAAACACAGTGCTGCCCCACGATTGTGTGGAGGTCTGGCACAGCCAGTGCGGAGCGAGGGGTAGAGGGTAAATCATGGAAACAGTGTACAACTGATGGGAGTATACACTGATCCACAGAACTCAAAGACAAAGTGTGAGGAACAAAGACCGTGCCTTTTAAAACAGAAATAATGTACTGCTTTTGCTGAATTCGGTTTTTGTAATGGTCGGTGTTGCTGGGATTGCTTTTGTAATGAGAGCTACCCAGACAGATCTGGGATCCAGTCAGTGTATGGTAGTAGAAAGTACTTGTGGTTCATGCAGGATAATGATTTTAGCCCCAGAGAACTTTGTGTTCCTCTCCTACGTGGAGATTTCCAGCTCCTGTCCAGTGACATCTTACCATGGTATTGTTACAGTAACCCCCCCGCCCTGATGCCCAGCCTGTTTTCCTCTTGGGGAGCTCCATTTTACCCGGAGGGATGTCTCAGCTAATGGAGCAGCTGCTGGACTGTGGCAGATTTCAGCCTGGTGCTATTAGAAAAAAAATAATCAAAATTGGTTCCAGTTTATCGTAACCATTTAAGCCCTAAATTGAGGCAGTTCAGCAGCTGCTTCACAAACAGCTGAGCTGCCTGTGGAGAGGGACCAGGAACCTCTGGGAGAGGGGCATCTCAGACTGATAGCTAAGGGCAAGATTAACTATGTGTGTCAGACTTCAGCCTCTAGGTGCAGTGGTTGCGTGGGAAATCTCAACATAGCAAATAAAATCAGAGTTACCCCAGATGTCTTCATGAGTCTGTAACAGAGATTTTTATGTCAGAAAACAGAACATGTTGAAACGAAATGTTCAAATGTAGGAAACCAGTTATATTTAGCTGCTCTAAAAATTGCATAGTGCCAGACACAAAGGAAATGGCTGTGGCAACTTACACTACTCCAGTTTCACCTGTTGCAGTGTTTCTTAAGCCTAGTAATATCTATAAAATAAGTAACAAAGCCCTTAAACCTTCCCCAGAAGAGGCGTAAACAAGCTAAATTCACTTGCCAAAGCAGCTATTGCTGAACTGTGGATTGACCTTGAGCTGTGTCGATTTGATGTAATGCAAACCATCTGCACGCTGAAACAATTAAAGCCTTCAGATCTCCTAGGAGTTTCCTTCCTCCGATTATAACTTATGTGCTGTGGTAGAACACAGAGGTAAACAACTAGTTAGTGTTGACCTCTGTGTCTGTGTAATTTTATGGCACAGCACATACAAACCCATTTTCATTTGAAGTGGCAGTTGGCTTTCGAGTAGAAAATACAGCGTATGCTGGGTACCAAGGGCTGAAGTCATAGACTGTAAAACAGTCTGAGTTAGATACATCTGCTTCACCTCCTCTGCTTCCCTTCCCCCAGTTTCTCCTTTGGATGTACCGTTTTTCTATGATTTTTAACTGGGTTTCCGTAAAGCATAGGTTGTGCTGAAGAGGCAGTGCTCACCTACAGACAGTGCTTGTATAATGCCCCAGTGCATGTGCCTAATTTAAACCCTGCTGTCTTCTCAAACAACGATGTGTAAATAGTGCTTCTGTGCAGCAACTATTGTGGCCGTGTCTGAAGAACAAATATGGGATAACAATAACAGGAGATTTTATAAAATGTTGCTTACGGGTTTGATTTCCAGAAGCTCAGAGTTTACACCTCTTTAAAGCCTTAAAAAATCAATCTACAACCATGGGATCGGAGTTTGGACATTGCTGCAGTGGGAAAATACCAGAAACTTTGCTTCTGCAGGATCTGTGTACGATTTGCTATGTCCCGCAATTGGCAAAATTTCAGATTAAAAGCTCTGTGGTGTAAAACCTCCTTTTCCATGTTTTTCCACAACTTCTCTCCATCCAAATGATAACAGCGTCAAAATTTTTGATCGTCCTGTTTCAAATCTCAGCAAGGTCAATCATCCAAGCTTAGTAAAATAAGAAAATAATTTTATTTCCTAAGAGAAGTGGCGTTTTCTGATGTTAGAAAGCAAGCTTAATCTTTTAAATGATGTAAACATAAGCAATGACTGTAAAATTATATTAATTAAATGTTTTGCTTTTCAGGATAGGACTGAAAATTAATGAGTAGGTGCAGCACAGCTTCTGATCCAGCTATGACTATTTCTTTCTGCAGCCAAAGGCCTCTGTCCCAGAGAGTGACTCCTGACCTCAGGCCAGGTAGTGCAGAGTGGCTCAGGTCCATGTTTCTTAGAGCTGCCCTCTCCCAGAGTCCCTGTGCTCATGGACTCAAGAAAGGACATGCATGTTTCATTGGTTCAAGTTGACTGGAAAATGTGAGGAGAGGCTGAGGGGGTGATGCTGACTGGGGTAACGTAAGAGGATGGTGAAGAGCAGAGGAAGGCTGAGGGGTCCACGCTGCTGAAATGGTGTGATTTCTGGCATTGAATATTGAATACCTCTTGGAAGCACCTCTGGGGTTTGTTTTGAAGGAAATGCATGGATTTGCTTTAAGAGAGGGACCACAGATGAATTAACATGTCAAATAAGCCCATCATAGCACCAGACTCTGGGACTAAGCTGGGAAGCTGAATTATTTGGCAGCATAGATCCAAGTCCTATAAACTGTAGGTCATATTGTGCATATTATGTATAAAAGCCTATCTAACAAATAGACAGAAGTATTTCAAATGCCAGATTAACAGTTTCCTTTGTGACCTGAATGCTGGCCTGTGTCTGACCTGTGCTGGAGGCTAGAGAAGTAACAAGGGTCTTGGTCATGCCCTGCATTGCTGGGCTAGGGGGGACGTGTTAGGCTCAAGGCAGTCGGTCATGAAGGAGGTATTTCTCAGCTTACAAGTACTGGTCATTAAGAACTGAATATATCCTGTTAGTGTTTTATACTTTATAACGCCAGTGGGTTTTCTGTTAATGAAACAGATAAGAATAAATCATGTCAGCTTGCCATGCATGAGCCCAAGGCACAGTCTCTGACCTCTTCACCCATGGCAGGACCAGACGTAGCAGCAGGCAGAGGCATAAATAGCATCCTTCCCTCAGGGTGAGATGGTTCTCCTACTGCATCTAAGTGCAAATGTTGCTTATTTTCCCTCTGCTTATCTCTTTTTTTACCCAAACTGCTGTCACCAAGTGATAAAATGTAGGCAGAGGACAGCAAGAACAGCACAGAAGCAGGAAACCTCTGACAAGGCTACAGCCCCATGCAGTCTGAAGGTCTCCTGGACTTCTCATTGATGTAAGATGTCCACTCCCTCCCTTCCTTTTACCTCTATATATGAAACCAGGAGGCCAACTTTAAATCTGCTAAACTAAGGATTCAAGGTCCTGTGCACATCATTCCACAGCTTTGAAAGAAATCATTTTTTTCATCTTTTCCAGTTCCCCAGTATCTTTTCAGCCGTTACACATGTGGTTTCTTTAGCTGCCCTGTCATATAGTGTGCTTTGCCCATAATTATCCTTTTTAATTTTTCAGTATAATTTTTTCTCTAAATCTTCCTTTAAAATTGGAAACATACCTCTTAGCTTTCCTTGACATGTTTTTCGCCTAGACTGTTTTTTCCTAGACACATTTTTCCACACAGAAAACTGGTCATTTGTTTGGGGATTTTCAGCATTACTAGTTAGAAAAAACCAATACTTATTTCAAAATACTACCTCTTCTGTTTGGTTTTTTCTTTGTCTGATTTGCCTATTTCTCATTTCTGTTTTTTTACTGGTCCTTGCACTCCTGTCTCTTCTTTAAACCTTCCTACTTTTTTTTCTCCTGCACTAGTGCTCTTGCAGCAGGGGAAGAAGAGGATGAAAGAGAAGGTGGGAACAGGGAAGCCTTAGGCCAGTGAATGGGACATAGACCAAATGTGAAAGGAGTTAGTGAGAGTTAGCTAACAAAAAGGCTGATTCAGGGCAAAATTTTCAAAGGTGGTCATAACCTGCTGGAAATATGAAAAATGTTAATCTTGCACAGCACTGCAGAAGTGCAGGGGAGGGGAAATTACTTACATCTGGCAGCTCCTCTGTGGCCTGCTGGGCTTGTGAACTGGGGAGCAAGTGGTCAGGCACCAGCATGCAAGAGGATCTGCTGCAAGCCCCAGCATTTCAGCTGGCAGGGCTGGCTCAGGAGGTGCACAGAACTGCAGTTTGAGGCTGAGTTTTTCAGATTTTTCCAGCAAAGGGTGGACAGAATGGATAAGAGAAGCATTTCAGCAACAAGTTGTCAGATTTGTTGGCCTGTCAAGTAGTGCCGTCTTTCTGGGATGCTTGTCTTCACGGACTGTTGTCAAGATGATTTACTAGAAATTTATGAATTTGCAGGGACAGTTTCTAGGGAGTTTCTACCATCTGTCACAATCAGACTTTTTAACAGAGCAAAATGTCATCTCGTGCACAGTGTGACAGGACAATTTCTTGTTCTTTGTCTGGGAAATGACAATGTGGATGTGATTCTCTGACCAGAAGGTCCCTTCCCCCACCAGTTCACCAGTTTGAGGACAGATGCTGGGAATCAGATTGCAACTACAGTGCATTAGGGCTCACATTTTCGCGGTATCCACAAAGCATGCTGAGCTTCCACAGTTGTGGTTTCTATACTTAAAACAGGAGGTCCTAGTTAATTTTACTGCCCCGAGTATTTTTATACACTGTTAGCAATTAGGAACAGAGTTAAAAGTAGGAGAAGGTCTGTTTTCTATACTCTTTATTATAGAATATTTCCTTAAGATTATATTTTCTCGTATAATAGCTCTACTGCTTACCCTGGCAAGGCGTGGGTGCTTACAGAGAATTAGAGGACAGCACTCCCAGGCCTCTGAGCTTCCCTTACGCCAGCCTTAGCTTATACTTATGTTTGTTCACATCAATGGGACTGTGTGAGTAAGGATGAATTCTTCACCTGTTTATTGAGTCAAGGTTTCCGGGCTGCATCTGCGTGCTTATAGACTTGTGATCTGATATTGTTAGGGCCAGCTACAGCATAAGTTAAGAAGGCCATTGCTGCAGGGAATGGATTGCCAGATGTAATGTGGCTCTCAGTTTTGAACTCTTATTACTACTGGCACATCCACTGAGCTGTTTGTGACATGAAACCTAGACTCTAAAATTAGAGTGCTAGGCAAAACCCACTTTGGTACTTTTGCACAGCTCTTTGAAGCCCTCTCATTAAACATATGACAGGCATATGATATATTTGTTCACAATTTGTATTGTAAAATCTCTTTGACAAGAAAGTACATGTTTAATAATGCAGTTATAGTCAATGGGAGAGGAAGCAGTACAGTAGAGGATTACTTTATGAGCTTTACCCAAATCTTTTCAAAGGCAATTGATGGTGTTCAGTTGGTTCAGGTGGGTTCTGGGCCAGGGCAGGACATGGGAAGGTCGGTGCCCGCACTTCCATGATGAAGCTGTACTCCATGGCAGTGTCTTCTAAATGCAGAAATACTCCCTTGGTGAAGATTATACTTGTAGTCTTACATTGGCTGATCTTGAGTCATCTTGCTAAGCCGGACTGACAAGACCCAGACCTTTTTGAGATCAAGAAGGGTATTGCTTGAATATTCTGGGAAATTGTCAAACTTGACGCAGGGATGATGGTAATTCCAAAACCGTCAGGAAGGGTACAGTTTTATCTCTGTAGCTTTAGATTAGAACCAAGACAAAGTCCCCAGTCCTACAAACTATGTGCATGTGAAAAATTATGACAAGTGCAGTCTCCTCATTCCACCCTCTTTTTATCTCCCTTCAAAATAACATAGGCCTGACTACTCTGAGCACAATCCCCAGATGGGATAGGGGAGGTGAGCTTACTCTGGGTTCTGTTATCTTCTGACCAGTCCAAATAAGGTAGATGAAGATCACAGATGTGGTGTGTGACTGCAAGTGTGTGATTCCCTTAGTTATTTTTAGTTTCCAGGTATCCCTTTCATTTTGAGGATTTGGGATAAAAGAGTTGCACCAAGGGGGCTTAAGGGTTGGGCAGAATTAAGAGTTTTAGGACCTAGAAAAGGATTCCTGATGATGCTGTTTTAAGTTTGCATCTGTCATAGAAAGTACGTGTCCTCCTGATATTTTTTCACCCAGAGATGGAGAGAGGCTGCTTAGCTGGCTCCTGTTTGTTTTCAGTCTGCACTCATGTGCCTGTGTGGCTGGAATGACCTTGTTTGAATTAAGAAGCCACTGAGTATGAATCAAAGGGTAATTGTCATTAGTGCCAGTGGTACTAAACAGACCTAAGCTATTAATTCAAGACAAATGGGAGAAATAAGTAAACAGAAAGTTTACTGGTGTAAGGAAACTACAGGTTTGAGTGAATGTTCTATGCTGGTTTTATGTCAACTTTATTACTTTGCTTTGATCTTTTGAAATTACCACTGTTCTCATCTGGAATGCAGAAAAAAACTAAAGCTGCATGATTTCTGAATTATTTGTTCTGTTTTTTAAAGGACACTCTGTTACAAACTGTCATTTTCCCTCTGTAACTTGTTTTTTGGGTAGTCTTTACTATACAGTCATAATTTGCATAATGAACATCATGGAATAATTATATTTCTCTGCAAATATGTTACAAACAAGCCAAATCCAACATGTTATTGGATATGAACCCTTTTGGATTTCAGTCCTACACTTGTCGTAAGATTTAATATGTCCTATAGGGACTAATCATGGATAAAGCTGTGTCCACAGTCAAGCCTTTACAGGATCAGGGCTAGTGTTCGCAAAGAGTTGTGAATGCAGAAAATAAAAGTGAGAGAGCAAGCCATAAGACTTCAGAAGTGACCAAAAGGATTCCTAAAGTAGACAGGCTCTGGGGGCATCTTGCAGATTCATAGTCATTATACTTACAAATACTGCTAGGGTCATTAATAAAACTCTTCCTGTAAAAAACTAGGGAAACTAGGGGATGCTAATGTAGGTTTAGAGGAAGGCAAGGTAGTTTAGTCCCTGTACTGATCCTTTCTCCCTGACAGCCAACATCCTACATCCTTTCATTGCTTTGAACCTGCCAGAGGTTGCTGCCTGTGGCTGCGAGGCTGCCACAGATCCTGCTTGCCAGAGTATGAAAGCAACTTTGCAGGGTTTCACCTGGGGGAGACTGAAGTAAAGGGAGGTATGAAAGGAGGAATCTGTAGACTTTTCTCTTGAGAGCTCGGTATTACTGTTTTTATTTTAATAGAAATGTATTCTTAAATTCTCCAGGACTCTCCAAGCCCATTCCCTATCTTGCCTTTAGCTTTCCTGCTCCTTTAACACGCTGTCTCTTGATGTCGTCTGGCAAAAAATCTGGAGAAAAGACCAAGGCTTTTGTGTGTACCTCGCCAACTTGGTCCCGGGCCTCAAAGCAACATTTCTGGCCAAGTCAATGTTTAGTAGCTTTCCCGTTTTAAAAAGTCCTCTCATTTCCTATGTCAGAGGGCTGAGGGGATGTTTTAGACACATGTAAACATTATGCAGTTGCTGATGAGGTTAGCATAAACTCTATAGGATGTTTTATCAGTTGTCCCTTTGTTTAGTCTGGGAAGGAGAAGAGTCGGGGGAAGGATAGTCCTCAAATACCCAAAAGGTTGCTATAAAAACAGTGATGGGCTGCTCTTGCTCCTACAAAGCAAATGAGCAAGGCTAAGGGTTTAAATGAGACATTAAGGGAAAGGTTCAATAGGCATTTTAAACACTGGAAAGGAAAACCCATGGGGAGATGCGACACTGCCATACTGTTTGAAGAATGGCTTAGCTAAAACTCTGTTAGGGATGGCCTTGGTTCTTCCTCAGAGCAAGGGATGGATTAACTGAACTATCCCTTGCAACCTCATTTAACTACTTTCCACAGTACTGTGATCAGCTAGATAAAGTGATCTTTTGATACAAATAAATAAATAATGCTGCGGCACCTTGTAAGACAATTCACCTTTATGAAATCTGATGTCTGGTTCTAAGGGTTATTTCAGTTGTGGTAGATCGAAGTCCTAATCCTTGCCAGATTAATAAGATGATTCACACCTGTTTTGCCATTTAGGAAGTTCAGCTCTAATCTCCACTTTTTCTGGAAGCTGTCCCTGAAGTTTCATGTAAAAGTGATTTAAAATATTGGTTTTCCCCCAGACAGGCAGTCATTGTCTGTGACTGCTTTTTATTAATATTTTATTCATGAGACTCTTGCTTTGGAACACAGAGTGTCTGTTACTATTTTTTGTTGTGTTACTTGAGTCACCACTTTTAAGTGGCTTGAATGGGCTTTAGTTAAAAAATATTCTGAAATTCTATCTGCATCATTAAGCTTTAATTAAAAAAAAAGCTTCTTTTCTTCACAGGTGCATTTTACTTGCTACTTGAACTTAATTGTTCATTGAAAAAAAAATCATCTCCCTCTTCTTGCCAGTTGCCTATATGATCCTGTGATAACTGATTGCCAGCTTAATTTCTCACTGGATTGAATTATTTCTTGGAAGGACTGATTGAGAGCCTCATAGTGCTTGTCTATGTTTTAAATCTCTCTCCTGTGCCACATTTGTTGGCTTTTGACTCATTATTTTTACCTAATGCTTCAGTAATTCTCCTTAAGAATAAATATACTTCCAGAAAGCTTATTACTAACTTTATCTTGAAATGTGACTGTCATTTGTTTTCATTACGCATTATTTTCTTTTGGTTGCCTATTTAAGATACCTGTCAGAGCAAACCAAAAATAACACAAGGCTGGTAAAGCAGTTTTCAGTGTGGCCCCTAAGAAAGAGGTTTGGATGAATCTTACCTAGGTAAGATGAAGAAGTCAATTTGAGAAGGTGGGAAAGTGTTTCTGGGCACAGGGACTGTAAAAATATGAACAGGGAATAGTCTGGGAGCATTGAAATCTTCAGGGGTACTGATTCATCTTGAACTATCAGCCTTGCAAAATACCTGATAGTATTTGGGTATGATATTTGCAAGCACCAAGCAAATTAAAACTGAAGTGCATCATATCTGTTTGCAGCTGATCCTGCACAGATGGACTCGGGCTCCCTTGCAGCACTTTATTGCCTCAATGACCCTCTTTGCCAGCTTGATGGTCCACCCACGCTCTATCAGGCTCTATCAGGCTTGAGGCTGTGGCCAAGCAAACAAACTACGCACACAGTGTTGCTGGGGAGACTGTCAAGTATGTCAGCAGATAACATTTAAAAACACCTTGGCAGTTTGAAAAAACCCCAACCATTTTGTAGCGCCCCCGAGTCACTCATAAACCTTCACCTTAATCATGATCATAGTCAGGGGTGTTATATCCAAAAGCTTTGTAAACTGAGGTTATTGGTTCTCAAGCAGGTTCAGAGGCAAGCCCGGCAAATCTCTGGTGGGACTACCTTTTGGAACGGGGCTGGTATCCGTAAGCCAGGTAGCACAAAGCTCATTTGCCTAAAGCATGCATTTTAATACATTTTAGTCATATTCAAGTACCTTGGTATTCAACTTAAAGCTATCTTACATACCACAGGGCTTTACAGTGCCAACAAGTAGGCTTAAGATCTGACACATTTACATCTACTCTGTTAGACTTGTAATCTGCCAGATGCCAAATTCAATACGAGAATCAGAGTTGATGGGAAAGCAAGAATTTAACATCCCCTGAACTGGTGAACTGATTTTAGTTCTCTCTGAGTTGTTTTGCTGGTGTTGAGGTGACTTTATCAAGACGTAGAGAGCACTGGTGTGGGAAGAGCAACTAACTAGGAGAAACAGCCCCAGTCCCCACCTGGACAGGGTGGGTAGGAATGGCTGCAGACAGCAGGTGAGGAATTAGTGAGGGATCAGTGAGACGGGGATAGGGACGAGAGAAATGTCAGCTGATGGCATCTCAGATACATCTGTGGCCAAGTACTGAGACCATGAGAACTGATGAATTGGCTTAGATCGGTTTGGTAAGCACGCAGCTTCAAATCTGTTTAAACTAACGATAGGCTGTGCTGATGCTGAAAGGTGTTGCCTGCCCTCCTTCCTGATCCCCCCAGCCCCGTAGCCGAGGGTCTGCTCCAGCACGAGCAGCTGATGTGACCCACTTCCCCCCAAGGGACCACTGCCATGGCACAGGGGGACAGCAGGAACGCCGGGCTGAAGGCGTGCAGGAAGGGCAAGTCTGCTTTTTTTGGGCAGCCACATAGCCTTAGGAAGCCATACCTTAAACCCAGTATCCTGTCTGTGACAGTGACCAGCCCTAGATAAATTAAGGGAAGACATGAGAAACTCTGAAGCAGGTAATTATGGAGTGACTTGGCCTTCAGGCATTGTCTGTAATTTCCCCCACTAATAATGACTTTGATGCACGCCCTTGCATCTTATCAGAACTTTTGTGCTTTTAAATATGCTTCCCAGGTCTGGATATTCTTGATATCTGTACACATATCTAATCTCTACTGAGTCTTCACAAGCCTTGCTCTCTGCTACATCCTGGGGCGATGAATTCCATTGACTTAATAGTCTGTGGGCCTGATATCATGGGAGGAGAGGCCAGGGCCAGCCACCCACAGCAGCTGCAGGAATCCAAGGCTGTTATTGCTCAGCACAACTGGGGCTGCTACCAGTCAGAAAAGTTAAGTTCAAAGATTATGAGAAGAACAATACATACAGGAGAGGCTTGCAGTTATTTTGCCATTGGCTTTTTTAATCACTTTGTTCTTGCAGGCACACAGGAGAGCGGAACGGGGTCATTATTAGGGGAAAGTCTGGAAACTTGTTTCCTTGGTGAGACCCCCCTCACCTGCCTTCTGGAGGGGCTGTGCTGTGGTGCCTCATTTTTGGATCTTTCCCTCTCTCTGGACTATTATGTCCAGTTCTGGAATATAAGAAGGACGTGGAACTGTTGGAGCGGGTCCAGAGGAAGCTACAAAGATGATCAGAGGGCTGGAGCACCTCTGCTGTGAGGACAGGCTGAGAGAGTTGGGGTTGTCCAGGCTGGAGAAGAGAAGGCTCTGAGGAGACCTTATAGCGACCTTCCAGTACCTGAAGGGACTGCAAGAAGGCTGGGGAGGGACTGTTTACAAAGACTTGTAGGGATAGGATGAGGAGCAATGGGCATAAACAGGAGAGGGGCAGATTTATACTGGGCATAAGGCAGGATTTCTTCACCATGAGGGTGATGAGGCACTGGCACGGGGTGCCCAGGGGAGCTGTGGCTGCCCCATCCTGGTGTTCAAGGCCAGGCTGGATGGGGCCTTGGGCAGCCTGGGCTGGTGGGCGGTGTCCCTGCCCACGGCAGGGGAGTGGAACTGGGTGGGCTTTAAGGTCCCTTCCAACCCAAACCATCCTGTGATTCCACGATTCTCTCGGCGCTCGGGTCCGGCACGCGGCTGCCGGGCTCACCAGGTACCCCTTCTCCCACCGGGACCCCCCTCTCCCTCCGAGCCGCCCCTCGTCCCGGGGGCCGCGCCCCCACCTGCTGCGCGGGGCGGGCGGAGCCGGGATCTTGTGCGGCAGGAAGGGAGCGGAGCCGGCAGAGCAGCTCCTCCCTCTCGTGCTCCTTCTCCTCCTCCTCCGGGAGCCGCGGGGTCCATGCGGCGGGCGGGACGGCGTCGCCCGCCGCCCGGCTCCGGTGGATGAGCTGGAGCGGCAGCATGAGCAGCGGGTACAGCAGCCTGGAGGAGGAGGAGTCCGAGGAGTTCTTCTTCACCGCCCGCACCTCCTTCTTCAGGAGGCCGCCGGGGAAGACCCGGGCCGCCCCGCAAGTGAGTGCGGGCTCTGGGGGAAGGTTCTGCACCCCGAGGGTGGGGGAGCGCCGGGACGGGTCCCCGGGGAGCAGTCGCGGCACCGAGCTGAACGACATCCCCGAAGCGTCGGGATGAGGCGCGCACGGTGCGAATTCAGGGCTTGTGCCCCGGAATAGTTCGGGTTGGAAGGGACCTCGAAGCCCATCGGGTTCCAGCCCCCCCTGCGATGGGCAGGGACGGCGGACCGGGCTGTGCGAGATCCCCTCCGACCTGGCCTTGAACTCTGAGGATTTCTCCTCGAACTCGGCGGCGCCGGCGGGTCCCTCCCCGCTCGGGTCCCTGCGGAGGGTCCGGGGATGCGGGGCAGCAGCCGCCTCCCCCTCCCGTTCCCTCCCGCCGGTCTCGGCCTCCACGTGTCCTCCCCTTCCCCCACGAGGCAGGAGCCGCCGGGACCGAGCGGGGGGAGGCGGCAGGGAAGCAGTTTGCACCCCCTTCCCTCGCCTGGGGGTCTGCGGACGGGCCGGCCCGGCACCCCGCTGGGCCCGGGCCGGGGATGCGGCGGGGAACCGCGTGTGTGCGCCGTGACTGACGCGCCATCGTAGGGTCGTATAGAATCGCTAGGTTGGAAAAGACCTCTTGGATCATCGAGGCCAACCGTTCCGACCGGCCCTGCCTCTCTGAGCTCTTCTGGGGGTGAATTTCAGCCTCTCCAGCGGCTCCCAGGGCAGGGAAGGGCTCCCAGACGTGTTGGAGACCCTCGGTTTCACCATTCAGGCTCAGGAAATCTGGGCTCTGAAGTGAGGAACTGATTAAAAACGAAGCGAAAACCCTAAACCGACCCCTTTTGTCGAAGTTTCGGTGGAGGATCTGCAGGCAGAGGGAGAAGTGTCGGTGTGCCGAGGAAGCCTTGCCATGAGGGAACCAGCCCCTCTCTCCTAGGAGCAAAACTCACCTCAGAGACACAAAATGGGACGGTCCCCGCCTGGTCCAGAGCAGTCGTTAAACCATGTACGGTAAACGTCATGTTTCTTAAGCTAAACGTCACGATTCTAAGCTCAGCAGGCCAGCCCCTCTCATTTTTGTCTTCCCAGAGCCTGGATATCTTCCTAGAGGTGGTTTGTATCTTTGGAAAACTATAATCTAGCAGCCTGTCTTGTTTATGCTAGCTCTTCTTCCCCTGCTCCCAGCAGTGCCTGTGGCTTCTCTCCCATCAGCCTGTTTCTTCATTATTTTTGGTTTCGGTACTACTGCTGCTTTGAAGTCCTACTTATAAACTTGGTTGTCAAAGCTTGGATACCTTGGGTGCCTTCTGGTCCACTCACAGGGATTGTCAAGACCCATCTCAGTGCCCACAGTTGTTCCTCTAACCTATGTTAGAAAGCCAACCCTGGTTTCTGTTTCTCCAAAGTTCTCCATCTGTTATGCCTCATTTGTGATGTGCTTGCAGCTTAAGCCTTCTAACTGCCCCTCAGGAAACTCCTGCTCCCATTTGAGGAAGTGCAGGGCTTTCTGGAGCTTTGGCTGCCTTTGCCAAGCTTGGCAGGGAGCCTGGGCGCACCCTCTCCCCACACCTGAGCTCAGGCGCCTTGTGCAAATAGCCTGGGACCAGGGTTTTATCAGGTCATGGTTGCTTCCCCAGGGTATTTCTCACTGCACCTGTCCCCAGGGTCGTCTTTTTCTCATCCATTTTGATTTTCAGCCTCCCACTAACCCAAGGGACTCTGGGAGTTGGTCAAGTACTGCTGTACATCTTCAAACTTTAATTTGCTAACTTATTTGGCCAGCGCTGGCTGCCACCTGGCTTTTATAGAGGACCATGGTCTGAGGTACTGTGTGAACAGATACCTAGCTGCTGTCAGGCTGTGTAGAGCTGCTCTGTTATGAGATGTGAGAAGGTCCAGGTCTTAAGATCCTAAAACCACATGTGTGACTTTATAATGCTGTTATATGAGTTGTGTAACCAAATAGTAGTTGTGTAAGTAATAAGTTGTGCATATGTGTAAATTGCTGTATGTGATGTTAATGTTTCCAGGCAAAGAGATATGGAAAAAAATCCCTAAAATTTGATATTGTGCTCTAGTAATTTTCCCCAAAAGAATACTGCAGGGAGATGCTGCAGGGTACATGTTTAAGTCTGTATTTAGTAGCCTGGAACAAATTCATTTGTATTGCTGACTCCGCAGCATCAGAAACACTCAGATAATGTTTCTAGTCATAAAGTTATTACCAGTTGCTCTGAGCTGCTGAGTTATAGAGGGAAGAAAAAAAAAATAATCCCCAAACAATGCTGAATGTAGATTTCAACAGTCATGTGGCGAGTAAGAGTGAGTTTCCCCTTCCAGCAATAACAGTCATAATAAGGCTCTTTGTACAGATGAGGATGATACTTTTGGTTTGTATTTGAGGTTTAGTCAAAAAATGCATACTATGTCCCCTTGAGCGAAGAGGAAAAAGGGGAGCTCTTAGTTATTGTTTCTGTGTCTTTCTCAACTGTACAGATACTGAGTTTTGCAGCTTGGGTTTCTTTTCTTGTAGAAGACTAAGTGTTGGCAATTACTTTTATCCCTCTGTTTTGGCTCCCTCTGCCCCCTTTCTCACGGGGGGAAGAAATGGTTTGAAGCATTTGGCCTGCAGCTGTGCCTGTAGGAAAGCTCAGTAGTAGCATTTTGGCTTGTTTTGTATGGGTTTCCAAAGAAAAGAAGGAAAAAAGGAAATGTAGCAAAGTAAATTTTTGCCTTCCCTTTAATGGGTCAGGGATCAGTTTGCTTACATGCCTTCATTCTGAAGCTAAGACAGGATTAGTGGATTGATACCAATCTTGGGATAGTAACTTTGGGTTTTGCCTGAGATACCTCATCTTCTGTAGAGTGGTTAAAGATTTGTCTCTTCCTCTCTCTGTGCCATTTCTAAAAAAAAAAAGTGAAACATTAAAACCATTGCTGCGTACGTCAGACAATATGGTGTTTTGGGACTGAGCAGTGGCCCTGAAGTGATTTAAGTGAGACACACTTTAATCTGAGGGCAATGTGTATAAAATGTAGGTTGCCTTATGCTGTGCTGTTGCTCATCAAAGTTTAGCTTTTTGTAAGTTTTCTTATTTCTGTCTGTTGTAAAATTTAATTATCAGGGTCTAGATTAAGCTCATTGTGTCCCTATTTCATATTTGCAGTGACTCATTTAAGGAAAGAAAAAAGGAGGAACTGAAAATATTTCTGTCCTGCTAGTGTGACCACTCATGTGAGTTAAAGTTATCCATGTGCATAGGATTTTGCAAGATGAGACCTATGCTGATGATCAAGCCTTTATCTGTGCCCTGCAGAGAAAAAACAAAACACTTTGCAAACTTTTGAAAGCTGACCCCTTTCTGTTCTCCTTTCACTCTGCCTATCCTGATTCTTTCAGGACAAGTGGTAACAGCCATGCCAGCTCTTGCAAGCCCTACCATGTGCTGGAGGGATACACATCTTTCTGCATGTGTTTTCTGTGCAGGGAAGGGGAGCTCAAGTTCCTTGTGTTCTCCTACTTTGAACACGGTTGATGTGAAGTCTCTCAATAGTTCTTTCTCTGGCAGCTTGATGGCCAGTGGCTTTTCAAGCATTGTGATTGGCATCTGATTTAGTTCCCAGCCTTGCTAAGCTCATGTCTTCCGTGAGGATCACTGCAAACACCTGTGGACATCCTTGTGCTTGGTTCTGCCTGCTCTGCATTTCAGTGTCCCTTTCCACTGTGACTGTAAGCGTTAGAAAGATGAGAAAAGGCTACAGGCAAGATCTCTGTCTCTGCCCTTGCGCGTGAGGATTGTGTGAAAGAGGACACTGCTGTGCTTTGGGAAGCTGCTTCAGAAGCCGGCCGTGCTATGAAGATACGGATCCCAGATGGTAGAAGAAGGCACAGAGCTTGTGCATTCTTCAGCTTGTATTCAGCATCTGAATTGTGAATAGTTTGCATGCAGAATATGAGAGCTCTGTTTGACATCTAATGCAAAATAGCTTGGAGATGGGAGGTTTGACGCTTGGAGGCTGCTCTTTAAAGAAATAAAGCAACTGTGTGTTTATGGTCTGGTTTTCACCATGTTGTACAGGGCTCTGTAGAAGTGTTTGCAAGAAAAGTGCAATTGCTTCTGTTGGCGGTTTCCCAGAAGGTGCGCTTTCCTCTAATACCTGAGAACGTGCTTGTCTCCCTGCTGTCAGCACCGGTCCTTCCCTGTCTGAAGTCTGATTTCTCCCTCTCTCTTCCTCTTACTGGTCTTGGTCTTCACAGCTTCCAAATCTGCTGTCTTAGTTCCTTCCCGTGTACCCGCACCCGCTGCCCCCTGCCGTGACATTGTTTCGGTGGCCGACTTTGCTGCGCGTCAGTGAAATCTGCAGGTGTGGTAATGGGGATGGGAAAGGAAATTCATAAAAAAAGCTGGAAATGGAAAGCGGATATAAAAGGGTGGAGGAGGTATGAAGGGGAGAGGCAAAAGGCAGAGGGTGAAAGTCTCATCCCTAGCTAGTACTGGCAAAGTAACCAGTTGTCTCATCCCACTGTTGGAAGAGGAGGTTGACGGGGAAGGGTGTAGCGATGTATTTTTTGAATGGGTGAGCTGGTGCAAGTATGAAAAAGTAAACTTCTGGCTGCAGAAGCCTTTTTTTAGGTTTGTTCCACATGAATTTGCACAATGGGTCAAGGTGTTCGTTGAAAAGTAGTGAGACAAAAAAAAGAGAGGCATTTTATTTGGGAAGAAAACAGTTTCTAGGGGTAAAATGCAATATGTAACTGCTAGAGTCTATTTAGGATGGCTTTGTGTCACTGGTGTCCGTTACTAAAAGTTTTGCGTTGTTTGGCCATGACAGCTTTTCCTGGGTTTCCTTTCTGTAGCATTCCCCAGGGAAAATGGCTTTCCTGACTGCCAGGACAAATGAGGTTTCTAATTATAGGCTTGCTTTGGAGCCAAAAAGTTTAGGTTTCTGTTTGACGTGTAGTCATGAAACTTTTTTTATTTAAAAAAAAATAGACTAAAAATATCCAACAAAGTTTCATTTTTATTTAATCCATTTGGCAGTGAGTGAATATTATGGGATAAACCTTGTTACGAAAATACTTGACAGTTAAAGAGTTGAAGGAATGAGTGGGATAGAGATAGTGTCTATTTTAAGCCCACATCACTGTCACAGTAAACTAGTGGTCCTTATTTCATGTTTCTGCTTCCCTCTCCTCTTGGACCACTTGATGTGGTGCGTGTGCATCAGTAGCTTGGAGGAGCGGTTTTTGGGGTGAACTCCAAGTCCTCTTCTGTTGTCTGACAACTTCTGGAGGTGAGACAGGATTTATGCTCTGTGCAGACAGAACATGCTGATTGCTGTATGCTGGTTTATCATCGGATTTGGTTCTTAGAATAATCAGCTTAAATTTTGGGAACTTAAATTTTTGTGTGTTAGTAGTTACTATTTCATATAGTTAAGAAACAAGTTTAGGAGAGATAGGTTAGCATACTGTCCTAACAAGAGTTCAAGTCTCTGAAATATTGAGTGCCTTTGGAGCCCCAGTAATTTTATTAGCTTTACTATTGACATTTATATCAATAGATAAACACTGGAATTATTTTTCCTTTTATTTGGAGAAAGGAAGACCTTGATTCGCCTTTGTGAGTGTTGGAGTACAATAGCTACGCTTCTCCTTGGTAAAATCAGGAGTTCCTAGTTATGTATGGGTGTTCCGTGACTTAAGTGATGTAATTGAGTTGGGATAATCCCATGGCTTTATCTAAGTGCAAAGGGAGAAGGGCAGAGCTGCTGGAGCTTTGGACTTTCCCCAAAGGCTATATGTGCCAAATATTTTATAATTTATGGTCCAAGATGTTTAAACTTAGGCTTTAGACACATTTGAGCTGACATGCAGACACAGGGAGTTTTGTTTGAATTTAGGAGATTGGTGAATTCAGGTAAGTGCTCTGCAGAGCAACTGAGCTCAGAATCATCTGAATGCACTAAAGAGATATTACCCCCCTTCAAACAGTTACTTACAAGAGAAAATTTGGTACCCTGTTTTCATGATCTTTTGTTTCAGCTGTAGACCTTTGTGTAAGAACAACATCAGAATAATGATTTTGGAAAAGGTTCTTGCTGGCTAACATTTAGCTGCTGTAAGAGCAAAATTGCAAAGAAAAATTGAAGTAAAAACTGATATTGCAATTTGTCCTTGTGTGTAAAAAGCCAGCGGCACCAGTGTTGGATTGCAGTTGCAAATAAACCGATTAACAGAGGATTTTGGGTGAAGCAGTTAATCTGCAATGCAGCGTTTGCCTGTGACAGCAGACGTGTGAGCCAAGCCAAGCAACGTAAGCGTCAGGAGGAGAGAAGTGAGAGTGACGAGTCCGTCATTCTAGTCTCCATCAGTCAGGTCTCCTCACTGACAGGCAGCTAAGATCCTGAGGACTTCATCAGGCGGCATGCCAGGACAGGCTGTTCAGGATATACTGCGTTTTCCTCCCAGGTAGAAATAGTAGGGCTTTTATGGATGTGTGCGTATGTGCACTCACTTTAAAAAAAAAAAAAATTAAAAATATATATAAAATATAGCACACATGCAGATTTGTACCTTTTGACACACCATTCATGAAGATCTTAAAACTAGTACATCCCATAGACTTCAGGGGCCTGCCCCAGTGGGACTGAAGCTAGCACAGCGTGCTGTCATCTCTTCCAGTTTTGGTGCAGCACTTACCTGACTGCAATATTGTCAAGCCTTTGTATGTATTTAGGTGCCTGTAACAAAGCCCACACATTTCTGGGGGCAGGTATGAATTGACTTGAGATGAGTAATTACTGCTTTGCTTCTGTTTTTTTTGGCGTACTTGCTGTTTTGTGAGGTTGATGAAATACTGCAGACAGTTTTGAGGAGAGCGCTTCCTATGCAGACGTGTATTTGGCTATGCTAAGTAGCCAGATGTGATTTATGTAGCAATTAAGATCATTTTGTAGTTACTCATCAGCGTGTGCTAGAGAGAGATTTGTGTTCCCTTATACACGGGAACGTATGCTGTGCTGAAAATAATAGTAAAAGCAGCAGTGGTTCATTTGCCTTGGAGGAAGCATCGAGTGTTGAAGCTGGGTATGTAGGAGTACTTGGTGTGCCGCTTGCCAGCTTCTCCATCTTGCTCTTTACCCACCAAGTAATTGTGGAAAATGCTGTTTGCAAGTGCGTTTCTTTTAGAAATTATATATAGTAATACGGGTAGGGGCAAATTACAAAGGCAGTTGTCTGTAATCTTTTTCAGTTATCCCTGTTGTCCATAATTTGGGCTTCTGGTCTTGTGTTCTGTCTCATAATTGATCTGAGGTGTGATCGAGTGCATGAATGGCCAAACTAAGCATGCTGTGCTCTTCCTCATAGTGCATAGTCCTTGTAACGTGTCTTGGCAGTACCAGATCAGTGTCGCGTCTCTCTAAAGGCTGATGAGTAATAATAAAAGTTAAAGATTAAGTTCTGCTCTGGCTGAGGATGATAGTTTACTAAATAATTAAGTGCTTAATCTTATTTCCACTGAAGCAGAAATCCTGTGATTTGACTTGTTCCCCTGAAGAAAAGGTTGGAATGGATCAAGTTTGTTAATACTGCAAAAGTAGCCTAATGACTTCATTGATGGCTGATAATTGCTATCATAGAGGACTTCCCCTAAGTGGCTTTTTGTACGGAATTGTGCCTTGGATCACACTAGCCTGTAAACATGGAAGAGTTTGTTCCGATGTTTTATTTAGAGTATTACTTTTCTTTTACTGGATAGCTCTTTTCTGAGGAGTTCTGCTCCCTGGGAATAAAACCTGCTCATCTTGCTGTTCAGTCCACCAGTAGCTTGATTTAGTGTGTTCAATTATAGATGAATAAGATAAGGTTATGAAGTCTTTTTGTTCAGAGCTTCTCATTTCATTGCAAAATATCTTCATGGTTCATCTGGTAAAGCTGTATAAACTCTAGCCACTGCACTAGGGATTTCTGCATGACCCATAGGGCTTATGTGTACAGAAACTGGCATATTCTTTGGCACCAGTTAAAAGATTGAGAATATGGTGGTTGCGTGTTGCATAATGGGAGAATTAACCTGCATTGTTTGTCCTGATGTCTGAAATGAGTAAGTTCAAGGTTCAGTGCTGTTGTGAAATCAGCAGGAGTCAGAGCAATTTTTTCACAATAGATGTAATTTGAACCACTATATTATGATTTTTTTCCTCTGTTGTTATTGTTATGTGCAAAGATAATGTAGTGTAGGCATAGACATGCATCTTGTGTTACCCTTTATGAAGTGAAAGGTAAAAAAAAAAGATAATTTTTGGTGGCTCTGGTTAGCTTGCTGGCAGTAGAAAAGTTGACATGTGGGAAGGGACCTAGCCTGTGCCTGAAGTGCCTGGCAGGTATGTGCTGCAGGCAGCTGCAGGAGCCAGTGCCCCAGTTCGTGCCTTAAAGACTGGTCAGCCCCCTTTTTTCCAACTGTGCTTTTGTGTTTAACTTTGAAAAGCAGTGGGGGGAGAGCATTTCTTCTGCAGAAGTGTTTCTGGATCCATCAAGCTAAACTGTTTAACCTACGTGTTGAAGAGCAAGGAATGGAAGGAAGGAAAATTCATTTTAATCCTGCCAAACATGCAGGCCCTCCCAGCAGGAATATCTGTGATCCAAAAATTAAACTGATGTGATGGCTCTTTTTTCGTGATATAGTACAGGGGTGAATGCCTCAATGGGTGGTGCTTCTGAAAACTACTGAAATTCTTAACTCTTCATGAGGAGTGGACTTGGGAGATTCGCCCTTGCAGCTGAAGGCTTAAAGTAGATGTTTCTTTCATGGCTGATAGTTAAGGAATCCAGGAGAAGGAAGGAGTCTTTACTCCATCTGTTGCAGGATGATAAATAAGAACAGTTATCTGCCGTTGAGAGCAAATTAGAGCAGATTATCCTGGTTGCATGTGGGCCATGGTAAAGGTCTGGTTTGTGATGTGGAGTTGATTTGCGACTTGATTGTCTTTCAGGAGCTCCAACTGAAAGAAGGAAGAGAAAGTAGTATATCTGTCCTGCTGTGAGTGTAGGCTAAAAAATGATCTGTTCTAATTTCCACCCTAGTGAGTGCAGACGTCTTGTCTTGTACAAAAATGCACAGTTGAATCAAATATTGTACTTGGAGCAGTTGCTGTGATTAACAGTCATACAGTCAGGGGAAAATCACTTGTGCAGGCAACCTGATGTAAGTGGTAATCAAGCTCCCATGAAACCTGCACAATGGAAGTCCACTTTAATGAAATATCAAGTTCTCCTTAATAAAGAAATCTTTGGACTCAATGATCCGGTGGGTCTCTTCCAACCTGGTTATTCTGTGATTCTGTGATAATCCCAGCTTTCTTGGAGCCTAACTTAGCACATTTCTTTTCTTATTCAGTGTCTACATAGAGTGTAGCCTTGTAACTCTGAAAGTTTGTTTTCTGTGTTTAAGTGTTTCTTGATCATTGTGAGCTAATTTTGATGCAATATTTAATATTAAGGACAGTTTGCAGTTTGTTCGTGATTTAGCAGGACAGGTTAAAGTAAACCAAATCCTCAGAGTATTTAACTTGATATTCGGGGGCCCTTTAGCTGTAGAATTAAGGGAATACTTTTTACCCACTTAAAGAATATGCAGTGTGGGATGATGACTAATGAAAGGAGCCTTAATCAACTCATTCTGTAATGAAAAATGTTTATTTGCTCTTAAAGAGCCCAGAAAGGGGATCTAGGTGAATAGATTCACATTAGCTAGATAGGATATTCTCATGAAGTGGGACCATTGTAGAGTTTGAAGACTGGATGTCTCTTTTCTATTTGCTAATTTCATTTAGTTATTTCCCTGGGGAAATTACTCTTAAAATATCATTGAATTGCTTTACTTTTGATTTGTTGTAGTGGTAAGAGTCTACACGTGACTGTCTGAGGAGAGAGCAGCTGCTTCTGGATATCAGTCAGATAAACCTCTGAATTAGATCATCACATTTTAAACTATACTCATTGAATCTAAAGTTGAATTGATTTACATAAAGAGTCATCTTTCTTAGATTTGTTTCTTTGGGCTTCATGGCCAACAATATGTGAAACGTCATTCTGTATAGAATGATCTTTTCCTCCTCTCCTTTTTTTTCCTCCTCTCCTTTTTTTTCCTCCTCTCCTTTTTTTTCCTCCTCTCCTTTTTTTTCCTCCTCTCCTTTTTTTTCCTCCTCTCCTTTTTTTTCCTCCTCTCCTTTTTTTTCCTCCTCTCCTTTTTTTTCCTCCTCTCCTTTTTTTTCCTGGCCAAGTGATAACCTGTTTTATTCTTGGGCTACATATTACTCTCCCTTCTCCTTTTACTCTTGAGACTGACTTGCAGAACTATGGCTTATAATAAAATTGCTGGCAAATCTAAATACCTTCTTTCAACATTCTCTGTATCGGCTGAAAAGTGTTGCTTTGGGGTCTGATTTGGCCTTCATGGGAACAAGTTTGTTTTCATTGACTTTGAAAAGCAGTACTGATGTTCAGCTGACTATGTGATTCACTTCCCTGAACTTTTGTTGGTCCCTTGCTTGCCTAGGAAGTATTCTTTCTGCATTTTAGAAAGTATAATGTTGGCAAAATAATACTCAATTTAGGTAAACCAACTGTGTTTTAATTAAAAGTATACTGAAGAAAATATCTTCTATGAGATTTTTAATTCTGTGCTGTAAGTTGCAATATTTTTTCTTGAGAAAATACTCAGTAATGGTGTCAAAGAATAGAAGGATCTATCTTTGTCACCCGAGTCCAAGTTCTTGATAATCTGAAGAATGAAGCAGACAGCTCATGCGCTTAGTGTGGTGAGATTTCTATATTCTGCATTACACTGGGTGTCAAGTAGCTGCCACATAACGTAAACAATTCCTATGTCCTAGACCTGATCACAGCACAGATAACTTATCCCAAATAAATGCCAGGTAATTAAGCAAGGAGGAAAACCAGTGATGCCTCTTCAGTTGATGGATGTCAAATACAAAGTGGTTCTTGTTGCATCAGGAATTTCTCTTTGATTTATTAAACTATAGAGCATTTGTGGTTGCTTTGATATTGTGATTTGTTATAAAATACAGGGAAAACAATTACTAATGTACATCTTTCTTGAGTTCTGAATAAGAACAGAACTGTCCATAAAACAGTAATCCTATAGGAGTGCCTACCTGTCAGAAAATAAAGTAAGTTGGCTTGAAACACGGCAGGTGGTACAATGCCAATCAGTTTGACTTCTCTTTGATCACCTAATTGCAGTGAGGTTCCTGGGTAGTTAATCCTATGTTTTGTCCCCCCACAGCTTTATGCTCACCTGTGCCCGAGATGAATGTACGGTGTGTGTTTTCAATCGGTGAAGTTATTGGCATCACCCTCTTGCTCTGCCTTACTCCTAGTGTCCTTGGTTCTCCAGTTGCCTTACCCTCACCCCCAATGGCAGCAGTGGGGGGAGTTTTGCACCTCCTGAACTGAATTGTAAGAAAAACTTAATTTTCTTCTCTTAATGTGCTACCCTTTAGAGGGTCATCCTGCTTGCAGGGGCTTCAGGGCCTCATCTACCAAAGACCTTTGTCTGTAGCAAGATTTTTCATGTTTTGGATATCCAAACTGCTGTTTCATAGCTTCTGCTGGGACTGCAAGGTGTAAGATGTGCCTTAATACAAATGGCAAAGGATTTAAGTAAGTTACAGGTTATTCCAATAGAATAGAAATTAGAGAATGCCTTTAGTATCTTACTAAATGTCTTCTGCTGACAGCATGCATTTACCCAGTCACGGGCAAAATGATTAACAGAGATATATCACAGTTTATTTTGGTTTATGGATAGAGTTGATGGGTTTGTTAAAGTTGACAGCTGCTTTTGATTCAGTTACATATTCATGTGATGTGAGGCTTATCTCAAGATGGGGGGACGTGATTGTTTATACTGCACTAAAAGATTAATGCTATGTGAAGTGAAACATCAAAGCAGTTTCTAATGCTCTGAACTTTAGCACTCAAAGCTGATTTAATTAAAAATAATTGAAAGGCACATATTTCCCCACCCCTTAATACAGACCTTAAATATTCTTCAAAGCATATTTGATTTTAACGATTCGATGATTTCCTCCCTGAGACATTTTTCATGTTACCACTGAAATATGAAGATGTAGCTTTGAGTTGTGATGATGACAGTGAAGTAGGTGTTTGCTTTATAAGACAATAAAATGACATGTTCTGTGGAAATAGTGTAGTATTGCAAAAAAGTCATAAACCTAGTGATTTTTCCTTTAACAGCCAAAGCTGGTGGCAGGCTTTTTTAGTGATTTATAGCTTAAAACAGCTCCTGAAACAGATTGATGAAGCACCTAGTAAGGATGTGAGTATGGTACCCTTGTTTTTTTTTTTTTTTTTTTAGTTTCTTTCTCCTCTCCTCCACCCTTGAATTTTAATCAAGGGTCATATATTAAAATCAATTTGGTTTTAGCTAGGCCTTCATGACCAATGCTGGAAAAGTCTTGTAATATGTAATGGAGCTTTTACTGCACTATGTAGTTGTGAAAAAGTTATGTGGAGAATTCCAGACGGGAGCTCCGTGCTGCGTATCTGGATTTAACCTCTTGTACGAGTAGTAACCTATATGTTTTTACCCTCAGAGACAGAGCTGAAAGACACAGGGTAAAAAAAACATCTTTCAGAAGTCGTTTTACGTTTGGTAGTGGTTGTGTCATCAACAAAAGGCAGCAGAGGAGTGCTTACTACTATAAAGTTTATAGAAGCAGCATTGTTAGTACTAGCACTGGTTGTTATCTTGTAGGTATGAGCATTACGGTGTGCCAAATGCAATCATTAGAAATACAGTGCTATTCCCTGGATGTGAGAAGGAACTGCTTTTTTTAGGTGTTTCCAGAGATCTGTTCTTGCTTTCCCCTGTCCCTTCACTATATGCTACCAAATGAACCTCAGTGCTGTCCTTCCAGAGAAATTCAATCTTCGATCTGACTGTTCGAAACAAAGGCAAGTGAAAAAAGTTTGAAATATGATGGGAATGCCCTACTGAAACTCTGAACTGGAATCGGATACCATTCTCTTTCAGATGTGTACCAGGACATACTTCCTTGGGCAGCACATTCTCTGTTCCCTCTTTGTTCTTTCAGTCTCTTTATGATACCATGATTGCACGCTCACAAAGAAGTCTTCAAACTTTGGTATGAGTAGTTATTGGATAGCTGATCTACACAGGTTATCTGTAAGTAGGTAGGTGGTATTTTCTTTTGGGTTCATAACTTAGCCATACTCCACTTTTGCTGAAGTATATGTATACAAAACTCTTTGGTGAAAACATAATAAGTTAGGTATTAAACACAACTTGGTTCACAGGATGTAACTTTTGTCAAAACACAAGCCCGGTGCAACTCGCAGTACTGTCTTTTTTTGGAGATGTAAAGGATGCTGAGCACAGCTGGGTTTCCAGTCTGTTATGAAGCAAGAGGAACAAGTGATAACCCTCAAGGTTAAACATAAAGGGATTATCACAGAGCGGTTCATCCTACTTATGTTGGTTGTTCCCTGTAATGTCTCAGCCACATACCTGCAAGGTGGATGCTGCAGGTGTGAGGCCATTTGAGAGCATAGCTGCCATCACTTGAGCAACTTAATTATAAACTAATTAAGTTAGGTTTTTTGCCTTCCTTGAACCAGATCTCTGTGTGGTTCCAAGAGAAGCAGTTCTGGTGCTACAGCAGATGGAATAGTGTGGAGGTGGAGAGGCTGACAGGGAGGGTGGGACCTCAAGAAGCCCTACTTGGGCTTGGCTTACCTGGTGGAGCTGTGCTTTGGGAGGAAGAGCCTCGGTAGATGGTGCAGTGAAGATATGCCTTAGAGTGGACAGATTTTTTAACTGGATAGAGATGCTGCAGGTAAGCAGAAGGTGGAACAGTCTGGACTTTTTTGGTTTTGTGCCATTTTGGTCTGTCTTTTTTTTAATGACTAATGCTTCTGAGAGGAGATGAGCAAGAAGAAAGCAGTAGAACTGCTGAACAGAAAAAGTTTTGTGCTTGAGTATCTGTAGCAAATAGGATTGCAATGTAAATGTTGGATTTATTTGCAGATTCCTGATCTTAAAAACACATACATTTGTGTATTTCTAGCTCTTCATATTTTCTGTGGCTTTAGAATCCTCCTTTAATTATTCCTTGTAACAGGTTTAACAGGCCAGTTCATCCATTTAGACAATAAAGTCGAGGGCACTCTTTTAAACATACTGAAATGTATTTTAGAAGTTATGCCACACCAAAAGGTAACTGCGCACTTCCCTGTGCCTTGACTAACTTCAGTCTCAAGGAGTTAAAAGAATTTTCCACTGCAAGTGTGAGCCTGTTAATGGAAGTGGTGTCTTAGTTCTTTGCTTGCTTTTTAAAACTGCAGGTAAGTTCCCTTGCTTAATAAATTAATAAATTCCTTCCAGTCTTGTCTCAAAACTGGGAAGCAAAGGGGACTGCAGGTAAGTTCCCTTGCTTGCCAGTTTTGAGAGAAGATTGGAAGGGATTTATTAATGTTTGACAAACATATCGTCAGTATCTATTTTCATGCCTTTCATAAAAGGTTTTGCAGCTGAAACTGTCTGTGGTGATTTATTGCAGTAATCAACCTTGTGCTATGATTTTACTTTTTGTTATTATGGACTGTATTCCTTATGGCGTAACAGTTACTGCTATTTTCAGAAGTGTAAGTTTAGGCAGCCTTTTGGACACCATCACTACTAGGGGATGAAGGTGTCATTTACTGAGTGGAAGACATAAGGGAAGTGCAGGTGAAAAAGAAGCTACAGCAAGAGAAGAGGCAGCTCTTGGCAGGAGGCCTTGCCAAGACGTTGAACCACTGGGAGAAGCAAAGACTGGGCTGTGTGCTCCTGCTGCCTCTCTCTAAGATTGAAGTGGGAAACTGTGAACAAATTGACTCGTAACGGTTTATTTTGCTCATTTTTAAGAGGGAGAGTGTCACCTGATAAGCTTCTGGACAAGCTGGAAAGAAAGATCACCACTCTTTTTTTTGTTTTGTTTTTTTTTTCCTCTCCCCTTCTCTCCCACAAGACTGACTGTGAAAAACTGGTCAGCGCTCAAATGAGTAAGGCACTAAGATAGTCAGGATCGTGGAAAATAGCAGAGCTATGTCTGCTGTTAGTGTAAGAAAAGTACCAAGTATAAAAAAATATAGAAACCAAAACCTCATTATTTGGCAGATTAGATTTAGTTTTTCACATTGGTTGTTTTTACTGTACAAAACGTGAGACATTTCCTCCTTTCCTCGTACTTTTAAATCTTTTGCTCAGCATTGTGTCAGTGTGCTTCAGGTACTTTGCTGAAGCAATCCAGGAACAGGTATGGCTGGCTGCTGGTGGACTGGGTAGCACCAACAGGTGCTAAAGCACCAAAGCCCAAGTGACGTTGCCAAGACCTGGAAAACATTTGGCAGTTTGAAGGCAGCCTCTTTGTAATAGTTTCTAATCTCAGCTCTTAGATGAGTGCAATGCAGAGGGACTCTGAGAAATGGGTATAAATATTTAGATTTACGTAAAATTCTGGTTCTGCCAAGTAGTAATATCCCTTAGGTATTAATTTCAAAGTTCCTTGTTTTGTTGAGAGCTCAGAAGTGGAGCAGTGATGATCAGCAGCCACTGGTCTGGAAGAGCACATGTGCATCTAGCCCTCTAGGGACACTGAGGGTGAGGAGACCAGGAATCCTGATCAGGGTGAGGAGCGCAGGAGACTCTTCCCCCATGCCTGTGCAGCCTGCTAGCATTACAGAGGGAGAGGCAGGGACAGGGCGCTTCCATGGCCTCCAGTAAAAGGCCACTGCCTGCTCTCCAGAGAGCTCCACCATGCCCTTCGGGGGTGAAGGACCTGTGCAACCAAGCCACCTGGATAGAAGGGACAAGTCCTCGGTCAATTGCTGTGTGGGCAAAGGGTGCTGGGACCAGGACAAAACTGTGAGCACTGTAGTTTGCTTGTCCGATGTGCTGTGGTTAGCAAGCGTGGGAAGCTGTGCAAGTAGTGTGTCAGGTCCTGTCTCCTGGGTGAGGGGAGTCCGCAGAGCTGAACAGCAAGGAGAAGGATGGCTCAGGAAGCTCCTGTTGGGAACTGGAGTGCAGGTTTACTGGGAAACTCTGTTCTGTGGGTATTAACTTCAGCGGGACTGGTGGCCGGGTGGAGGTGGTGGTGGTGTGTGTTGCAGTGGTGCAGGTGTTGGGTTTGTGGGAGCTCCAAAGATGGAACGGTGACCTGATCTGGAACCGTATACAGTGATACTTATATGAGCAGCTTATGTATGGGGAAAGTTGTGTGGGGTTTGTGGTTTGTTTTTTTTGTCATCTTTCCCTCTACTGCCTGTTTGGTTTCCTTGTTGTCAGGACTGGCTGGACTGACTTCAAGCTGATACCATCAACTCAAACCTTCAGCATTTTGTGTGTTATTTCAAACCTCTTTCTTCATGGCTGTGATATCTGAAGAGGTCACAGAACAATACCTGGCTGCATACAAATACCTTTCTGATAATATTTATCAATACTACGTACCAGCCATCTGTTAAGCTATCCTATTTGTAACACTGGTACGTTGGAAGATTAACTGTAAAACCCTCCTTTTTTAGCTGCTTTTCTGTTGGAGATTTGAAGAATCTTGCTGATAATTGAAAGGCAGTTAAAACGTTTGTGCAAGCTGAGGTCTAGCAACCACAGCCCAATGCTGGTCCCTTGGCTTCCTTTCCCTGGGCGAAGGGAATATACTTTGCAGTTCAGATGTGTGTGATTGTGCTGGAAATCCAGGTGACTTTCTCCAGCTGGCTTCAAGATGCTTTAGTTGTTCTCTGAGCAACTTGTTTGAAAGTAAACGCAGGATTTTGGTTTTTTTTTTTTTTTTTGAGTTAACACACCAGAGTAGATGAAATATGTACTAAGTAGAACAGTACTTAGAACTTGGGTGTTGACATAACAGTGAAGTTGTGTGAAAGTGGGCAAGAGACTGAAATTTGTAAAGCTGCTGTACTTTTATATTGCATGTTTGCCAATAAAAAGAAAAAGCACATCATTTAATTTTTGGCTAGACAGGGAAATGCAGACCACTTGCATGGAAGTGTTTGCTCTGGCACCCCTCACTGCTTGTGAGAGTCTTTACTTATGACCTGAAGTCTGGGAAGGTGTCCAAGCCCTGTGCAGGCTGAAGTGCTTATCTCTTCAGTTTTTTCCTTAATTACTCTGCACAACAGAATACACAGACCTACTTAGCAAATGCAGACCTACTTAGCAAATGTCCATGCAGTTATAGCTCTGTGTCCCACTTCAGATTCTCTCTCTTGCACCCCTCACCCCCCACTGCTGCAAAGGATACATAATTAGTGTTCTCCTTTCATGGAGGTCTTGTACTTCGGTTCCAGACTGTTCTTTTGCCTTGAACCTTGATGGTGTCTCTTTTTTTCTTTCAATTTGAAAATGTTCTGTGTTAATGATACAGCTTCTTTTCAAGGTGACCTGTCATCTTACATTCATTTCTGGAGGAAAAATTAATTCACTGAGCAAAGTGAATTTTCTGGCTTTATTTGAATACTTACACAATTTACAAAAGGGAAGGGGGAATATTTGCTTTTGTGTCTGTGTTGCTGACCGAACAGTAGACTTTAGCAAGACTCGGCTACAGGAATGGTTTTTCTGAACCTCTTAAAGTCCCTTTTCATTGCTATAAGAAAGTCATGTGGGATAGCAGATCTGTAGCATTTGTGAAGAGCCCTCAGCTGGTGCCTGAGGAGGCTGAAAGCTGTTTGTGCATGGAACAAGTAGAAGTGTGGGTGGCAGAAATACAAGTGAGTCTGTACTGTCTCTCAGTGTAGTGTGTAGCTGTTTCAAAATCAGTCATTGCTCTGGTGGAGATGTAACTTAACCTGTCTTGTTCCTGGTGACAGGATCTCAAAACTATGCTGGGTACTAATTTTTTAGCTGTTTCATGCAGAAGTGACTTGTGTAATTTTTCCCTTCCCTGTGCTAAGCTTAGATAACATTGTTGACCAGATCTTACAAAGGGATGGGGGACTGAAGCTGATCTTAAGTGGTAAGCAGGTTTGGTAGAGAGACCCTGCTGGTGCTTCGACCATGAGAAGAAAGGCAGTGGGAGCAGGAGCTGTTTGAGACATCAGGACATCCACTGGAGAGAATCCCTACAGAGGAAAGAAAATCAGTCACAACTTGCCTCTTTGTAGCTGTGTGTGTGAAAGTCTTGTGCAGTCTGGTTTACAAGTAGATCACATGCAAGACCATAGCAAACCAGGCATCATTATTTCCTTTGCATGCAAAACACTTGGGGTTTTTGTTGCCCTTTCGGAGGCTACTGGAAGAATTTACAGTATTAAATGGAGCTGATGCTGCCCCTGACCTTGAGTTATTTGAGTCAGACTGTTTTTGGAACAGTCTTGCTTTTCTAGAACAAAGGAGAACCTGGAAGTTTTGAAAAGTTGAGTAAATAAGACTGTGTTTGTATGGCCTGCAGCAGTTTGGATTCTTTATGGCAGGGACTATAGCAGGAGCATTGTTTAATATTTCTGTTCTGGCTCGCGCCTCCAGTCCCTTTCCTCTGCTTTCCCTTTGTTGTTGGTGGCACCCTGCGAGTGTGCTGCGTGGGGAAGGACATGGGTTATGCTCATTGCTGCTGACTTGAGGCTGTGTTGTTGGCAGTTCTGTGTGTTTATCTAGAGAAGAGTAAGCATATTTTTTATTCTCTTTATGTGTGTTTATTCTCTTACACAGTTGCTTGGCGTAGTTTAGTTCTTGCCCTAGTCTGCCCAGTTAGAGGAGGCAATCTGCTTTTAACTCAAAGCAGTGGAAAGATAGGAATGCTCCCATGGAAGGAGACTTGGCATTACCTTTTCCCTGGACCTTTGTATATTTATTGCATTACAGAGGTTAACCCTTTTACCCTCTTTCTCTCTGGAGTGGCAGATACTTGAACTTCCTTCCTATTCCCTAGTTTGTGCCTCTTAGTGCTCGCTCTTCTGGGATGAAATGCTGCAGGGCTTCCTTCAAAGGGCTTTGTTGGCCAGGAGGCTCCTCAGCTAAGCTGTCCTCATCAGTGGGCCTGTTCTGGAATCTGGCAGGATTTTATGAATGCCTGCCTTCTACTAACCATTCCTATCACAAGACATAGATAAAAATGGACAGATACATCTTTAATGGATTTATAAACCTCAAAGGATTTGGCTTTCTTTTAAAGCCGGCATCTGGCTTTCCATCCCATGCCTTGGTTTCCTTTGATTACTTCAGGATCACTGCGTACTCCTTCCCCCAGCTCTAACAGCACGAACGTTTTGTTACAGTATTGAGGATGCTTTGCAGTAAGGAGTGGGATTTAAGAAGGGATTCTAGAAGTGAGATTGTATGTTTCTATAGAACTAATTTTTTGGAACAGCTTAATCTGTACATCAGTACCTTAAAAAAAACCCACAATACTTTTTTTGTGTCAAATCTGCTTGTAAGTCCATTTTGCAGTGTATTACAGAGACTGAAGGGCCCTTCACCAGACATGTTACCTCCAGATGAAACAAACCTTGGAAAATCCTTTGTTAGGAAGAACAGAGCAAGTCTGTCTTCATCTTAATCACATCAATCTTCTAGAATAAAGCAAAGGGAACAGCATGTCTTGGTCTTTGCAATTATCTGACCTGAATGAACTTTTATCTTTTTATTTTTTATAACCCAGCAATTGATGTAAGAGGGACAAGACTGAGAACTTTATGGTTTATAAGCAAATTACAAAATGTCCTTCCATTTGATGCAATCTTTTGTATTTCAGAAATGAAAAAAAAAAGTTTTGAAGTTTATATTTGACCTAGGGTTTAGTCATATGCAATAGACGCTGCATGTCAGAGCAAAGGATGCTATTTTTTCTCCTCTTTGCTGCTTCTACCACTTCCATCTTTGGAAAACAGGATTCCTTTTGAGTTCTTTGTTATTGTAAGTGGCTGATTACATGTCTCAGCTGGATCATGCAAATGTCTGTGTCCTTAGAAGCAAGTTGATAGGAAGCTTGTTAAATTCTTACCTCATTTTTAATTGTACTCTGGAGTATTAGTAAACCGAGAGACTGTTGAGGAAAGCTGGAGTTTCAGTAAAACTACCTTAAAGCAAGAAAGTAGTTTTGGATAAGATAACAGAATATCCAAGTTTGTCATCCAGCTGAATTTCAGTATCTTCGGCCTGCCTTTTACAGCCATGCTCCCTTTTCCATTGAGGATGGGTTGCTTCATTGTCAGGTCTGATCAACTGCCTAAGATGGCTTTGATGCTTTAAAGAAAGAGTGTTCATCCTGCAGGATGGATAATAAACAAATGACTTATGGGCAGGTCATGAAGTACGGTAGGAAACATTTTAAATATCAAATCTGATTAAAAAGATTAATAAGGGAAATACTACTTCTACATGGGGAAGGACAGTATATTTGCAGTTCTATAATTTTAAAATGCTTTCTGGATAAGCATTTCCCATGATTTGTTTCCAGTAGCAGTTACTTTTCACGTTTTTACTCAACTACTGGGCATGTGAGATTGCATTTAAATTCATTAAGCATATACCTTTCTAAGTGAGTGTGTGAAAGTTTTGGAATGTATGAAACTTATCTCAGTGACCCTGTAATATCACAAAGGGCGTGTGGTGATTTGCATCATTTCAAGTAGTGTTTTCCCATACTAACTCTCTTCACTGCAGGCCCCAAGTCAATTTGAATGGTGCTTATCTAAGAGACATTACAGCTGTCCTTTGCTGAAGAGCTGACAGTTCATTCTGGTTGCAGAGGACAAACATCATCTGGTTGCAGAAGTATCGCAGACTAGAGTGGCCGGAACCACGCAGGCTTGACTACACTCTGGTGCAGAGGGAACCTGTGAGATTGTCCAGTAGCTCCTGGGGGAAAAAAATTAGTTGAAGGGGGATTACCAAATTTGAAGGTGTGTGTTTGAATTTCTAAGGTTGCCTGCTTAGGCAAGCCTGATAGCTCTGGCCTCAGGAATTATAAATTGTCCTGCTGTTTTGGGCTTGCAAGTCTTGATGACGATTGTCAGTGTGCTTGGGCTGTTGCGGTCAATGTCACCTTCTGTTATTGTTTGGGCTCTTGGGTTGTCTCCTGTTGATGAGAGGAGCAGCTCTGGTCCATGTGTCTCTTGTGCTTTCCTACTAGAACTGCTCTTTGAGGCCTTCAGTCTCTCTGAAGTTGAGAATAAAATAAAACTAGGAGGGAAAAAAATCTCCATCTGTAGTCAATATGATGCACTTTCCCAAATGGCTTCACTGGTGGTGAACAAATCCTCTTTCAAAACCCACGTTAGTATGCCTGAAGTGTGAATTCCTTTCTGGATCTGGTGGGACCAGATCCTTGAACTTGTGCGTACTGAGTTTTTGCCTTACTGATTTGGTCAGATAGCGTTTCAAACTCTGTTTTTGGGGAAGTCTGTTGACTCTTCAAAGAGCAGAGCGATGTAAAGAATTCTAATGAAAACTAGGGTGTTTTATCTCCAATTTTACACAGAAGTGCCTTTAATTTCTTGCTTTTAGGAAGCAACCAACCCAAAACCAGTAACCTTGTTGCAAGATGTTTGGCTGGCATCCTTTGAGTAGGTCATATAGTAGTTGGGTAGAGCAGCTTGAAGTTCATGATGAAAAATCTTACCTGCTCTGTCCATGCACTGCTTCTTATACTGTTTGGACTTCCTTTTGCTGGCTTGCTTTTTCTTCCAGAGTTAATTCCCTGACAGGTTAGTGAGTTGAGTTTCCCTCACCAAGAGATTGAATAAATGCTGAGAACCAGGGAGGAGCTGAGACCTCACAACTATAGGGACAAGGAGTGAAATACCCAATTTGTCCTTGAGAGCAGCGAGTTATTGGGTTGTGTCACACTACCTGGGAAAACATAGCACTCATGTTTGACCAAGTCTGGGTGATAATGCTTTAGTGTTTGCTCTCTAGAGCAAATAGAAGCTGTTAAGAGTATGGTGTGACGTAAATTGGTGGCTGCGTTGCCAAGTGTAGCACTGGTTCCTTGTCATTTGCTTTTACCAATACAGCTTTTGGTGGGGTTGTAGTATGTATCAGGGAGCTCCATTAAAATGAGTCATCTAAGAAAAAAGAGGGGGTGGGGCTCCTTGAGTAAGCCTGCTAGCTGAAGAGTATCCATTCGGAGCTTCAACCTTGCTGTTCAAGATGCCTAGGATGTGAGGAGGCTGGTTGGGGCGTGGACAGTTTTGCAATGCGTGGACTAAATCCTCCACTGTAGCTCTTTGCAGGGACATGTTTTGCAGGGGTGCTTTGGTGTCTGTGGAGGAGCTGACTTAAAGTTGTTTGTTCTGGGTACCAGCTGCACCAGAACATAGAGTCAACTTACATGGGCGTTACTTTGCATCATCTGTTCACTGCTTTGCTTTGCATCTGCATACATTCTCCTCCCAGCTGCCCCCAGTAGAGGAGTGGTAGTCTAAAGTGATGCACAATGCCTACTGCTTGTAAATCTTGAAAGCATTAAGAAAATAAATGGTAGCTTCAGTATGGAATTACTTGCTGTTGTGAAATGTTAAATTGGATGCACAGGCTAAAATCTGAAGGTGTTATCTGTCTTCTGGAGAGAAAGATGGAGAGTGTCTCTTTTCTCGAATCAACTCGCACTGATGATTGCCTGAAATGATATTTTAATACATACATAATAGGTCCTTTGAAGCACTCATCATCTCAAACAATGCTTGTAAGTGCTTTGCATCTTCTCTCTTGGCTAGTCAAAGTGACAGGCTGAAGAAGAATCTCTTAGAAAAATTAAACTGGCTAATAATATGTTGGAAATGGCAGGAAATCTGTCTTTTTATTTTAGAGCACAAAAAAAATCAAGGCAAAACTACCATCTAGATTTTTTTTTCATATATTTGTATTTCATTTTTGCCACTGTAAATGTCAGCAAATCAGAAAGAAACCTGGTTTCATTGTTGAAATCTAACCCTTCATTGCTCAGTACTTAGGAAATTCCTGTCAGTAAGTAATCTACACTAGGCAAAAGTCATTGTAAATGTTCTGTGTCTGTCTACCACAGGTAGTTTAACTATAGTTTGAGACATATTAAATATACACTAAGATCAACCTTGCAGCAAGTGATGAGAGGTGTTTTGTTTTCTATGTTATTGCAGGAATGTCGTGGTATTAAATGTAGAGCCAAGAATAAGGATTAACTTCAAAATTCACAGTAATTTTGGACTTTACTGTAAAACAAGTTTTGTTGTTACTGATTTGTCTTCTATGGAAAGGATTAAAGGATTTTTCTTCCTTAGTGTAACTGACAGCTCTGTACTGTCCTACACCTTCAGAAGTTGATGACAACTCCAAGCGCTTGACACCTGTGAAAATCAGACTTCTAACTTGTGAAGTTCCGAAAAGCCTTTCCATATTCTGACCTGTTGAAAGGTAACTTGGAAAAAGTACTTGAATTTTGTAAGCCTCAAACTTAGCTCCACATTTAGCTTATTCTTTTTTAAATACTTCCTAAAATAGTTTAGCTGTTGTGACAGGTACTTTTAAACCAAATAGACTAGCTGAAATGCTTTCTTAGGTGCTCATTTCACATGTAGCAATAGGAACAACCTTGCTTTTCACTTGTTGCACTTTAATTTGAAGTTGGGTAGTGACACCCAGCAGCTTCCTTCAAGACACTTCGTAGGTACAGTCTGTGTGCTAGAAGTGATGGGTGCCTCGAGGTATTTGATGACACTGGGTGACTTAAAGTGTGCCTCTGTAGGAAAACAATCAACTTCTCATTCCTTTTAGCATGCACTTTAAATCCCTTTAGTTTTCTTAACTGTGGAAAAGTGAAGTGCTGCTTTTTCTTCCTTGGCTTTCACAGTGAGGAGACACACTCATCTCCACCTTTCTTAGTTAGCAGCAACCCACTTTTCTGTTCTTTTCTGTCACCAAGCTGTAGTTGCTTCCAGTTTTCCTTTTTTCTTGATCTATTGTATAACAGAGCATACTATATTACTTGAGTACCAGTCTGGTGACTAGTTGCAGTCAGCTCTTCTTTATTTCTGTTTCCTTTTTTGCAGCTTAGGTAGCGTGAATAACGGAGAACCAAAATGATGCATTCAAATTTAAAGTGATGTTTTTGTAGGCCAGGGTGCTGTAGCACACCCAGGAAGGGCAAGGAAGAAGGCAGCTGCTGCAGGGAGATCAAAGCACATTTGTTATGCTAAACCAGGCAGCAGGGTAAGCCACAAGCCAAGGCAAAGCATTCCCTGGGATGAAGTTGGATTCCTGAGAGCTGGAAGTCAGAAGCATAGCTCTGTTTCCTTGCCTGCTAGAGCAAATCCTTAACCTGAGTTGAGGAGAAATATCTGTATGTCCTGGATCACTGAGCATTTATACTGGGCTTCCTGACTGGTTCCCTGAATTGGGCATGAAGGTTGTGGTGGTGTTACTTTGCTAAAAAACTTATTTTTTTTTTGACATGGCAGTCTGCTGCCGTGTCCGAAGAGCACCCTGATGCTGAGACACTTACAGTGCTGGGAGGTGCTCGTGATGTGCCAACAGTGACTCTGCCTTCCAGTCATACCAGTGACTTGTCTCCTTTCTTGACTCCTCTTCCTCAGACTTACCTTAGCTGTGGTTCTGCTCCATGATGATTTCTGCTTTCATGTCTCTTGGGTGCAGCAGGTCTCTATTTTCTGCTGGGGTTTGAGCTCTCCCTGGTCTTTTCCATGCTGTTGTACTGACTCACCCTAGATTAGGTGGGTGTCTGCAGCTCAGCCCTTTAATCTCCTCCCTGCTCTACTTACTGAGTCTTTGATCTCTGCTACCTCCTACAGCCACTCCTTTCCCTTGTAAGATAACAGCTACTTACCTGATCTCCATGCAGGTACTTGCTGCCCTGAGTGTTTACTCTCTCTGGCTGCTTCCTTTCCCTGCATGCCAGTATTTCTCTCTTAATCGCTGTGGGATAGGTCAGATGATGATCTGCACTTCCTTTCTAACCCACCCTCTTTTTGGACAACCAGCTAATTTACATTCATGGAGTCTGTGTCTTTCAGAAGCTCTGCATAGGAGGCCACTGTTTTTTTCAACCAGATAAGTTTATGGGAATCTTGCCCCCCCTTACTGTGTTGGTGCAGCCCCGTCATATGTTAAACCACCTGCTCTTGGGCATCTTGGCTTCCCCTGATCTGTTCCAAGGCGGTAGGCACAGAGCCAATTGCTCTGCAGGTGGTTGTGAGATGTCCTTCAGAGTTCTGCTGGTAAAAATAAGATGCAGGATGAGAAGCCTCTTCCTGCTATGGGAGAGGAGAGCTCTTAGGCATTCCCTTAGGAGTCTTTCTGCAGCTGCCATCACTGGAGTGTTTTTCCAGTTTATTCTGTCTCCAGGTAGCATAGGAGGTACTTCTGAATTGCTGGCAGCTGCTTTGAGCAGTGCTATCCTGATGTGTATCCTCCTTTTGGCTTCACTGAGGTTTGGGAAAAATTAATGTTCCATTTTCTCCCCACACATGCCTCAGCCCAAGGGCTTTCTATGGCAAAGTGGCAAAATTGGGGCAGTAGCAACACTTGCAGAACACTGAGACACACTGACTGATTTTAGAAGATACGGGAACACATGTATCTTCCATTGTATTGAGTTCTTTGGGGTGTAGCTATGTGTTCCTACTACCAAAGGCAAGAAAAGCTGGAGAGAAAGCAGCCCACCTCAGGGGACTGTATGTTTTAAAATACATCTCTGCTATAAACTGCAATATGTGGTGGTGGGATTCTGGAAGAAGTGTGAAAACAAAGTAAGGTTGACTTGGGTTTTTGTGGTCAGTTGGTTTGTTTGTTTGTTTTGCTGTTTCAAGGGAAACATCATAGAATCATAGAATAACCAGGTTGGAAGAGACCCACTGGATCATCGAGTCTAACCATTCCTATCAAACACTAAACCATGTCCCTCAGCACCTCGTCCACCCATGCCTTAAACGCCTCCAGGGAAGGTGACTCAACCACCTCCCTGGGCAGCCTGTTCCAGTGCCCCTTTCTGTGAAAAATTTTTTCCTAATGTCCAGCCTAAACCTCCCCTGGTGGAGCTTGAGGCCATTCCCTCTTGTCTTGTCCCCTGACACTTGGAAGAAGAGGCCAGCACCCTCCTCTCTACAACCTCCAGTTTCCTTTTTCTGTGACACTAGATGTAGCTCGTTGCCTCTACCAGTATCACTCTGTTGTATTACCCAGGTTAGGGAAATGTGAACAAATGTGCAAGTATATTTTAAAGAGTCTCTATATTTTTAATATGTACAATGTGTGTTGTAGGTTCTGTATTCACTCTTCCAGCATTCCTTTCACTGAGGAATAAGATTTGTCTTGCAAGAAGGGGATTAACTCTACTGATTATCTGTAGGCTTTGTTTGAGGAATTGGCTGAGGGCTACCTTGTAAACCAGGTTCGGGTCCTCAGAATACCCAGGAATACCGAAACCATCCTATTAGTTTCCAGCTGATAGTTTTTGCTCAGGAAAGGCATCCTGTTATGTTGACTTCCATGCAGTATCTAATTACCCCATGAAACTTGAATGCAGTCTTGAACTCTTGACCAGATACCCTGTCTGCTCATACTTTCCTTTATTATCCTTTTAAGTGTTTGGGTTTTTTTTAATGCCGTTTGCGTCAAGATGGATGGTAGTTCAACCAATTTCCCTTTTAGGTCACTCTTTATTTGACATCCCTACTTAGATAAGGTCATACTTGTTATAGGATTAACTTCCCACACTTCTCCTTGTTTCTGTGCCTGTATTCAAGCAGGAAAAGTGCCTTTTCTTTTTGTCTTTTATAGAAGGCTGTTAATGCTCGGTGCAGTTGAAGGGCAGGTCTTAGGAAACAGGACCCTGTCTTCTTGAAGGTTTTAAGGGCTACTTTTTGCTTTTCATTTTGCCCTGCCAGATAGGTAAATTCTCATGTGCGATAAGATTTGCAGATCTCTCTTGAGCTGTTAAAACAAAAGCCAGCTGTAACAATTTCTTATCTTTTTCTTGGGCTGAAACAAGAGCTGGTTTCTGGGAAGCTTGTTCTGTTATTTGGAGTGCCAGGCTTTGTTTGAGAGAGTCTCTTTGGCAGGTCAGGGTTTTGTTTTTTTTTTTTTTCCTTCAACAGAGACCTCTAAACAGCTGTTTTCTGAGACATCTTCTCTGCTTGTGGTGGGCTGACCACACTTTCTCTAGGCAGGGCAACAGAAAACTTGTACCGCTGCTTTCTCTGTGGTCTTCTGATAAAGCTTTGAAATAAGCTGAGGGTCTTCTTAATAGTAAAACACTGGCTTCAGGTTCAAGGCTTGTGCTTGAAAATTGTTTGCGCAACTCCAACAGAAGAGGGAGGAATGTTACAGTCTTGCTAAACTGAGGTAGCTGCCATGCATGTCCAGTGTTGGACGGTGCACTAATGCAGTATCGAGAAGGAACCGAGCAGAGCATTAATCAGTAGAAAGCAGTTACTATAACAGAGTTTCATTGGAAGGAACAATGCAAGTACTAAATAAATAAAACATTTATAGTAAAGCAGGAAGATGTTTTAAAGAGAATTTGTGCAAAAAGCCAAATAAACTTGTCCCTAAAAGATGAGCTATTGAAAGAAGTCTGTTTGAAAGTTATGTATGTCATAGTTTATTCTAATAAGGAGGAAAATGAGAAAAGATAATTTTTTTTCAGTGTTTCATCTGTTCTTGTGCTTATTTTTATTCATTCAAGCTCATCTTCCACATCTTTTACTTTATCATATATATTTTAAAAATAAGTATTTGTTTATCAGAATTCTTGTTGAGGTATGAGATGAGATTTTATATATATATGTGTGTGTGTGTATGCCAAGGCTTAATCATGCAGTCAAGTTTCTCATCCAAAAACATCTCGCTGTCCTTAAGTGTCAACATAATCCTCATAGTTTTTGATGAATCCTACCTCCATGGTACTGTCATTCTAGATTGTGCTTTCTAGGTAATAAAATAATTCTTTTAATGACCACATTAAAGAGTGTGTTTGTTTGTTTATAAAAACACTGGATAACTAAGTCAAGTTGCCTGTAGTTTGTAAAAGCCAGCATTATTTCTACTCCTTGTCTCTCTGGGTTAGGTTACAATTTTTAATTGCACTATTGCTTGCCAGCATCCCTCCCACAGACTCTTTGCCTCATCCAGCACACAAAATATATGGTGTTAATCTTGATGAGTCTTTCCCCTTCTTCTTATTGTGGAATATGTGGCATAAGGCCATAAATTTCCTGCATGGCACTCGAAGCTTGTTTTAAAAGAAGAATTAATCATTTCAACATGGATTTTTTTTTTCCTATGATATTTCACAAATGTTTGTGAACGTGCCTTCCAATAAAAACATATTAACAACAGCTTCTTCCCATCTGCAAGTGCATCACTACTCATGTTTCTGGCTTTAAGATGTCCATTTTGTGTCAGGGCTGATCTGGAGGATCCCTCGCTGTTCACCTCAGGCTCTGCGCAGATGTCATATGGCAGTCGCCTTGGTTAGCTGGGCCTTGGTTTGGGACCTGCCTCTGGTTTCTCTCTTGTGTAGTGGTGATATTCCCATTCCATAGTGGATGCTGAAGCCTAAGGAGTGTGTATGAAGTCAAAGGCAAGATCTGGCTAGACAGGTATCCTGTCTGGCAGTTCCCAGTAGTAGGTGCCAGAGGAAGGGAAAATACACAGGGGTGTTCTGTCAGAAAGCTTTTTCTAGCCTCTTGTGATTTGCAGTCTAGGTTATTTTCTTTTGTGGGTTGCCTAGTTGTGTTTGCACCCATACAAACTTGTAGCATCCCCAGTGTCCTGTGAGATGGAATTCCACAGATTAGATGTTACTTGCCAAAAACACCCCATCTTTCTGTGGTTTTTTGAGTCTGCCCCTTGCTGGTGTTATTGGGGTAGGATTCAGCCCTGGACTAAATCACTTCTAGGCAGGTGTGTGAATGTAGGTGTCTCGCCAGCAGTGCTGGCAGCAGAGCTGAAAGCAGTTTGGCTCAACACCAAGTCAGCCTTTGGGTTGGGACTCAGTTGCTTAAACCAGGAGTATCTGGTGTCACTTTGGGTACGGTGGGATGTGTATCCTGTCCAGTCTCCCAGTGCTGCTTGATGGGTTGCAGGCATCCTGCAAACCATTTCTCTGATGTATCTGCCAGTCCTGTGCAGGTGTCTTGGATGCATTAGGAGTTCTCAAATATGGCACTTGGGTTTATCTGGTGAAATTGGCTTTTCCAGTCTCTCTGTGTCACCTGGCACGGGGATGAAACTGTACAGGTGTTTCGATTCAGATCAGCATCTTACGTCCTGTCCCATTCCCTCCTTTGCTCCCTCCGCTGTGTAGTAAGAAATGTCTTTGGCTTCTAATCTGGTTAGATCTACGGCTGTGACAGATTTCTGCGTGTACTTCGCATTGCAGAGAATGCCGTGATCCTGCATGTGCTTGCTTTGCTTGCAGATGTGAGTTCATAACCTAGCAAATCCTAATTACTCTCAGGTCTCAAGTCAGCTCCCCTAAAAAAATGAGAACCTGCCATTAGTGATCATCTGTGGATATTTTTGTAGTTAAAACTCCATTTCAGGGCAGGCGTGGAACTCTTCCCTGCCAAGCCAAATTCACCCGAGAGGTTCTTCCCACTGTTTCTGCCTTTGCTGGGGCTCCTCCCAGTTTCTGCAGCAAGGGATCTTGCAGACTCAGACTTGCAGTCACAGTTGCTCGATGAAAATATTGCCACAGAACACTTAAAAATGCTTGTGTGTGAGGAACAGTGCTGTGTGGAACGTGGAGAAGAATTTACTGACGATAAGCCATAAGTGTATTAGTTTGTTCTAAGGCTTTATTTGATTGTTGATGAGAGCGAGTATAGCAGTGCTATTCAAAAAGACAGATGCATTTCTATGAACAGTAAGTGGACTTTGAATTGAGCATTGATTCTGAAATACTTCTTCTTCAGTGCACAGTTCTGACTTGCTGTGCCTGTGCTAGCTTTCCCTGTTGTCCTCGTGGAGTCTACAGTTCTCCCTTCACAGCTGCAGCACCTGGATGATTTCTTATCATGGACAGACCTACTGTTTCCCTGCAGCTTCTCCCTACGCAAAGAGAGTTTTGAGGAGGGAAAAATATCATCTTGACAGATATAATAGTATTGTGAATCTTGGCACAGAATTTTAACGTTTGTTGAAGTTGCAATCAACCAAAAAATGGTTGTTGCTGTCTGCCACAGTTACAGTCAGTACGTGCTTGTGGGCAGTGGAGAGAAGGGTTTGTGTTCTTCTTTAAATAATCTGTTTTCAACTACTATTGCAACTATGACATTTGGATGTATGCAGTATTTGCCTCCATAAAGCATTTTTATATACTTCTCCATAGTCTTTATTTCTGAGGAAATGTTCTTAAAACCTTTACTTGTCATGTTCAAATTCATAGTAAAGCTGGTAGCCAACACTTACTCAGTACTTCACTCCCAAGACATAGAAACTAATCAATTAAACTATTTCTCCTTAAAGCTACATATGTATTTATGGTAAACTCTCAACTGGCTCTTCATTCCTGGTTTGAGCAGCAGTGAAAAATAGTGACTTTCCCCATTATCCAGCTGCAGTGAAAGTAAATGAGAGGCCTCTACAGGGGCCAGGTGTCCCTTGGCAGCATTTTGATGACTCTTGTTTCTTAGAAGAAAGCTGGATATAGGGAGTTTCTAAGTCTGGGTGTGGGGAGAGTTGTGTTCTGGTGTTTGTAAATCTAAGTGAGGATTGCTGTGCTCTCTTGGCTCTGCTTTCCTAAGCTAATTCTTAGATTTAAATCTTGCTATACTGGATTTGTTCAGTGCTTTTTGTACTCCAGAGCTACCAGCAACATGCAGCCACTTAAACAGTTTGGATCAAAACAGCAGAGAGAGAGCACGCACATTTTGCAAATAGTTGTCGTGTTGGAAGGTGGTGATAGCTCTTCCAGTGGGAGTACACTTTTGGAACTGAAGCAGTTAAATCTGGAAGATCTTGTAATGTTAGAAAGCTAATATGAAAATCTAGTATCCTATTGCCAGCGTTCCTCCTAACGTGGTATTTCAAAACGTCCTGTTAAACAAATATATGGGACTTACTGTAAACTGAAACACAAGAATGCTGATGTTATGGATGCAGAAATAGTATTTCCTTGTTCTGTGTAATGTTTTAGAGAGGATTTGCTAAGCCTACTGTTTACAGCTGATTTGCAAGATATTCCCAGGAATCTCCAGTTGTGCTGGCAAATTATTCTCTTAACCAGCAGTCGTTCATGAAGAGATGCCAGAGCGTGTGGGAGCAAAGGTTATTAGTCCTAATACACAGGAGCATGTTTGATTCTCCCAGTTTGTGGGCAAGACGCTGCAAAGACACCAGTGCCTGCTGGCAGAGAACATCTCTCCACCCACCATATCCAAGTGTGCCCCTAGTCAGTCATAGCAGCCAGATGGCCATCTACTTATCATGTGTTACTAACATATAAAAGAGTCCATTTCTGCAGTGAAAATGATTGTTACCTATTTTTATTTGCAACATCTAAGCTAAATAAAACAAGAGGAGGGCTCCTTGATGGCATGACACCTTCCTCTTTACACGCACACAAATTCCCTTCGATATGTTTTGAGATCAGATTGGGTGCAGGTGACTTGTGTGGGCAGGAAAAACAAATGGTGGTGGCTGGTGGAATCCCAAGGTGTGCTGAGTGGGAAAGGAATGCAGCTCCATAACTGACACACAGTAGGGTTAATTTTGTTGGAAAATGTAAGTATTTATCGCCCAGCTTCATCCTTTGTGGCCTGGGGCATGGAACTGGGACTGATGATTGCTGGACAACCCTGGAACACTGCAGGTCTGTGTAGGGTGGTGGCTTGAAGCAGGTGTTCTTTGTTTCTAGTGTAGTTATGTGGTCACACAAAATTGTTTAGGAGTACAAAGAGAGGAGAGCACGCTGTTACCAGTAACATCAAGATCTTGCTGGTTATGATCAGTTTCTTTCCTTAGGATAGGACTAAACTTCTTAGGACTTGCTATACATGAGGTATTTCCTAGTGTGGTTAAGCCTGTAAGATGGTTTGGAGCCCTTATTAATTTTCCAGTAATGTAAATAAGTAAGATGTACAAGGATGAGAAATTGCAAACAAAAATGTGGCTTACTGAAGCAAAACTGGCAGGTGTGGTGGCATCACAAGTTGTACACCACAGCATTATCTTTTCTTGGGATCTCCTTTGTAGTTTGCTCATTTGGATTGCTTCTGCTCTCTTTCTGAAATGCTGATTTTTATAATACGACAGCCACCTGTGGCCGGCTTCTTCCCACTTTGCATCATAAAAACCGTTTGATTAAAAGCATGTAGCAAGCTCCTTTAAGTCCTTGGTTTCTGTGTTTTGATGTTACTGTGTTATTTTTTTTTTCTTAAAACATCTCATTCCTGCCTGTGTGCACACGTGGTCGTTTGTTACCTTGGTATGTTTGTGGATTCCATGTAAGTAACTACACTGATGTCATTAAGACTTACTAACTAATTACCCTAATAAATGATGGCATGAATAACTACTGAGTTTATTAGGACGTAATAATGAATGGTCCCAATAATCAAATATCAGGCTCTGCCATTTCCAGAGAACTTTCTTAGACTCAGGGATGCCGTGTAGATTATATGCAAAGGTGACACTTTTAACTACGTTACTGTAACTTGGTATTTGTAATACAAGTTGTGGAGACAGAAATGATTGTTTTGATGGCAAATGAACGCCTTTTAAAAATTAGAAGGCTGAATCCTTCTCTGCTTTGTCCTGTTGTCTGCAGTTTGCAGGTCTGTTCCTTAAGTCTTGTGTTATAATATGGTATTGCCTGACCAGGATGCTGTGTAAGGAAACTACTCTCCTTTCCCCACCCCATGCAATGAAGCATTGCAGAACAGCTTTTTACGTGAGCCTGTGATGTTTGTTAGTTTGAAGAGTTTTTGAAACCAGGTTATAAAAAGGAGCTACTGATAGAAATTTGGGTGTATTTGTGTTCTGGCTAAAATGTCTGTACAGATTAGGAGCAGAAGAAAAAAGCTTTTTATTTCATTACTGGTTTGGTCAAAGCGTGTAAAGCTGAGGGTCTGTTATACGTGACAAGTCTGCAGTCACAGAGATCTTGTTAGTGGACCTGTGTTATGTATGCTCAGCAGAAGAGTGGATATGAACTGGCTGGTCTGTTTCCACTACTAATGCTTTTGTGTTTGTCAGAAGTTCCAGATCATAGAATCACAGAAAGGTTTGGGTTGGGAGGGACCTTAAAGATCATCCAGTTCCAAGTCCCCTGCCATGGGCCAGGACACCTCCCACTGGATCAGGTTGCTCAAAGCCCCATCCAACCTGGCCTTGAACACCTCCAGGGGTGGGGCAGCCACGACTTCTCCAGGCAACTTGCTCCAGTGTCTCACCACTCTCACAGTAAAAAATTTCTTCCTAATATCTAATCTAAGTCCCTCTTCTTTCAACTTAAAACCATCATGCCTCATCCTATGTCTGCACTATCTTTCCATCTCTTGAAGAGATTCTGCTTGATTGTAGTTGCAGGTGTGCGTGTGTATATTTGTGAGCTAAGAATGGCTTCTGACATTGATAAAGTTCTAATGAGTTAGTGGTGTAATTTAGTAACTTAATAAGTTTAAGTTTCTAGACCTAGGTTAATGCTGAGTTTCCATTTGGGTGATAGTTTGTTGTTGGATTTGTTGGTTTTTTTTTTAATTAAAAAACTTTTGATCCCTTCTCAAAATGGAGTTGATAACAGGTTGCTTGCTTTATTTTGCCTCCCTGAGAATATAAATTAAACATTAAGATTGTTAGTTTAGGGTAGTATTTTCTGCTGAAGTTCAGGAAATATTAATGAAAATATTTCAGACACTTTAATAAAAGGGCCATTAGTTTGTGGTTTTGCTTTGCAGAGGTTGTTGTTTATTTGATGAAGCTTTGATTCTACTGTTTTACAGCTTATCCCATGCTTTTGCCCATAAAGTGACACGTCCTTTTAAATGTGTCCTGTTTTCTGAGAGTGTTTTTTTCAGAGGGTGTGGTGGGTGCTGCTTCTTCCTATTCTCTTTAACACAACATGGGTGGGTATTTTAATGACAAATTCTAATAGGCTGTCTTCTTCCACCTGAACTGTGTATCAGCTCTAACAGATCTCATGCCTTCATAAGCTTCATAATTACATTTCCTGAAGCAGGAGCTGGGCGTAAGGAAAGGTGGAGTAGCAGCAGTGTTTCCTTATGCCTGTAACATCCTGCCCATAAAAGCAGGAAAATTGTTGTTTGGAAAGGAAAAAAGAACAACTTTTGAACTTTTTGTTGTAAAATCAACACATTTTCCCATTTGCTGCTTAAGAACAAAGCATGTAATCTTTTTGCCCCTTCTCTGTTTTCCTGGTGGCCACTCGCCAGCATAGCAAAATAACTTGCGTTTGGAGTCAGGCCACTGCATCGGGTTCTAAGCAAGCAAGCCCTTTTCTCCAGTGCAGCCTTAAACCTGTTCTCCTGACCTTTCCTCAGAAATGTTTGTTTATCCAGCTTTTCCAGGGGGATGTTCGTTAACCGTGTTCTAAAGTCTTCTGTTCACACCTCCCTTGAAAGCGTACCCATTGTGACCTCCTGTTCCTTCTCCTCTCTCCACTGTGTCCTGCCAGCATGGACCTGAATTGCGCTGCTATCGCCCCACTTTTATTGATGTCATTAAAAAAAGAAAAAGGTGTCTGATTGTAACAATTGCCTTTTAATTCTGAAGTGACTCACTACTACAAAAATGTTTGCCCTGAGACAGAAATTGTGAGTTGGTTAGAAGGAAGCGGCAAGCTCGTGTCACCGCTGGAGGTGTTGGAGTGTAAACTGCTGATACGTGGCACCAGGCTGGCACAGTGTTTGGGTAAGCTGGGACCTGTGTGGTAAAGCGTTTCTTGCACCATAGTTCTTCGTGCTGCAGACTTCTTTAATGGTTCTTTATATAATCTGTGGCCTTTTTTTTTTTTTTTTCCACTTGTACAAAAATAAAACTAATTCCCTGCTTTCCTTTGCCAGTTCTTTTGTTTTCTATTTATTTACCCTGTTCATTTTCACCTGTAAAAAGAAAAAAAATCGTACGTTCATCCTAATTAAGAATGGAGCCTCCTGGATTTGTAGAAATCATCTACAGTCTGTTACCAGAGGAGGTCTGTGATAGCTGACACTGGTTTCTGAGGCAATGGTAGCATCTAGCAGAGAAGCAGGCATACAGCTAAAAGCAGTGATCTAGATGTTTTAAATTGTCCCAGCAAGGATGTCTACAGCTTGAGACATCTGGATTCAGTTTTGAGAAACAAATATGTTGCGTATTCTGAAAACAAATTCATACTGAAATGAGGCAGCAAGTGTATTTTTGCAAAGAGAGTTGAGTCAAATAAGTTGGTGGCAATTTTAGATCTTCATTAGGGTTTTGTCTTTCTCTTTAGAGAACATAAGTGTTTTGAAGAAACTTGTCCTTTTGTCAGTTCTACTCTGCTGGCAGCTGAAGTGCTTGGTAGCCTGTTTTGATATACATGCGAGTCATAAAAACAGGATGTAGTAAAACTGGGATTAAAACCCCTCAGAAAGTAGGTTATCATTACCACGCTGATGAGTTTAGTCAACACATAATCTTGCTGCATGAATTGCTAAGTTTCCTCACAGTGCAGAGATCTGCGGATCAAGTACCACCTTACTAATGAGAGCTTGAGGTCATTAGGATGTGGACATCAGTGGGCAGTGACATGGGGCTGCATGGCTGAGGTCCAGAGGCCCCCTGCCTCTGCCTGGTTTGTGTGGAGAACAAGTGGCTGAGAGAGCTGGGGTTGTTTAGCCTGAAGAACGGGAGGCTGAGGGGAGACCTTATTGCTCTCTACAACTACCTGAAAGGAGGTTGTGGAGTGGAGGGAGCTGGCCTCTTCTCTCAGGTGACAAGGGACAGGACAAGAAGAAGCTCCGCCAGGGGAGGTTCAGGCTTGACATAAGGAAAAAAATTTTTCACAGAAAGGGTCATTGGGCACTGGAACAGGCTGCCCAGGGAGGTGGTTGAGTCACCATCCCTGGAGGTGTTCAAAGACGGGTGGATGAGGTGCTGAGGGGCATGATTTAGTGATTGATGGGAATGGTTGGACTCGATCCTGTGGGTCTTTTCCAACCTAGTGATTCTGTGTTTGCCCCCTCTCCTTTTCTCTTTGCTTAGATACTGAACTGAATTTTCACCAGATCAGATCTAGCAGTAGTAGGTAATGTTAACGATTGTCGTATGCTGCTTCACAAATGTCTTTTGGATGCTTCCCTATTTTTAATGAAACATGCTAATATGAAAGCTGTACGGCAGGGTGCAGTCATTACAGGATGAGCTGTTAATGAAATGTGCAGGTGATTGGAATTTTCCAGAGTGTAAAAGGCTGGACTGCAGGGGTGCTTCTTTTTGTTTGCACGATGTGAACTATCTAATTTTGATGCCTCTTTGAAGAGATGGATTCTTCTTCTAATATTTCTGTGGAGGCTGTGTAGAGTGTTCATTTCACCAAGTGCACTGAGAGAAGTAGTGTTGGTGTAAAAATATCTCCTGTGGGCTTACTTCACAAGAACCTAGCGCTTCCTTTTGAGGGAGAGCTGCAGTCACTGGAAACTTTATTAGGTTTTAGGTGGAGTTAGTTTTTAGCTCTTACCATCTGATGTGTATACATGTAAAGCACCAATTATGTAAGTTGGCTAAATGCATATCATGATTTTATTATGATTGTATTGAATGTACTAAGAAGGTACTTCGGCGGCTTCTTCGGCTTAGAGGATGTGTACTTTACTGAGGCTACCAGTGATGGCATACAACTTTTAATATCCGGTCCTGCCCCGCCCCGTTGTGGTCTTTTGAGGCCTTAAAAATGCAGATTCTATTTGAAAAATAGATAATTGTACTTCCCAAATTCTTGTGGGTTCGAGATGCATCTGTGGTAGAAGAGAGCTTTTTCCCTTCAGAGAAGTTTCGTATATGACATCAGCACCAGGCTGACCAAGAGGGAGACAGTAACAGTAACTTCTTGAATTTTTTAGGGAACTATTTTTTCCTCAAACAAGGAACTTTGTCCCCATGACCAGTATTTTCTTGAGAAGACTGTTCATCTTTTTGAACATTGCACTGTGGTAAAGTAAAAACTCTCAGGCTTGCATTATATCTGAAGAGCCAGTGTGTTATATGATGTTTCCCAGATGAGACTTGTTACTGCGCAATTTTTAAGAGGTTTGGGATTTTTTTTTTCTTTCAAGTAGAACAAATCCAAACAAAAATGACTTGGTTGGTGAGATGGTGACCATGTGCAGGCTCCCCGTTTCTAACACCCACCGGTCCTGAAGCTGAGCCTGATGAAGAAGCTGTTGCCTTTTTGCGATAGGCAGGTTTCGTCAGAACCCTTATAAAATAATTTGATGACACAGTCTTTGAACTACCCAGCCAAACCTGGGAAGGGAATGTTGCTCTGAAGATAAAATGGTGTTTGACGCACATGGTGAAAGCCAGCACACCACCCAGCTTCTGCCAAAACACGGCTCACAACTCAGCTTGTCTGGGGCCTGTGAAATGCTGGCAGTAACCACAGGGAGAAGATTGCACGCCTTGGCCTTGCTCTTCCTGCTCTTCGCTTCACCAGGAGCGGCTGCTTGGTTTCCAATAGTAATTTGGGTGCAAAATGTAGACAGGTGCGTTTGAAGGCCTGGGGAGTTGTCATTGCAAACAGCCTCTTCTGCCTCTCTTAGGTGGAGTGTGCTTGATTCTTGCATTGCAGGGTCACATGCAAATACTGTGGTGTAATGACCCAGGGTCCTATTATTACTTAATTGCCTGATTGCTAACTGTATTAATAGCTCAGGTTCCAGACTGTACTTAACCTTCTTTTCAAGATATACTAATTAGTTTTCTCTGCTGTATCTTGTATAAGCTTGTTTCCTAACTGTCTGCTTAAAGCTAGGTTTTGTTGTACAGGTCACAAAAAGGCTGGTAATCCATTTTACTTCATTAAATCCCTTATCTGCTTAAATAACCAGCAGTCAAAACACACACTTTCTGTTGTGGAGGCCTGAAGGAGGCTGTTTACTCTTCGTGATATTTCTTACATCTAGTTTTACTGAAACTGGCAAAATTGAAACAGCTGTGAAATGTTAGTACCATGTAATTTATTGCTTTAAAAGTGTATCATAATATGGGGGGGAAAAGGACGAATCTGTATAAAACCTGCTGTGATTCTCATGTTGAGCCTCAGATACAGTTGGTTTTCACTTTAAACAGATGACTGGCTGCTTAAAACTGGGTTGTGTGCCAGTAGTTAAAGTACAGCCATATAGGGTATGACAGGGTTTGTAACTAGGGGTTTTCAGAGGTGAGGTCATGATAAACTTAAACAAAACCTAAGCAGCAGCGTTAATGTCACCAACAAATACATTTCTTTTCCTAGCCCTCCTTTCACAATACCAGAACATTAACTGTGTTTGCCTCAGTTTGAAGGAAAATAATTTGTTAAAAGGGAAGTTAGTCTTCTTGTTTTGTTTCTCTTCTGCTTAAAAGTATTCGCCATATAAACATCTGAGTGTTTACATGAAGGAGGTCAGGCAGGAGCCATAAAGCTTTGCTTTACCTTTTGTCACTCAGTGTTTTTGTTAGCATGGTGGTACTTGGGAAGGACTGCAACTAGATTGTCAGTAACAAATGTTTACTTATTAACTGGAATGCTTGTACCTTGTAAAATTATAAGCTGTGGCAGTTGCCCAGGGATTTCTTTAACCACTATGGATGTGCCCTGGAAGAGCGACCACATTCCATCACCGATGTCTTGGGTAAAGATTTTTCATAGACCTATAAAGGTACAAATTGATAAACAAGAGCACTTAAGCTTTGGAGTGCCTGCGTCACAAGTCTGTGTGCAGCTCTGGTTGCCATATCTCAGGAAAGGCTTGGTGCAGTGAGTCACCCTCCTCTAAAGTGATGGAGAAGATGGAGCGGCTACCTAGAGAAAGACTAAGGAGTCCAGGGCCCTTCACTCTGGAGAAGACAAAAGGTGGGGTGTGATCATGGTTTACAGAATCACAAAGGTGATGGATAAGCTGAATGTGAAACGCTGGATTCACCAGGTCTTGCCATATTAGGATTCAAGGGCACTCAGTGTATTTAACACACTTTATCTTCTATCTTAATAGAAGCTCAGCTTAACGCAGATGGCAGTGCTTCTATGCACTGCAGTCATGAATTGCTGGAACTTGCTGCCACAGGAGATGTAGAGACAGGCTGTATTGGCAGGTTCAGAAAGGGTTTCTGTGCGTGCATAGACACCAGGTCCATAAATGGACACTAAACAGACTTGGAAGGGAGGTGCCCTCCAAATTCCTGCTACAACACTTGTGGATGCCAGCAGAGAGGCTGCAGAAAAGGCTCACATGCTTGCTCAGAATAGCCTAGATTTCTGCTGCTATCAGAGGGTGAATACCAGTCTGGATGCACCATACACCTGACCTGGGAGGGCACCACTTCTTTTGCTGCCGTAGGAGGGCATGATGCAGGCTGTTCTTGAACTCACTCTGACTGTCAGGATAATTATTTAAGACTCAGGTCATCCAAACCCAGTCAAACCAAAGTTTCTTCTAAAAAAAGAGAATGCTTCCTTGCCCCATGTGCCACTGACAGGGGTGGGAACTGGAGCAAGCTGAGTGCAGAAAGCAAAAGGTAGTACTAAAGAGGATACAGAGATTATACTGCCCACATCTGTCCTGCCAGAAAATTCCCCTTTCCCTAATTCAGAGAACAACCTCACCACATTCAGGAGGATACAAGCATTTCAAGGTGCAGCTACATGAGAAGGTGGAGTGCTTGGATGCTAATACTTTTTCCCAGTCACTCCATTTGATCTTCTCCATGCCTTTCTGGCTACTGTTGTCTCTGAATGTTTGTGGATGGACATGGCCAATAGCTTTACCTTGTGCTTCTCGGGGTTTCAAATGAAGGAAGGGCAGATCTGAGTACAGGCCTGCCCTGGGATGGAAGGAGGAATTGCTGTTGCTCTGCTGCTCTGCTTTCAGAGTTAGTGTGAGGAAGAGGCAAGATGTTTGTTTCAAAATAATTAAATTGCACGGTTTCAGTTTCTTTCTTTCCTGTGGGAGTACTGGCAGGCTATAGGAAAGAAGGGGGTCTTGCTTGAAGATCAGAAGTCCTTTTCTCTGTTTTCCTTCCTGTATTTTCTGCTGGCTCTTGAGTTTTTTTTGTGTGTTGTATGATAGAAAGGATTAGTTAAATCCTTTCATTAATGCTGACATGATACAAGTAGGATGTGTCAGGTGCACTTTTTATGACTAAACAAGACTTAGATTTTTCTATTTATTTATTTATTTATTTATTTATTTAAATGTAGATTAGGCTGCATTTCTCATTTGTCAAATTCTCAATTCTTTACTTCAAAAATCGTTCCTGGCCACAATTTACAGCAAAATCCAGGCATCTTCATCATCTGGCTGCATGAAGAGTCACTGTATGTGTGGGATTGGTATGAAATGTGAGGGCAGGGAATAGGGACTGGCATGGCTTAAAAGTTGGTTTGAGCTCTCACAGGTCTTTGGTTCATTAGATTTCTTACGGAAATACTTTGATATGTTCCTACAATAGGTTAAGCTTTCATCCATTATATTTCCTTTTTCTGTCAAACTGGAATGTTAACAGGAGCTTTGTTTCGTATTCCTCCAGAGGTGCTAATTTCTAGAAGCTTTGTGAAAATTTGAGATGAGATACAAGAGAGAGACTTTCTTATATCCATGAATGAATAGAAGCCTGTTGGAGCAGTTTGGGAAAGCCATGCGTCTGTCTCAAGGCAAAGATCCTGAGGAAACAGACTTAAGGATTTTGAGGTTTTCTTTTTTTGTTGAACTTTTTCTCAGCCTCATCCTGTAGCAGCTTGCTAGCTGTTAAGCTTAGCACTTTCTTACTCCGTGCAGGGCTAGGTCTTGGCAATAACTGTGAGACTTGGACTTCATGGAAATCCCAGATGTGATGCGATTCTTTTGGGGCACCACAACTGGTTTTGCAGTTCATTTTAATTTAATTTAATTCTACTCTTTGCAGGTTTTTTTTTTTGCATTCCCTGAGGATTCATGCTGAGCTGGCCTCCAGGAGGCTTTGCACTGAGCATAGATGTTAAAAAGAGAGCGCTGCTTCTCTAAACATCTGCGATACAATCAATGAAATGTGCATGGGGGGTGGACATGATAAAAAAAAAACAACGCCCCATTTTCTGCCCTTTTTTTGGTTGAGAGGAAGCTCAACTGTGAAGAGGCCTTGCATCACGAGCTCTAATGAAAGACCAGCTATTCCCGTTGGGGAAATGAAAGCACTTGCCTCATTTCCCTCTTGCTGGCAGCTGTTGCTTAGGAATTTCATTTGAGAATGAAATGCTGCTTTGGTTGACCTGAGGAATGGCTTTCATACAAATGGCCACCAACTGTGTGTGCTGTACCTTTCATGGAAGTTAATAGTTTGGACTAGGAGCAATGTTTTGGACCCAGCTGTATCATCTACACATCTGATGTGTTCAACTGTCTTCTTGATGTAAGATTCTATCTTTCACATCTGTGCTGGGCTGAGGAAGTAGCAGGTAACATGAGCAGCAGGGAATGGAAGGTGACCAGGAGCTCTGATGAGGAAAACACATTTAATTGGGCTGGGAGGAGGAGGAGATGACGACACTGTGGCCATTACTGAGAATATAATTTGGCTGAGTAACAGAGGAGTCACACCTAACTCGGGTTTGATTATTTTTTTAAATTAAAATAACACTGAAATGTTTGTGCATTGTTTTGTAGAGAAAATTCTTTTTGTGAACACTGGCACCCAAAAGTACCACTGGCTGACAGAAGAACTCAGTGTGAACTGCTCTGCTGACTGTGCCTGTACCGCACTCTGCTACTGTGACATAAGCAAGGATTTGTGGTTAGGAAACTCATCACCAGACCTAACATTTGGAGATAAAAGGCAGTTTCATGACTCCCAGCATACAAATTGTGTGAGGCATGCTCACTGGGTGTGAATCAGCTGCATCTAAACCAGCTTAGAGATGAATTGGCTGGCTGGAGCGTGCTGTCCTTCAACTCCCAGCCGGGCGCTGGCTCTGAGGACCTGTGCAAGGGGTGGCAAAGCTCATCTGGGGGGCATGGGAGGGCTGTGGTGGAAAAAAACGATCCAGGGCTGGGTGAGCCACGAGCTGACACAGAATGGCTTCTCGTCATGCTAGACCAGGCAGAACTGTCACAAGAACCGATGACAGACATACTTGGCTGTAACATCTAAATGTTACCTCTGGAATGGCCTTACTGCTTTGTTTAAAACAACTGAGGTTGGAGTAATTGCTTTCCCAGTAGTCCCACCCTGAGCAGGTGTGGCTTTAGTCACTTCATGGCCATTCCAGAGCAACATGGTGCAAACATATTGTAAATCATGGTAGACATGAGTTAATTATTGCTATTATATTGGATAAGTTGAGGTCTTCTCTAGGTATTACATTCAATTGCTGAAATAATAAAATGGAATTTGAACTGCTGGACTTAAGCAGAGTGAGCAGAGGACTTTTCTTTTCATGGGTCCTGCTTTGAGGTGACAAGTATAGAAGGAAATAAGAGAACTGTGGGAAATAAGTTTACTGCCTCTTCCTCTACTCAGCTTAGTATACTAATCAAAGAAGACTTCCTTATTGTAACTTAAAGCATAGCTAGACAAAGTTGTTTGGTGAAAGTTAAGTGACACTGTATATTGAGAGCAATTCATCTCCGGGACGGCTGGAGGAAAAAACGTATACCATTTTTTTGCTCCTCTTTGCATGTTGGTTAAGTATAATTAGGAAAATTAGTATAGACAGGTACCTCACAGCTGTGTGTGCTACTTAGTGGTATTCACTGAGAGCAGCTGACCCAGTGAATCATAGTGGGCTGAGGCTTTCTTGTTCATAATAAACTCAGTGAGGTGTTCCTTCCTTGGCTTTCTCCTGACAGCAGTCATGTGGGATTTAGTGTCTCCACAGTCTATGTGACAGCAATGTGGTTTTCTATAGGCACAAATGTCTAGCTATCAGGGAGTTTTTGTTTGGTTGGTTGAAAGTAAAGTCCCTGATGCGTGTGCAATTGGAAAGTTTTGAGCTTTTGTTTGGGAGCAGGAGGGTATCTCCAGATTAATTCATGAAGATCTCTGGCTTAGGTTTCCAATGGGATAGAGTCCCATTGAAAATTGTTTTGTTTTGAAACAAACCAGGGTAGGGAGGCTCTGCAAAGGGACCTGAACAGACTGGACTGCTGGGCTGAGACCAACGGCATGAGGTTTAACAAGGCCAAATGCTGGGTCCTACACTTGGGGCACAACAACCCTGTGCAGAGGTACAGACTAGGAGAAACCTGGCTGGAAAGCTGCCAGGAGGAGAAGGACCTGGGGGTGTTGGTTGACAGCCGACTGAACATGAGCCTGCAGTGTTCCCAGGTGGCCAAGAAGGCCAATGGCATCTTGGCCTGCATCAAAAACGGCGTGACCAGCAGGTCCAGGGAGGTTATTCTCCCTCTGTACTCGGCACTGGCGTGTTCATTTCTGGGCCCCTCACCACCAGAGGGATGTTGAGGCTCTGGAGCGAGTCCAGAGAAGAGCAGCAAAGCTGGTGAAGGGGCTGGAGAACAAATCTTATGAGGAGCGGCTGAGAGAGCTGGGGGTGTTTAGCCTGGAGAAGAGGAGGCTGAGGGGAGACCTCGTTGCTCTCTACAACTACCTGAAGGGAGTTGCTGGCCTCTTCTCCCAAGTGACAGGGGACAGGACAAGAGGGAATGACCTCAAGATCTGCCAGGGGAGATTTAGGCTTGAGATTAGGAAAAAATTCTTCACGGAGAGGGTGGTTAGGCATTGGAACAGTCTGCCCAGGGAGGTGGTTGAGTCACCATCCCTGGAGGTGTTTAAGGTGAGGGTGGATGAGGTACTTAGGGGCATGATTTAAGGATTGGTGGGAATGGTTGGACTCGACGATCCAGTGGGTCTCTTCCAACCTGGTTATTCTGTGATTCTGTGAGGTGTCTTCCATTGTTCACTCTCTGTGGTCTTGATGGTCAAGGATGGTTGACTGGAGTGAAAAGGGTGGTTGAAGTAAACACCATTTCTATCCATCGAGTACAGCATTTTTTTCTCAAATGGATTTGGTTCTATTCTTTAATGTTTTAATCCTAGTAGTCCTTTTCTGTATTCAGTTCATAGTTTTGCACAATCTACATGCTGTTGAAATTAGTTGAGCCACAGGCTTCTGTTGCTTAGAAAATGATTTATAGCTACATTTGTTGGTGGTATGCTACGGAAGGGAGCTATCTCAGCTTTTGCTTAAACAAGGCTCTATGTTTTCTGTGTGCTTAATTAAACTTTGCCAAAATTTCCTGGCCTCTAGTGCCGATGTGAGAAGGCAGAAATTCCAGTGGTATGTTCAAGCATGGAATCGCGTCTAACTCAGTTGAGGGAATGACAGCTCCCCCAGTGGTGCCTAGGGACCTCCAACTCTAGGGGCATCACTCTGAACATCAGATGATTCCTTGTCCCACTCACCACAGTATGGAGACACCCCTTTCTCTCCTGTTGTTCCCATCAGTTCCAGCACTCACAAACCTGCTCTTGCAAATGTATTTGGTTCTATGAAGACCATTCTAGCATTTGCTACCATATTCTCCGATACATGTTACAGACCTGACTCCAAGGCATCACCAGAGTAAGTCTGTCAGAATTAGAGTGCTTAGGTTTGCTCATCATGCTGGTCTCCTCAGGCACTGGTGAGGCGCTGGCACAGGTTGCCCAGTGAAGTTGTGGGTGCCCATCCCTGGAGGTGTTCAAGGCCAGGTTGGATGGGGCTTTGGGGAGCCTGATCTTGTGGGACGTGTCCCTGCCCATGGCAGGGGGCTTGGAACTAGATGATCTTTAAGGTCCGTTCCAAGCCAAACTATTCTGTGATTCCATGGCAGTCCCACAGGACTAGCGTGATCTCATGGGGTTGTCTCTTCTAACCTGACTAAATTTCTATCATTTTGCTAGAAAAATGGGTCTTTGTGGGAGAAGGGAAGCATCTATGAAAGTAGGAGAAAGTTGCTTTCTGTCCATTCATACTTACTAATTTATTTACTGAGGGTTTTTTCTCTTTTTTTTAATATTGCAGACGGGTTGTTTTCTAGCTGTCAGCCCTGTGAACTTACCTTATGCCATTGAAGGCAATAGGTTTTTTTGTTGTTATCGAAAATCCTTTTTGCAAAATTAAAACTTCTTGTGATAAGCAGAGGTGAATGTGAAGTGGGGTGTTTTTTGTTTATAAACAAAGGTTGTGGTTTGAACATAGGAAAGGTGATGCATTCCTTTTTTTCTGGTTAGTATTTTGATAATGGATGTTGTGGGTGACTCTAGTAATCATGATGACAATCAGCAGATTAGAAGTTGAACGAGTAAGAGTAATGATAAATATCAAAACTGAAGTGTCCATTGTTGGATGTTCAGTATCAGTAGTGTTAGCAAATGGGAGAGGTAGGAGCTCTGCAACAGGCTTGTTTCTTGGAGAGATGGATCTTGGCTGTATCTGCATGAAGGGGCTTGTTTGCAGCTGCACAGGCTAGGAGCATTCCAAGTTAAAGCCTGGGTTCCTGAAATCAGTCATAGATGGCAAATGCTCCATCAGGCCTTTGTGGCCAGACTGCAAGCTGTTCCCTGTCCCTTCATTATCTGCTGCTAAGGTTGTCACGGCCCTCTCCCACGGAGTTATTTGAAGTCAGCATTCAGAGTGCTCATGTCTCCAGACTCTGGCTATGGGTCATTGCTTTTGATATTTGTTTTAAGCATCAAACCAGCAATAACGTTACTTTGATTTCAGAGGAAAATAATTACTGAGAATTTTCTTTTTTCTTGTGCCTGCATTGGTCATTATTATGGCAGTTTGTAAGAGGAGGGAGATGAAAAGTAGGAGGACGAGAAAGCTTAGTTTGTGGTGAGAATGGAGACGTGGAATCCGAAAACACTGTAGTAATTTGGTATTTTGTAATAGACTGGGTGGGATCTGGCAACTGTGCAAGATGCCACACGATCTTAGAGCCGTGCTTAGGCAGCTATAGAGAGTTGTGTCTGGCTTCTGTTCCCTGTGCCTCAGTTTCCTTACCTGTGAAATAAAGGTATGTTCTCTCTGTTGCACAGGAAATTGGTATCTGAGCCCAGATCAGAATCAAAGACTTCTGGCTTGCAGTTCTCCGTTCAGACCACACCTTTCTTTTTATAGCTATGGGAAAAAAAGTCCATTTCAGTGTATCATTTAGTAAAATACCATATAGCAATAGCAAAACTAAGCCCCAAAGAGCTAAAACTAGCTGGTTTAAAATTAGGAGACACTAAAAATTCTGCAGATTCTTTCTGGGAAGTGGAAGTTTATAGTTCCCCATCAAAAGTGCTCGTCTTTCGAGTCACTTCTGGCAAACTGAAGTGCTTATAAGGTGTGTGCCAAGTGGTGTCCAAAAGACTGTGAGACAGGGCTGGCCAGTGAAGTTGGGGAAATTCTCTCTTACTATAAACTCTGCTGCAATGTGCTTGTATATCCCTGTGTTCCAATGTAACCTGAAAGCTGCAAGCTTCTTCAAAGCTTCTCTGGTTCTAAGCGAAGTCTTAAATCATTAAAACTGAGAGCTGAAAGTCTTTCATACTGTATATAGCATTTGTGCTAGTGGTAGAAACCAGAGTGTATTTATAATGCTAGTTTGCTTCAGGAATACAGATTGGGAACAAATGTTTGTTTGGACAAAATCCAGCTCCAGGGATCAGTTTTACTGCTGCATGTAATATCCATAGCCAGCTTGAAAAGCAGAAGTTGAAAAATCTAATTGAGCCTTCCCATGGAAAAAAAAAACCCCATGAATTTAGTGTAACATTATATAGCTAGAGAGTTACTTTTAGTGAGAACTTGAGAGTTCACTTAGCAGTCAGTGATCCTGTGCGTAACATGCTGTCTGTCACACTGGAATGCAGGGATGCTCTTATGTTGTTGGCACACTCCGGGATTGTTGGTTTTACTTGTTAGTACATGCTGCTGTTTTCATATATATTCTGCATTTGTTAAGAAATACCCACTTGTGCCGTAAGTAAAGTTTCATGAGAATTGCAGCTGTATTCTTAACAGTATTGCATAGCACTAATGTGATCAAATCAAGCCCTAAAAATTAGCTGAGCTGTTCTACATACTGCTGATAAATATTTGAATGAAAACAGTTGGCAAAAAAAGGACACAAGTGTTTTTGGGTGTGTTGATTTAACCTTCTCCATTCAGTTTGAGTGTTCTGTTTGATTTGCCTAACTTGTTACTCCTTCCTATTGCTGTACAGCTAATTACTGTATGTTTACCCTTTGTTGAATAATTACCGTTTGGACTAGGAATGCTCATATCTGAAGTCATAAAAGAATTGTCTTTAATTTTGTTTTCTAAAATTGCTGCCTCTGTTGTTGAAGGATGTTCAGAAGGAGAGCGAACCTCACGTTTATCTCAGTAAAGAAGAAGTTAAAGAGAAGATACAAAGCTATAATTCATCTGTCACTGATAAATTAAAGATGACCTTGGTAAGTTTTGCATGTGATTCCAGTAGTTTGTCATAGGAACAGTTGAACGGTAACATTGTTGTGCACTATGAATCATTTTATTCTCAGCTTCTTATGTATGAAACTGTTTTAGTGGCTTTGTTCAAGGCTCTTTCTTAGATTTGGAAATGAAGTCTTGTGTCTCTATATGGATTGAAACAAACTGTAGTAGAAAAAAATTGTCATTTGAAATGTCTTTAAGATAAACTCTCAGTTGACCCTAAGATGTACACTTGACAGATGAAAACCCACAGTTGGTAAACATTGAAGATATATTCATCCTGTTTGTGTAGGTAAATTTTTGTCAGGTATCTCTCATATAAAGGTGCTCAACCAATGAGAACAGATAAGACATGCAATATTTATTACAGTAGACTTATTTGTATTCATGCAGGTTTGAAGAAAGTTCCTTCCTCCCACCCTGATAACACAGACAATACAGAAAATGGAATGCATGTAGACTTTTCATTTCCAGGGATTGTGGACCAGGTCTAAGACTCAATCCACCTACAGCAGAGCGTACTAATAAAATTCACATCTATTTGCCTAATAAGCTGTTACTTGCTTGTTGTGAAACGTTATGTGTTCCTGTGGGTGTGTAGTACACAGAGATGTTGAAGTTCCATTATATCCAAAAACAGTTTACTGTATGACTCTGTGCTAAAAAGATTTTTGCTGTGTCTTTGTATCTGGGTCAGGACTTACTGTACTTAAAACCAGAGGGCCTAAAGTTTTCTAGTTCAGTAAGATTTGATCACTTTTGCTACGTGTTGTTTTCAGAAGCAGCTGTAATAAATAATTTGAAATATTTATTAGATTGGCATTTATTGTGGTTCTTGTTGAACTGCAACAGGATTTGAGCATCTGTAATAAATGCCTTAGACCAATTTGACAAGTACAGCTAAAATGTGGGAGAAAAATTCCTGTATTTCTGCGTAAAATATGTTGTTAAAGATGCCTCTTAGTGTTCTCTTTCACTTAGTAGTTCTCTCTTAATGTGAGAACATATCACTAGTTTGTAGTACCTTTTGCTTGATGAGATCCTAATAAACTCTTAGAAGTCAATATGTGTTATTAAGAAAAAAATACCAGCAGAAATACCGGACAAAATAAATGTCTGAATTACTGAAGCAATGTCTTTCCTATGAGACATCATGTATTACAGTAGCATTTAAATTGTGTTCACTGTGACTGCTTTGATCTGCCCTCTCTACTAGTGTGTCACAACTTTGTAGTTGCTAATTTTAACAGTTTGATACTTCCCTCCTGTTGCAGAACGCGAATGGAATTTACACTGGCTTCATCAAAGTTCATTTGGAACTATGCAGACCGATCACTGTGCAGTCTTCCCAGAGCCAGGGCAGATGCGCTCACAGCAATAACGAAACTGCTTTTTACTTGCCAGACGGCTGCGTGAATACTCTTCACATCAGCAGCACCAACACTGTTCGTGAAGTTATTGAGGCCTTGCTCAAAAAGTTTTTTGTGACTGATAACCCTGCAAAGTTTGCACTTTATAAACGTTGTCACAAGGAAGACCAAGGTACCTGCTGGGCTTTTATGGCATTTTGGTAGTGAAGGGGATTGAGGAGGAAGTCTTGCTCTCTTGTCTTTTTTTCTTTGTGAAAAAAAGCATGTATAAAAGTAAATGGTTTGGGAATATTTCAGAATAATTCGCAAAGTTATCTGCTGAACCATCTATGTGGATCTCCTGTGCCGTGCAGTCGATTATATTGTATTTAACATGTGTCCTTATTGGGCTCTCGATTTCAGCGAGCCTGGTAACTGCAGATTTTTGAGGTTAAATTACAGGACAGGTTTTTAAAAAGACAAATCTTGGTGTCTGTGATACCTGAAGTCCTTGCAGTGGCAGGCAGCTCTTGATGGCGTGTGCATTGTGTTCATGCATGTTTATTAGTGCACATGGCTCTCCCAGTGCGCTGACTGGTGTTAGAAGCTTGTTGTATATCGTGTTTGGAAATACTAGAGGATACAAAAGGTATTTTTAGTGCAAAGTGCATTTTGCCAAATTTGTTGTGTTCTTGTGTTCTTGCACTTATTGTCCATATAAGACGGATCCTGAGAGCAGTTTCAGAAGTTGCTGTCAGTCACTCCAACTATGTCAGGCAGTCGGAAACTGGCTTTTAGATTTTGTGTATGACATTTTAAGTGGAAAAGGTATCACAACGGTGATAGCACAGCTTTGATGTCTTAAATGCTTAGTTACAGCAACAGATCTGTGTTTTGTTTCTTTGTGCATGTATTCAGAAGGTGCACTGTGGTGACTAGAGGCTGTTTCATTCCTGTGTGAATAGTGTGTTGCACTGTTACCATCAGCCTTCTGCTCAGCGTCTCCCTAAAACTCACTTGCTCAAAGCCAGTGTGTAGATTAGAACCATAGAATTATGGAATAGTTTAGCTTGGAAGACATCTTAAATATAACCTAGTTCCAGCCCCCCTGCCATGGGCAGGGACATGTCCCACTAGATCAGGCTGCCCACATCATAAGTAGACAGTAGGCAAATGTGTAAATTGCGTGGCTACACATGCACATCTCTGAAATTTTCTAACATTAGCCTTCATAATTCCAAGCGTTTGAAACACCATTAGAAAAAGATAATTACTGTGCTTTTCTTCCCCTGCAGTTTATACATGCAAGCTGTCAGACCGCGAACATCCCCTCTACCTGCGTTTGGTGGCTGGCCCCAGGACAGAAATGCTCAGTTTCGTTCTGCGCGAGCATGAAACTGGAGAAGTCATGGTATGTTACTCTCCTGCTGGTTTGTGTGTTTGTTTAACTTTGTGGATGAGTGGGCTCCTGTTTGATCTGTGCTGATGAGGGGATCCATTTTTTGGAAGCAGAATTTTTTTTTCTTGTTATATTTACTTAGTGCCTTTTGTAAATATTCGTTTGTGGTTAGGCTGACCCATTGTTACTTGCAGAACAAAAACAGTTTAGAGGAGTAAAATGTTTTCGGGTCCCTAGGATTTGCAAGGCAGGTGCCAGATACTGTTGCAGTTTGAAATTGTTTTCATAGAATCATAGAATCACCAGGTTGGAAGAGACCCACCAGATCATTGAGTCCAACCATTCCCACCAATCTCTAAACCATGCCCCTCAGTATCTCATCCACCTGCACCTTAAACACCTCCAGGGAAGACGAATCAACCACCTACCTGGGCAGACTGTTCCATTGCCTAATGACCCTTTCAGTGAAGAATTTTTTTCCTTATGTTGAGCCTGAACCTCCCCTGGTGGAGCTTGAGGCCATTTTGGGTGTCTGAGGCTTTCTTTAAAAATGTATATATAAATTATGTAGGCATTTTCTGATCCACTCACCTTTCCTTTTCTCTTTCCAGTGGGAAGCTTTCAGCATCCCTGAACTGCGAAACTTCTTGCGTATACTGGACAAAGAGGAAAACGAGCAACTGCAAATCTTAAAGAAGCGTTACGCAGCTTACAGAGACAAACTTGAAGAAGCCCTTGGTGGGGTGTGGAAACCCGGTTAAAAGGGGCCACAGGACACTCAGGAAAAATGCACGCTACCAAATGTCAGTATAGCATGCCAAACCCAATGTACAAAGAGCAGCAGAGAGTAGTTTTCTTTATTCAGAAGACTGTTTTGTGATGCCAGGGTACCTGATTTTTGCTATAGACTTAGTTCCATAAGCCAGGTCACTTAGCATCTTGCACCCACAAGTAAGGGATTCTGCATGTTTGTACATCAGTTTGCAACCCTCTGGAAAACTAGAGAGTTTTCCAAGTTATCTTGGTGCAAGCTGTGAACTGTAATCAGTTTTCTAGGATGCTATGAAATAAGATTTTTTCTTAATTTTTATTCTTCTTTGCTTTAATTGGTAGCTTTATGAGTAAGGATGTGCAAATTGATAGGTTAAAAAATGAGTAAAACCATCTGGACAGGAATTAGTTGGAGCACTATCTTTGAGATTAAATTGATTTGCACTACCTTTCTGTTTTCAAATAGTTACTGTATAATTTGTGAGAGATCTGTTATAGATGGAAGGTGTATGAGTTCATCGGTTTTGTTCTGTGAAATTTGTGGAGGGCTTTAACATGGTCTTTTCTGGAGAAGGTGAAGAGAAAGTTGAAAGGAAGGTAAGAGTGGAGGGAGGAGGACTAACAGCTGACAGAGGAGGACTGGTTTTAAATGGGAATAGTATTTATACAGAGGAAAGTTAAAATATGAATTCTACAAGATTAAAGTTTTAGGATGTTATAATCTTGTGAATAAGTTTTATGTTTTTTTAATTGTATAAATCCACACTGGAAAAGAAATAGATAATAGAAATACTGGGAAGGAATGAGAGGCAAAAGCTAAATAAGAACGGAAATGGAGCCGCATGTACAAGGCGTTATTGCAGAAGCTGGTTCCATAAATGTGTAATGGGGGTTTGAAAGTGCAGCAAAGCTAAAAGGCGGCTGCTTACTTGAATTCTGAGAAGTGGATAATGTCTCAGATAACTCCGTGAGCAATGCCCATCTTGCAAGTGTTTAGACATAAGCTATAGCTACAGATGCATTTGGTCTTCATTGTAAGTTAGGTCTTTCCTCTGGCTCAGCAATCCATTTTTAGGCTGGATGACTTTGAATTATCTTATCTGAAAGACAAAAATATCTTCCTCTGCTTTTTGTTTGTTAAAGGCTCAGTCAGGCAAAGGGAACAGAATTTCTTGTTCCCGTTTCCAGCTTAGCAGAAAATTAACATTCATTGGCTGTGTTGGTGACTGAGCTTAGTAACTCCTGCTTTTAGTAATTCAGAAGTTTTTTTTCCTTATGTTTTTTAAATTCTTAATTGAAAAACTGATTACCAAATTCTGCAGACTGCTGATTTACTTGATTTAAAAGTAGGAAAAATGTAGCAAGAAAGCTTTTTACTTTACTGTAAATATAATTGTTGTTCTCTCAGAGTTATTTATCTAAAAAAACATGTTCAAAAGAAACCAAAGAAGTGGGTGTGCAATAGAAGCATGAGGCAGATTCGAGTAACTGTTAACTTCAGTCATTATCGTGCCAGAGAGGAAATGAGTTATATATTATGGGGTGGGGTGGAGGAGTGCAACCATTTAAGAGCAGCAGAAGTTTGGTGGGGTTTTTATCCCTCTGCTCTTAGGGTGTTTGTTTTAAATTCCCAAGGAATTGTTAAAGCTTTGGTGACATCTAATGGATACTGTGTGGAACTCCAAGATGCTTCTGTTCCTCCCCTTAATTTGATGTAATTGTGCCTTTGTTTCTTTACCTTAGTAGGACTTTTTAAAAAAACTCTTTACAGGTTTGTTTTTGTTTTGGTAAAAAGAATTTTCAAACTTTAATGAGACAATCATAATGTTTTAAAGTGTTAAGATAAATTAAGAATAGGACTAATTATAAAGCATATGTAAGGCATTATCTTGTTGTGTTTTTTTTTTTAATTTCACATGTAACATTGTAGTGCATGTGTGAGTTAGTAACATTATCCTCAAGTGAGACACTTTATAATGGTTCAGGGAATGCTTTTATGTTTTGTTTTTGTATGAATGCAGCAGCATGTTGGTGGGTATTCTGTTAACATCTACTTAATTTATGTATCTGCCCATACCTATGTAATCATTACATAGTTGCTGTCAAGATCGAACCATTTGTTGCTCAAACACTGTTTGAGTCTAAAAGTGGAGTATAAAAAAATATGTGAATTTTGGTTTTACTTGAACTAAACTATCAGTCTTTGAAGTAGGCGCATCTGCATTTAATGTAGCCGAAAGCCTCAATCAGTGTTGTATGCACTAGGAGTCTTGATTTGGGGGTGAAGGGGGTGGGGCGGGGGACCAAAATAAACTTAAATATTAATTTTTGTCTTAGTCCACAGGTAGTTATTGTAAGTTGTCATGTGTGGGGTTTTTCTTCTTTTTCACACCCTGGCAATTACAGCAGCTTTAATTTAAAAGAAATGGTTGTGCCTAGTCAGCTTTTCTCTTTTTAATTTTATCATCAAATTGAACTGTCAAAGCTTTCATTGAAAAACTGTTTTCATTTCATTATGTGATGGTACCAGAATGATTAAATGAAATGGGTGGGGAGGAGGGGAGGAATGCAGGGAAACATTAAAATGTATGTCTTTAAAAGGAAACATTTAAAATATTTATAATTTTGACAAGCTTAGTTTTATTTTTGTAGGGAAATTTTTATTCCCCTTAAAGTTATTTCTGAAATGAAAAAAAAAAAAAAAAGATGGTTCCATTATTAAAGTTGAAGTTGGAAATACTTAACTTCTGTGATGTGTGGGGTTTTTTTTCCGTACCTGATGTTCCTATTGATTTCCTTTCAATACCAAGCAAGAATTCACAGAATTACAGAGTGGTTTTGATACAAAAAATACCAGCAAATAAACTCTCTAAGGCTCATTTTGGAGTTTTAGAAAGCAAACATCCTTTATTAGGGCTGGAGAATGTGAGAGAGTGATTTCCATCCATCATGCACAGGGAGACGAGAGCTGGGACAGGATGTATTTCCCATTTACATACATGGGTATAAATTTTCCCAGAATTCTTATGCATATTCTGTTACTTTCCAAGGATTCAATTTAATGTTGATATGATCTTCACAACAGTCAAAACTTGCTAATTTGGAGCTGCCTGACCTTGCCTTTGAGATAGAGAGAGACTGCAAACATGTGATTGCAGAAGCAGATGACTAGGAGAAGTCTGTCTAGAAAGCTGCCTGGAGGAGAAGGACCTGGGGGTGCTGGTTGACAGCCGACTGAACATGACCCAGCAGTGGCCCAGGTGGCCAAGAAGGCCAATGGCGTCCTGGCTTGGATCAGAAACAGCGTGACCAGCAGGTCCAGGGAGGTTATTCTCCCTCTGTACTCAGCACTGGTGAGACCGCACCTTGAATCCTGTGTTCATTTCTGGGCCCCTCACCACAAGAGGGATGTTGAGGCTCTGGAGCGAGTCCAGAGAAGAACAATGAAGCTGGTGAAGGGGCTGGAGAACAGGCCTTATGAGGAGCGGCTGGGAGAGCTGGGGATGTTTAGCCTGGAGAAGAGGAGGCTGAGGGGAGACCTTATTGCTCTCTCTACAACTACCTGAAGGGAGGTTGTGGAGAGGAGGGTGCTGGCCTCTTCTCCCAAGTGACAGGGGATAGGAGAAGAGGGAATGGCCACAAGCTCCACCAGGGGAGATCAGAAAAAAATTTTTCATGGAAAGGGTCATTGGGCACTGGCAGAGGCTGCCCAGGGAGGTGGTTGATTCACCTGGAGGTGTTTAAGGGACGGGTGGATGAGGTGCTAAGGGACATGGTTTAGTGACTGATGGGAATGGTTGGACTCGACGATGATCCAAGGTCTTTTCCAACCTAGTGATTCTATGATTCCTTTTCTCCAGACTAAATAATCCCTTGGGCAATTTCTTGTAGCAGGCGGCCGTGTGTGGTGACACAACTTGCTTTAAGCGCGAATTCAGGTTTTCCTGGAGGAACAGACTCATTTTAGTGTATGCATCCCATAGCTCGTATTTTGCAGTCAAGAATAAAACAGAAATCAAATAAACTTTATTAAACACAAGGGGGGAAAAACCACCCCAAACAGAAAAACACGCTTCCCGCCCTGCCGGGCCCTCCTCGCCCTGCCCTCTGGAGGAGGAGCCGGGGCCGGGACGCCATGTCAGCGCCATGTGAGGGGCAGCGGGCCGGGGCGGGATCCATCCCGGGGAGGCGGCGGGCAGGGCCGGGAGGCGTTCGCCTTGGTCACCGGGGCTGGAAGCCGGGGCCATCCCGCCCCGGGGGGCTGGGAACACCCGCGGGAGGGCGGTTTCTTCCTATTAAAAAAAGCTCTTGGGGAAACGCGAGGCGGATGCGGTGAGGGAGCTGGAGGCGGCGCGGCGGGTCCCCCCCCCCCCCGAGAAAACGCCGCCTTATCTCACGCCGTTTAAAGGCTTTTTTTAGTGCTTTCCTTTAAAACTTTACTTTTCTGGTTACTTATTTTGTGTTCTGTAAAAGCGGTTGAATCCTCCCTAATCTTTCCTAATTAATTGTGAGAATTAATTGATAAGCTTTGCTGCCTCTTGGTTTGTATGTTTAATTATTTCATCATATAAATCTGTCTTGTAAGGTGTAGCTGGTTTAGGAGCAGAGACAGTTTTAAGGCTGTGAGAATGTATCAATAATGCTTAGTTGCCTTGTGAGATGTAGCTGAGAGATAACCTGAAGGGAATCTCTGGACATGGTTGGATAATCCAAAAAAGATAATGAGCATTCTTCGAAGATTTATATGGTTCTTTGTCTAAAACTAGTCGATATCGCCACTGCTTTTATAAGATGTGATGCCTGTTTTTAGAACGGCATCCAATTCAGTGCTGAATTGTAAAATAAAAAGATTGTTGCCTTTGCTTTGGAGACTTTGTCCTTTTCAATATTTTACCAGTGAATGAGTGTTTCTTACATAATCCTCACTAATTTTTCACAGAAAGTGTCATTGGGCACTGGCAGAGGCTGCCCAGGGAGGAGGTTGGGTCACCATCCCTGGAGGGGTTTAAAAGATGGGTAGAGGAGGGACAGGGTTTAGTGGCAGATGGGAATGGTTGGACTTGATGATCTAAGAGGTCTTTTCCACCCTAATGATTTTATGATTCTAATTGAATGACTTTGTCCTTGCGCTCTGCAGCCCTTGGAAAGGAGGTTATAGAAAGGTGGGTGCTGGGCTCCTCTCCCAAGGGACATGGGATAGGATGAGAGGGAATGGCTTCAAGTTTGACCAGGGGAGGTTTACTTTGGGTGTTGGGAAACGTTTCTTCACTGAACAGGCACTGGCAGAGGCTGCTTAGGGCGGTTGGTGGGGTCCCCATCCCTGGAGGGATTTAGAAGATGAGCAGACAAGGTGCTTAGAGATGTGGTTTAGTAGTGGACAGATATGGTTGGACTAGGTAAAGGTCTTACCCAACCAAACAATTCTACATTTCTACTTTGCAGTTTGCTCTGGTCTCTCTGTTGCTCTACCCAGGGCGTTGCAGCTCTGCAGCAATAATTGTTTGACTGGTTCTTGCAGGCTGGTTGATGTGAGACCCCATAACTTCACATGTGCAGCCACCACATTATCACTTTGTGTGTGCTTGGTAAAACCTGCTAACAGCGAGCACTCCCAAGGGTCAGCCAGGATAAGGTTGGTAAAAGACCTTAAGTGTACTAAGGTCAGCAAAGTCACTCACCGTACAAGTAACTGGGCCTGTGGCTCTGCCTGGAGCAGGTATGAACTACTAGAAACAGAACTCAGTAAAAGAAGTGGTTTAGTGGCAGATAGGAATGGTTGGACTCTATGATCCAAGAGGTCTTTTCCAACCTGGTGATTCTATGAAATCTTGTGGTTTTCAGCTATTCACCCACACGGAGACCAGAGAAGCTCTGTGCAGAGGCAGAGGAGGACCACAGTGCTGCTCATGGAGCAGCGGGCCACTCCTCTCCATGGCAGCATCCACCAGGTTGTTGCAGTCTGCTTTGCCCTCCTTCAGTCTTAACTTTTAGCACTGAAATATTTTAACTTTTGCAAAAATTTTTTCTCTTCTTACTCCCCTCTTGCCCTCCTCCTGTATGTGCATGAGTATAAAATTGTTTTCTTTTTTCCCCCAGGTTCCCAGCATGGGCGTTTCCAGCTGCAATCCTTGTGACTTTTGCTAGCATTTACTTTTTGCCATCTCCTATTGATCCAGAACCATTCATGTACGTTCCCTTGCTTGAAGTTCCGTAGCATACTTTTGTTTGTCAGGGAATAACCTGTGCTTTCAAAATGTCTCCTATACATTTCATCCTGCAGGAGCATATAAAGCATGCTGCTTAAGTTCATATGTGGGAAGAAATTGTGTTGCTTATATAAAACTGGAAAATAGAAACACTTTTTTAAAAAAGGGAATTTCAAGCAAAATAATGCAGTATTCCTGCATACGCATAGAAAGATTGTTAGCAGATCTCTGACTGATGACAGGGAATAAGACTGGGATGATGCCAATTTTGTGTTTGTACCAATTTCAGAAAAAATACACCTGAAAAGTCTCTATTCTTTTTATCTTGGGCCCACAAGCTCCACAGGATTCTTAATTCAGCTTGAAGTCATAGTTTTAACAAATACTAATAGTTTTAACTAATTCTTAAAAAAAAAAGATAATACCTTGTTACTTGTATCTCTGGAATAAATTCTTATTACTTTCCCCTCAAATAATTTTATTGTCCAGTGTGGTCCTGTTTCTCACGTCTTATTTATAATTCATTTGGTGCAGTTTTGACAAGCCACCTCCTGCCTTAGTTGGACCATTGCAAGTGAATAAAAAGATTCAGAGTGGACAAAGAGTCTTCACAGGACAGCTGAAAGGTCCTGAATCTTTTACCGTTGATGGTGAAGGCAAGTAGATAATTTCTGAATGGGTAAAGTTATCCATCTGCTACAGGTTATACATCTGATACACTTGCTTCATCCACTTATTGAAAGAGGAGAGTTAAAAACTGATGATTCCGTCCCTCTATTCCTCTCTGGTGAAACCTCACCTGGAGTATTGTGTCCTATTCTGGAATCCTCAGCATAAGAAGGATATGGAGGTGTTGGAATGGGTCCAGAGAAGGCTACAGAGGTGATCAGAGGGCTGGAGCACCTCCCATACAAGGACAGGCTGAGAGAGTTGGGATTGTTCAGCCTGGAGAAGAGAAGGCTCCGAGGAGACCTTATAGTGACCTTCCAGTATCTGAAGGGACTACAAGAAAGCTGGAGAGGAACTTCTTACAAAGGCTTGTAGTGATAGGACCTGGGACAATGGGTATAAACTGGAGAGGGGCAGATTTAGACTGGACATAGGAGGAATTTCTTCACTATGAGAGTGGTGAGACACTGGCACAGGTTGCCCAGGGAAGCTGTGGCTGCCCCATCCCTGGAGGTGTTCAAGGCCAGGTTGGGTGGGGCCTTGGGCAGCCTGGTCTGGTGGGAGGTGTCCCTGCCCATGGCAGGGGAGTTGGAACTGGGTAATCTATAAGGTCCATTCCAACCCAAACTATTCTATGACTCTATGATTCTATGTTTATCTGAATGATACCATCTTTTGTTGTGTGCTACAGAGGTAAGAGGTAATAGCCAGGAGTGTTCATGTTTGCTATTGTGCAAGCTGAAATAGAAGCATTGTCCGTCATAGCACCAAAGGCCTTGAAGGAACTTAGCTCAACACCTTGCATTGAGGCACCCATTACGAGCAAACATCTTCTCAAAGCTGTTCCTTCCTGCTTGCTTCAAAGATGCTGTCTTAAATTGTCTTTTTTGCACTTTTTGTTCACCTTTTCTTCTACAGCATTCAGAAAGGGTGGCATTCAAAATGAGTTTTACAGTGTCTATTTTAAATATAAGAACTAATGCTGCAAGTGCTCTGTGTTGCCCAATCTAACCTCTTACATGATGCTGTATAGAACACTGTTTGGGTTCTATTTTTCCTGAGTGTGTTAGTTCTACCATGGATCTTCCCTGAATTTAAGGACAAGTTAGGAGACTGAGTTCAGTCACTTGAAATCATGCAACATGACCAATGTTGTAATAAGTGTTGTGATGATGTTGCCTGATTCAGGTAAATGCTTTTTTTCTATGTGAAAAAGGCAGGATATTACGGGTAACTAGAGTAGTTCTGTTTTGTTTTGTTTTGGGTTTGTTTATTTGTTTGTTTGTTTTTCTTTACTACAAATACCCATGAGAGAAGTCTAGTGCGAGTAACTGTATAAATCTAAGTATGGCATCATAGCCTAGTGCATAGCATGATAGAAAATAGCATTACAAGTCTAAGATTTATCTCTTTAAATACAAAGTCTGGTATGTAATAAGAAATTTCACCTGTTTCCAACATGCCTTTAGAGGCATTAGAATGCCAGTATATTTAATGACAGCAAAGTTGAGCCTCTGTTTCTTCCCAGGCAAAGTTCTGGTATTGGGCAGTGGCTGTGAATTTCTCCCTTTGGATAAACAGGTGCTTTCTGTATGCCAGTAATCCTAGACAATTCTTTTAATCCAGTTCTGACAGGCGATACTTTGAGAATCTGTCTTATTTGCTCATAACATTTTTTCTCTGCTCTGGTGCAAGTGCTCATCAGACAAAGTCAGAATCTCTGTTTTTTTATATTATATATATATTTATATATATATATAATACTGGCACAGGAAGGTAGTGTTACTTTAACCATCTTTTAACACCTGTGGCCAAGAGACTGCACATTTTAAAATGTAAACAAGTCTAGGGTAGAAATGTTGGTCATGTAAAGAAAATAATGCCTGCTTTAGTTCAACCTATGGAAATAGGAGGCAAATCAGAGAAATGTTTCCAGTTTACAGACTTTACACTAAAAGTGTATTTTGTTGAACAGCAATGCCAGGACTGGTCACATGCATATTGCTCCGTGGCAAAGCCCGGAGCAGCCAAAAGGTAGGATGCTGTTTCCAAAGGTGGGGTTAGTCACTGCTAGTGTCCTGCCTTTGATACTCTGCACAGAAGTTTTTTTGGGTTTTGATAAAATGTCAAAAGATTTGAAGACTTCCTGTGAGGTTTTTGCCTTGTTACTGTAAGCACTTTGAAAGCAGAGAAGAAAGGAACTGCTAAGTATGTTTCCAATGGAAAAAATGCTCAGGCCTTTAATGCAAGTTTACGCATTTTTTGGGGTGTTCTGGTGGTTCAAAACTAAAGCAAAACATCACAGCTTAAAGAAAACCCCAACCTGCCCTTGTTTTCTTTGCTCATTTTCGTGCTCTAGGAGAAGGGTCACTTTCTTGTTTTGGATCAGTTGTAATGTTTCCCTGTCGTCTACTGTGCGTTTTAGCTGGCTGATAACGTGGCGTAGCCCTCGGGACAGAAAGGCAGATCATGTGAGCTCTGCTAATGCTTTCACTGATATACTCTTTCAGCATGAGAATATCACCGTGAATCTTTAGTCTCACCCTTGATGCCTTTACTGCTAACTCAGGAGAGTCCTAAGATAGCTTTAGTATGTTAGTATGATAGTATTATGTTATGATAGTAAGATATCATGGAATCGTAGAATGGTTTGGGTTGAAAGGGACCTTAAAGCCCATCCAGTTGCAACCCTCCAACTAGATCAGGCTGCCCAAGGCCCCATCCAACCTGGCCTTGAACACCTCCAGGGATGGGGCACCACAGCTTCCCTGGGCAACCTGTGCCAGTGCCTCATCAGTCTTATCATGAAGAAATATGTTACATTTATATATGTGTGATATGTTATAGTATTACGATAGTTATGGTAGTATTATGTTTATATAAAATGGACATATGAACTATTAATATTTTTTCTTATCAACAATTCATTACTGCTCTTTTTGCTTTATATATATATAAATATATATATATATATATATTTAAAGCAAACTGTATGGTTTCCTGTCTGTTTTGTTGTCTCTTTGTGTTCGCAGAGAATATGTAAATTAGGAGCAAGGAAGGGCTCACAGTAATTATGACTATCCTTCTTTTATGCGTCTTGGCCCCTTTTAAACCAGTCTTCTAATGTACTTATTTTAAGGGAATATCTACACTGGTACAGTGGATGGGAAGCTGTGGATGATCAGTGGGGACCAGCTGCATTTCGTTACTCAGATGGGGCAGGAGGTACCTGGATGTGGTGAGCAACAGTTTTGCTGTGAAAATGACAACAAACCTTTTCATCCAAATGTCTCTGAATGCGCAACTGAAGTGCTGTTTTTGTTATTGTTAACAATTTCTGATTCTTTAATGCAAATTTGTACAAGGAACTGCTATCATGTAGTTTTTCCTCACACAGGTAGGATTAAGGCATAACAGCACACTTCTAGAGCACTTGAGACTGACTTGGACAGACTGGCCATGGAAACAAAGAACATTTTGTGGAACTGCTATATAAAGCTTTAGAGGTGGTCTAAACACACAATCTATCCAATTATTTTCCTGCCTCAGGGTCAAAATGTATTTCAGAAACTTTTCAAGTGTTAAAAACACATTAGAGACCCAGAATAGTGTGTCCTGGTGCATCACTAGTAACTGGACTGCGAGGTTGGATTTGCTTTCTCTACCAATACATGAGTAAGAAAACGCTGAAATGTTTACATTTTTTAATGCAGATTTTATATATTTATATTATAAATAATATTATATAATATACACTATATAATATAAATATATATTATATAAAACATACAACATTTATAAATTAATATATCATAAATAACAATATATAATAAATAATTGTTGTTTATTATATAAAATGTTATAAATACAATTTATATCATAAATATTATGTACTATCTGTACTCTATATTATATATACACTATAGTATATATTTGATATATAATATATATAGATTATATATATATATATATAAAATTATTATATTTATTTCCTGTTTTTTTACATCCTCCTGTTTGTGTCCCAGGAACTCCAGACTACGAACCAATATGTGGCCGCCCCCATGGAGTCCGAATGGATCAGGATGGTAACCTGATTGTGGTGGATTCTTATTTAGGTCTTTACAAAGTCAATCCAAGGACAGGGGAGAAAACCCTCCTGCTATCAAGTGGAAAAGGTGATACTACAATTAGTGGGAAAGTAGATTGATCTTGGGTTTGGTCGTCATGCTTATGTATAAATTGGAAGATCTTGGCACTTTAATCTGTTGAGATCAATACTAGTGAGTGAGGCTGATAGAAAGCCCATTGGCTTTGTATTTTTAAGGTTTGCTTAAAAAACAGAAGAAAACAAAAGTAGTTCTATTTGTCAGAGGCTTTTGGTTTGGTATGTGTTATGTTAGGCTGCAACCTGAACATATTTCCCAGCAAATGAAAGTAATTTGGAGCTTGGATTTCAGCTTGAGACAAATTAAGGATGGCGATAGCATTAACTATGAGATATAGAATTGAAATGTCTGAAATCTTAAGCTTGCATGGATCTGAATCAATCTGAACACTTGCTGGTTTTGTATTTATTTTAATCAGCAGTCATTTTTGTTCACCAGGTGTGGATGGGCTGCCTTTCAAATTCCTAAATGGATTAGAAATATCAAAGACAAAATTGATTTATTTTACGGATTCGAGTAGCAAGTGGGAAAGACGACATCACAAATACGAGGTGAGATGTGGTAATCTTTGTAGCCATTTCTTCAGGTAACTTGAGCATTGATTTTTGTGCTGGCAGCTCTGCCTAACAGGCTGCAGAAGAGAAGCTTTTTTCGATGCTGCTTGTTTTACCTAAGCATGCTATGAATGCCGTGTGTTCGAGCCCTGAGGCAGAGGATGGGCTGTGCTAGTCTGTAGCTGCTCTCCTGAAATAAAAAACCTGCGGGTGTGATTACCCCAAGAAATTGTCATGAGATATGGTACAGTCTGCATGTTCACGTGTTCGTTCCTCCTGGTTTTTTACAAGCGTGGTCTTACACTGCAGTAAATGCAACATGGGAAATGGCTGGTGTGTTTGAAGGTATCTTTTTCGTGAAGTCTGGGCCTTTGAGTAAAACTGAATCTGGAACAAACTGTGAAGATGAAATGCAATGCAGTCACAGACATGAAGTCGACACTGTGTCTTGTCTTTACTACCAGAACTGTGGATAAAATTAAGCAAGGCAAAAAACCACAAGAGGGAAAACCTACTTAAGGGGAGGGAATTGAGAATGAAGTTATTAAAGGTAAAAAACAAAACAAAACAGTTGAAATCTCTTGTGTGTCGCTTGCTGCTTTTTAAACCAATCACAATTATTGCTTGGCAGCACATCATAGAATCATAGAATTGTTTGGTTGGAAAAGACTGTTGAGATCATCGAGTCCAACTGTACCTGTCCACTACTAAACCAGATCCCTAAGTGCTTCATCTAACTGTCTTTTAAACACCTCCAGGGATTGGAGACTCTACCATCTCCCCAGGCAGCTGCGCCAGTGCCCGAGAACACTTCAGTGAAGAAAATAGAAACTGTCTTTGCCATTTTGTATTTTAAAATTGACAAGGTGTTGCCAGTACAAACGACAAATGTAAAGGCAGCTTCCTGGCCACAGGGCTCGTGTACATAATTCAAAGCTGCAAATTTTTAGCAAATTATTCAAATTACTTCATATCAGAAGTAAAATGTCAGCTGTTTACTTGCTTTAGCAAAACACTCATGAGTGCTTTCCAGATTGATTTTAAGAAGCTGTAATTGCTCACAGAAGCCTGATAGACCTCAGTATTTTGCTAGAGCAGGAACTGCAGACTAACATATTTTTGAAGTGTGGGCTTTTTAACCCACATGTTTCTTTGGTTTTGCACGAATATCATGATTAGCCTGGGAAATTACATGAACAGAAACCTTTGCTCCTTTAGTGATATGAGAAAGGTGCCACCTGCCATTCTGTAATATTTTGATTTTATCTCATTTATGCTAATACAACTTCTGAGTATTTTCTATTCTAATTGAAACAGGTATTTTGATAGCCTAGCTTTTCATTAGATGTATTATTTAAGGTAATTGAAACAAACCATCTTGGTCGCCTGTTGGCCTACAACCCTGTAACAAGAACTGGAAGAACAGTGCTCAGTGGCTTGTATATGGCAAATGGGATCGCGCTCTCTCCATTTGAAGATTACATACTAATAGCAGAAACCAGCGTATGTAGAATCATACGGTATGTTAAACATTGTTCTCCTCACAGACATGAGATACTACATGTTAGTTTATATTACAAGCTTTTCATTTATTTGTAGGCATGATTTTCATGTTCTGTTTTTTCCTTTTCTAAAAATGTGAACTGAAGATGTGCTGTTAACAGGGTTACTATTATAGAATCATAGAATAGCTTGGGTTGTAAGGGACACCTCCCACCAGACCAGGCTGCTCAAAGCCCCATCCAACCTGGCCTTGAACACCTCCAGCGATGGGGCAGCCACAGCTTCCCTGGGCAACCTGTGCCAGAGCCTCACACCCCTCACGGTGAAGAAATTCCTCCGAATGTCTGATCTAAATCTTCCCCCTTCAGTTTCAAGCCATGTAGGATGAATTTTTGGACCAATCATTGCTACTGAAGTTTAATCCTTCTTTGTCCTCACTGCTTCCTGCAGAGTCCTTTTCTGTATTTTGAAAAATACCTTTCGTGAAACAAAATTACGGCTCTTCTGCGTGGTTGAGTTTGCTGTATTTTGCAGCAGCCATTGTAACTCGTACATAAAATTCCCTTTTTGCAGCTATTGGGTGAGCGGAGCAAATGCAGGAAAAAAGGAAGTTTTTGTGGACAACCTGCCTGGGTATCCAGACAACATCAGGTTATCAAACACAGGCTTTTACCGAGTTGGAATATCTACTGCTCGCCTGCCCGGTTTCTTTCCTCCTTTTTTGGATGCTTTAGGACCGTATCCATTCCTGAAGAGATTTATTGCCAAGGTAACTTTTACACTGTTCAGTATTAATTATTGGTGCCACAAACAATGCTTATTTTTTTAAATACGAAAGTACTTGTTGTTCTTCACTAGGAAACACAAGAGACAACTGCTTAATCTTTACCAGCCAGCATTCTAAAACATCCTAACTTTGATTTCTCTGGAACATTTGAGAGTTGGTTTCTTTTACCTATTAAAACACAGCAATTTTACTGTTGTGGCAATACTGAGAGCCCATTTGAAAAGTAGAAAAATCAGTATTGATAAAAGCAGTTCAGATCTGCCAGCCCTCAGCCCACTGTTTACAGCAACACAATATTGTCAAGGCAGGTGAAGAACTCTTTACACAACACAGGAGGATTCTACTATAGGACTCTGCAAAGTCATTCTGGCCACGCAAGAGTCGTGGAGCTGGTTACGATTAACCGTGCTCCTTTTGCTAAGAACCATTCTGCCTTTTTCCTAGAACTTGCCCAGGAAAAACACTGAAGTGGGTGATTCAGTTGTGTTCCCACAAGTTCCTCTTATTCCTGCTTTTAGAAAATCGGTGGCTTTTGGCAGCTGGAATAAGTTCTAACATCATCCACAGGCACTTGAGGCACTGACTGTTCTTTAAGATCAGTGAGTCATTACTGGACTGGCAGCTTTAGACACAGCCCAGTGGAAGCTCCCAAAAGATTAAGTAACAGCTGAATACGTAGCAAAATCTGGAAAGCAATCCATTAGCACTGTCCTTTCTAGTCATACAGGTTCCTCCTGCCCCATGAATGAAGTGTTAACCTTGTACCTTTCTTTTTCTCTAAAACAGGTGATTCCTTTCTCATTCTACAGCATTTTTCTTCACAAGCACGGCTTGTTCTTAGAAATAAATGACAAAGGAGACATTGTATCAAGCTTCCATGACCCCGATGGCAGCGTCACTTGGGCTGTCAGCGATGTCTTTGAACACGAGGGGAAGATGTATCTAGGTAATACAGAGCTGCCTTTTCTTGTGGTGCTGCAGTAGACAGTAATCGTTTTTATAAACTGGAGCCTCAAAATAAAAAGAGCAGCATTGTTTCAAGCAGCTGTTAAATATTTTTCTTTACTTAAGAGAAGACTGCTACATCACTCAAGGAGAAATGAAAACTGATAGCACACAGTTAAGCAGAAATGAAAATGCGATGTTGAAACACTTGTTTTAGAAGCTTGTGAAAGCCTCAGACTTTCACAAGGCAAAAGGTTAAAGGTACAGTTAAAAGGTACCAAATCACCTGACTCTACAGTTCAGAATAGTTATGGATATATTTTTAAGCAGTTGCACTAGACCATCCAAGGAATTTAATTCTTTAACAGGGACTGAGGCAAGCAGCACGATTATTCCTGTCTCCCACAGTTTCCATTTTGAAAAAAGCCTTATGTTGGATTTTATTCTTCCTTTCTCCCAGAGGCAAAACATACTGCTCTTAATTATGCACAGCAGTTTCTCCATTGTCTTTTTTGTTAGTTTCCCACAGATGGGAAATATGAACAAGTCCAGCTTGAATTTGAATGTGTTTTCTCACCTCCATGTTTTTCTCCCTGCTGTAATCATACCTTGTCCTGCTAATGCTGTACAAAAGGTCCCCTGGAACCACAGCAAAGTTCACTAGTGACCACTGTCGAGGAGTAGGTATATAAATTAGGAATTCAATCTTCAGAAATGTGTTGCAGTTTGATCCTTTGGGAGGGTTTAACTGAAGTTCAGAAACAGAAAGAGAGGAAGTTTCATAGGCAGTTTATTTTTTCTTTCCCAAAAGTGCAGCAGTGAACAGGGTCCTCTGGAAGGGCACTTTCTAAACAGACATTCAAAACAGCACAGGAACTCTCACAACACGCTACAGCAAAGTATGCTTACAGACAGAGAGAAATACAAATAACGTTCTTTTTAACTGAGTCACAATAAATGACAGCTGTATCATTATGATAAAATACTGCATTTAGCTTGTAGAATCAGTCTGAAATTTAACTTGATTGCTAAGGTATTCTAGCTGCTTTGGCGGTGTGTGTTCACATTTATGTGTCCCTGTTATCCCTCAAAAAGAGGAAGCCCAAGTTAGTGGGTAAGCACGTATTAGCTGTATTCACTTGTGCTCAAGTGATGATACTGAAGGGTTGTGGTTTAGGGTGATGTAATAAAGTTATTAACTGTATTTCTCTTTGTATAGTACCTCCTTTACCAGATCAGATCACTAAAATTCACAGTTTTGCTTTTGATAAGTTATTTTTTAAAAGTTACTTTTTTAAATTATTATCTCCTTCTACCTAAACCCAGCTCTGTACCAGCGAGGCCCTTTCGCTGGGCCATCAGCAACAAGGTCCAGATACAGCCATGGTCAAATAGCACACAAAGCAGAATACCAAGGATGACCCTTTCCTTTTAAGAATCAATTAAACGGGAAGTGGGATAAGAGTAAAAGCTCCTTCACAGTACTTTTTAAATCAAGGATAAGAATTAACACTGCTCATTCAAAGCTGTAAAAATACTCAGAATTTACTGCTTCAGGGAAACAGATACCAGATAAGTGACAAACTTCTAAGAGATAGAAAAGGCAGGCAGCTGTTGGTTCCTGTTCCTCCTCCTACTACAGGCTGTTGCTGAACAGTTCTTAAGTCTTGATCAAAAAGTGGGAGTAAAGCAGATATTTTTCCTGAACCACAATTCTCTTCCTGGTTAAGTAAGGACTGACCAATTTCATTCTGAATTTCAACTTAATACAACATTTACTACCTATGATGGATTTTGGGTGTGGGATGGTTCTGTGACAGTGAGTGGGTTAAGTTATTGAGCCTCATTAAGAGTCAAAATGCTTTTAGAGGTGTGTGCAGGTAGGAAGAGTTTTCATTTGGGTAAAACACCTGGTCACACATACTGAATAATCTGCATTAGTCCTGTCAACTTTCATGTTAATTGCAGAGCAAAAAGTAAATAATTTAGAAGACTTTTTCCTTGTTATGGCTTATGATTTCTTTAAGAAAAAATTGTTATAGATAGAGATGTGTAACTTTAACGCTAAGAAGTACTTTTTCTGTTAAGCATCATAACACGTTACCTGCACTGAAATTTAAGCTCAAGTAGAAACTTGACACATGGTCTAGATTCAACAGAACTGTTGAGGGTTTAATGTGCAGCATGATGCTGGCCTCCACACAGCTACCAAAATAAAGTTTAAACAAGGAACAAGTCTAAGTTTATAGAATGACCTGAGTAAAACACGACATAAATGAACTTCAGGTTCAGCTCACTGTACAAAAAAAAAAAAAAAAAAAAAAAGCACTTGAGAGCACAAAAACAACTTTGGTTTTGTTTTTAAAGACAAAAAAAGAGTCTGAAGGATATTGATGGGCAATACTAAGGCTTGAGAAACAAAAAAGCCAGGATAAAGCTACAGTCATAGTGGAGGAATTAAAGTCCTGAGTATTTCAAAGTGTTTAAGTACTTTGAATATCCCAAACCCTCTGTATTCATACAGATGCTCCAGCTGAAAATTTACCTTTCAAGCGTGTTTTTCTCCAAAGATTTGGTCACCCTCAACATTTGAATAAACAACTTAGATTTGAGACAGGAGCTCAATAAAATCTAACTTCTGTCCACCACAGAAGCTTGCAACTCTAACCAAATTGAAGGACAGCTTCTGTGCCTCAGAATTAAAAGCCAATACAGTTTAACTTAGAGTAGCACTGCTTGTATCCAGTTTGTGGATCTGTGCACCAGGATAGCACCTTCACAGTTTTGAAAGAGTCATACTTTGTTGCCTACCTAATGATTCCTTAGTAGAAGGTTTTATGTGACAGTAGTTGAAGTCATCATGCACTTTTGGGCAAAAGGTCTGATATAACTAACTGAAAACTAAATAGTTGTGCCACAGTTTGACAAAGGAGCGGTTATCTTGCCTGATAAGACAGCTGATTTGCCCACAAGCAACATGAACTTGTCTTGCAAGGGAGACACAGCTCAGTGTTTCTAGAAGGTGCTTTGCCAATGGATCCACACAGAAGTTACATGCTAACACATGTCTGGGTTTTTCAAGATTTAGAGAGATACTCCAGTTTGGCTCCAAGCAACAGCTGCACTTCAAATAAGCCTGATCAGAAGGTTGAAAAGCCTGATCAGAAGGTTGAAAAGCCAACATCACCCTTCCAAAGCGAAACCAAGTGATAACGTACTGCAGTCAGAGATCAGACACGCAGTCCTTTGGTGTGAAGGCCACTTACTGCAAGTTCTGATTAGTTATGTCGCAACCAAAAAGCGACACTCTATGAAGCACTTAAACTGCCTAAAACAGTGCCCTCAGTGAGCAATGGTTTATTTATTTTTAGCTAGTTTACTCTCAAAATAAGTTACCTTCAAGGACCTAATCAACTTAAGATGTGAGACAATTCAACACTGAAGGTGTTGGAGTTTGGAGATGGATCAACTCTACTGCGGTGCCCTAGGTGGAGGGGTTTGTGGTTTTTGTTTTAGTATTATTTCTATTCATGTATTAAAAGAGATTTAAGAGTTAGCTCAAAACAGAGGCACGCTTATTGGAATACTTGTTAGTCTCAACACTCTCCCGTTTAACTCCCTAGGAAGCCTATATAAGACCCTGGGAGTTTTTTCAGTAGTACATAGTAACCCATTCCAGCATTGCAAAACTAGGAGGAGGCTGATACGACACTCCTGTTTGGAAGCTACCAAAGCCATCCTACAAAACTCATTGGTCTCATTTGAAGTGGTCTCATTGGAAGAGAATATTTAGCACATGGATTTTAATTCTGTACAAGACACTTGCTAGTCAGATCCTACAGTTTTGCCTAACGCCTTCCTAAGCTATTTTGGGCAAGTTCACTATTGTCATGAACAGCTTTGAGCTCAGTACAGGAAACCTGTAATTAAACATTGTTTTTGTGACAGTGAATGTGGGTGAGCATTACTGTGCAATAGCACCTGCCTACCTAACCTGACTTAAATATGTGTTTATTGATTTTTAGAACAAAATAAACTGTTCCGATTCAAAGGCAGAGGTTTACCTCTGTGCCCATGATTTGAAAAGGTACTTGAAAGACAAAGGTAGTAAATCAACTATTTCAGCAAGACAGATTAGCTGTGTCTAACGATTTAGAGTTACAGTTCAGCTGTAAAATATACATATTGCACAAGGCAGGCAGCTGGAGATGAGGGTCTTTCTTCCAAACAGAGTTTGAACAGCCCATTAAGAAGTCTTCCAGCTGCAATCAAAGTTACAGAGCCAGACCTGCTGCATTCGCTGGAGAAACCGGTCAGTGGGAGCTGATTGCAAGAGGCTTTTATATGCCTTGTAAGGACTGTGCAGAAAACCTCCGAGCCCGAACACCATGATTGCTGAACATGAGCCGTGGGTCAAACCTGTACCTGTAGAAAGGAACAGAGGCTGTGAAGTGCAGTTAGCCCACAGAGACCAGCTCTTCTAGGAACAGCTTACTTCTAGAACAGCTCTTATACAAAGCTACACAAGTAGTTGCTTTCTTAACAGTGCAGTAGGGACAATCTCTACATATTGCAACAGCTGAACTATGATATGCAGCCAAGGAGTCAATAGTCTCCAAAGACAAACACTAGCACAGAGAACACCAGCAGCATATTGGCACGTAACACAAAGCATTTGGAGATGCATTCTAACAAAGTTTCGCTGCCTCAAATCACAAACTTACATAGCACAGCTGTAAGGACATTTTTAAATAGTGCTTAAAAAACTTTAGTCCAAGTGATTACAGACTGAATTTTGAGGCAAGAAGTGCTACTCACTTACAACAGCTGACTAATACATACAGCTTAGGTCCTGCAGGAAACATTCTTTACCAACAGCATCTCCAGGAACAATCAGAGCAAGTATTCAGGGAATTCCTGCCTACAGAAACCTGCAGAGCTTTTCCTTGTTTGCAGGCGAACTTGAAGTCACTTGTCTCTGACTACCTGGCATAGCTGTAAGCTTCGGCTATTTATAGTCAACAATGGCTGAGCAGATTAAAGTAGAAGTATTAATACTATCAAGTTATATTTGGTAAATTAAATTAAAATAGAGATTAAAAATGTTAAAAAATAGATGCATTAAGAAGCAGCTCTATTAAACAACAGTATGTATGCCAGTGATATTACATTCCATCATAAATACACTCTATAAAAATTTAATTATATGCAGTTAAGTTGAAAAGTACTGTAATAATTGAGTTGGTGTTTACCCAGGATCAAAGACACCAGGTGTACGGCAGGTTGCTCCTGAGCAGGACTGCAGCATCATTAACCGATAGTTCATCTTTTCAAGAATTTCTTGATCAATTGTTTTAGCGATATTATTGATCTGGTGTGGATCTGCAGTCAAGTTATACACCTCCACAAACACCTGTAAGAAGAAAGTTCCGGCACTGTATTAAGTCCTAAATGCTAATTAACATTTAATCACATTACTTGGGAAGGACACTGTATGGCAGCATATAGTGTCAAGTGTTATTTTCAACTCCACTGCAGCATCCTCACACAGAAGCTGTATTTAGCCATGTGACTAAGTGGTCAAAGACAGGAGAGCATGTAGGTAAAGCTTAAGTTCTGTGATAGGACAGTATTATTGGAGAAGTTTTTACTTCCACCTAAAGTACTCACCTGCTACACTGCAGATTTTCTTCTAACACATTAATGGAACCTTTCAGACAGCAGTAAGACCACAGCAAGAGACCATGAGTAAACTGTCTGTCTTTTCATTAACAGATCTCAAAATATACAATTTCATGACCATCATAGCACCATTATGTGCTCATTGGGTATTTCCAGCTGTCAAGGTCAGACAAGTGTCCTGACTACATGTACAAATTACACTGAATGCAAGTGTGCAATAACCTTAAACACAGGAAAGCTTTTTTTGTTTGTGTATATTTCAAGATTTCAGGGCAGAGTTGGGTTTTGGTACATCAAATCTCTAAACTGTTCTGTGGGACTAACAGTAGTCACACATATCTCAAGAACTGAGCTGAGGTTTTGTCCTTGCTAGAGCAGGAAGCGTGACTGCACATTATGATGATTAAAGCTGGCTGAGTTGTGTCTAATTTAGATAAAGATGCATCTGGACAGACTTTGGTTGCAAGCTTTCTCTTGTAAGGCTCACTGCAGTGGTTTAGAAGCCACATTGCTGCATCTTCCCAATAGTGTTTGTGCTAATTTAGCTGTCCCAGAAATGCCACAGCATTTCTTAGTAGAAAAAAAAAAAAAAGGGACATGAAGTTTATTAGCAGACCAACTCTGGAGTCTACTTTTACAAAGAAAGCTACAACACTCATTTAATGGAAAAATGAAGGGTAAGGTCAGCTAATCAACACCTTGGTCTCCTACACTCTGTCTTTCTTACTATCTTACTGCAAAAAATACAATGCGATATTAACTGCCCTGCTTCAAGTTGTTTATTGCAGAGTCGCAGGAAATGTTTTGTGCTGCCAGGATAACTGGGGATCCCTGCTGTTTATGTGTTGTGGCTCACCTGTTGACAATGCGGTTTATCACATTTGTGACCCAGATGCCTCAAATGAATGTGCTCTTGCGCTAACACACAAGCAAAGATCTGCCCTGTAACACACCAAGTCTTGTGCGCACAGCAGGTGCTTCACTACAGATATTTGAACAGTTTCTGAAGGAGGGACATTGTGTTCCTTACACCCAAACTACTTAAGATATACTTAGAGACATTTCTCACAGTTGTAACTTCAATGCTTGTTTCGCCAGGCAAACAAGTGACTGACAGAAGAGAAATAATCAGCTTGGGATTTCAATTCTTCCCAAGGCAGAGAGCTGCAGCTGAACACAGGAACAGCAGGGGTACAGTGTAACACAGTGTTTGTCTTACACAAGACTGCCACATGGCACTAGGGTAGGACAGTGAACTGAACCCAGCCCCTATATGGCTCCCCCTGAAGCTGTTGGGAGATACTGGAAGGCAATAATAACAGTTCAGGTTACTGCCCTTCCCTCGCTCCCCTCTCACCTCTTTTTTCTTCCCAGCACCCCACAGTTTTGGTCAAACATTCTCACCACCAGATAAACAATTGGCTGTTTATCCTGCAAGCAATGCCAGCCTGCTTTTCAGAGTACTATGTGGAAACCTTGAGAACAGATAAGAGTGCAGACAGTCGCTGGGACAACTGTGAACAGTTAACATCTGCTCAGAGAGAGACTTACCTCACGGTCATCAAATTCACAGTACTGCAGATCCCAGGAAGCAGACAGTGTCCTCACACAAGCGTATGTGTTGTTATAGGAATCTTCACAGACACAATCTGGGAAGCAGTGCTGTGAGGGAAGCAGGGAACAAAACCTTCAGAGCAGGAAAACAGAGATGAACTAGCAATCCTTTCTATAGGGTTCAAGCTCAAGCCAACTGCAGTTTACTGGTGAACACCAGGATCTTAGTCTAAAACACGCAAGTCTCCACAGGGGATTTTAAGCTAAATCTCATCTCTTCTGAGGAAGCGTTGTTAATGAAATCACCGTGACTCAGTGCATTTTGTCTGGGAATCTAATGTACATAACACTGAAGAGAACAGCACAACACACACACACACACACACAACTAAAGACAACAGTTTACTTCAAGCAAACTTTCTTCAATTCAGGAGGTAGCTGGTGACAATAGGAATTGTGCAACGATGCCACTGGATATTTAGAAGGAATACAATGCTGCTGAAACAACACCTTCTCCTGTGTTTCTCCAGACCTAGATTGCCACTGAAAGGGTGACCGTGTTCTGTATGGTCATATGGCCACATCAGTTCTGTGTGGCTGGATGTCTCCCTCCGATTCTTAAATGCTGCACAGGACCTACAGAGCTAGCTACTACTCACAGAGATGCTGGGAGCTTGCATACAGACCCAGGTCAGTCCACACAGCAAACAGGTTTAATTCAGTAACTATTTTCTACTATTAACAGATCTTGTCTTACTTACTGTGACTCCAGGTCCTAGGCCAGGACAGGTAGGATCACTGCCGTTGTATCCCTCTCCTTGGTACTCCACCAAAAAGTCTGATCTCCATGTCATGTTTTTGTCTCCTCTCTAGGACAAAAGATTAACGTGACTTAGCATCCACTGCACTGTGAAAGAAGAAATTCCTCATGCCTTGTATAACAATAATGCTGCTTACTCCTTACAAGGCAGTTTGAGTCAAGTTCCCTTGTTTGAGTCAGTCTTAAAATAACATTCAACCTGAGGTTAGAATGTCTTGTGTAACTGGAAGGTGGTGATCCACTCCAAAAATATCAGTACACCCTATGAGAGTTTAAAGTGCCATCTTCAATTTATGATGAATCACGCAGCAATACCAAGTAGGAGCCACGTGGCCAGGTATCACTACATTACAGATGAGATCCCTGTAATGAGGCTGTTTCTCTTTGGTTTATATCGACCACCGCAACAGATGGAAAAAGATACCCTTGGTATAAGAAAAGATAAACTGCTTTAAGAAGCAACTAAGTTTTAAGCTGCTCTATTTGTAGCTGCATTTTAAAAGACAGAGGGAGAGAAAAGTCTGAAATTAACATACAGCACCACCACACATATACACAGCAAAACAGTGAGTGTCACAATTTTGATTCCATCAGAGTTTAAACTAGATGCTTTTTACCTGCCTCTGCCTAGACAACAGCTTAATGTTTGGATACAAGGTTTTAAAAGCAAAGTGCTGTTTTAGATCTGGATGATCTCCTAGGTTTCCAAGTAAGCTGCCTTCAATTTAGAGACTAAATTTAATTAAAACTAAAAGGATCAACTGCAAGCAGATTTGTTTAAATAGGCTTCTGCTCACTTACTGAGAAGGTCAGGTTTACTTTATAAAACCACAGGCATTTTTCCAGAATTCAGGGGGAAATGCTACTTCTGCTGAAAACCTGAGGCAAATCAAAGACATAAATAAGAGCAGTCTGCCTTTCTTCTAGGTCTATGCTGAGAAATCCTAAGAAAAAGGCAAGGGAGGATGCAAGGTGAAAACAATATACAGCCTTCAAACTGGGCATTATTACAAATGGCAGGATTAGCTGAAGGATTATACAACTTCATTACAAAGTGACCACAAAGTTGTATGGCTTACATCTGCATTTAAGCAGCATACCTAATTTTACTAAGCTACGAACATCCTGCATGAAAATGCCACCAAGGAAAGAATCTGGGTTATAAGTTGACCTTGCCTGTTGAAGGCAGCAGGATTCACTTTGAAGAATAACCCTGCAAGAATTCCTGATTACTATCCTTGTCCATCTACTTACCAACAGCGGCAATAGTGACATTCCATCCATCTGGGTCTTGTTCAAGTCATACCCTGCGATATCCAGAATAGTGGGACCCAAATCGATATTTGCAACAAGCATCTGCAGGGTGAGAAAAACTTCAGAAGACCAGAACCCAACAGATGTAATGAGACTTCTGTACTTTAGGTGCTTGTAAGTTTTGGTACACCAAAACATTACTGTAAGCTAATGAACCCTGTAATATTCACAAGCAAGGGTAGGGTCTTGGGAAAGCAAGCTTCACACTTCGATTATTTTTGTAGCCTGCAATTACTTAAATTTACCAATTCACCAAAAGCACGCAGCTTTTCAAAATGAGGCCACTTTTCTCCCACTGCACATATTTCATTTCATTGATACATAAACACGCAGGAGAAATTATTATGTGAAGCTGGTAGCTAGGAAACAATATTAAAAGCAAATTTGTACTCTAATTGCACTTCTTTCTTACCTTGCTTGTCTGATTTGGTTTTATCCCTGGTCCTCGAACTAGCAGTGGAACTTTGATATCAAACTCATACAGCTGCCGTTTGTCTATTGGCAAAGAAAACTGGCCTATGCAAAAGAAAATGGAAAAAGTGAAAAGGTAAAACAAGAAGTCATTTAAGAGTCTCATGTTACATCAGTACCAGCTACCAAATTAAGAAATCAGAAGAGGTTCTTAATCTGAACTACTTTCAGAGGGGGGGATAAGTACAAACAATTCTGAAGTATAAGCTGTATCTAAGTTTAACAGCTTAGATACTGCATTTTAGTCCTACAATGTGATACAGACAGGCCTTCGACAGATTTTTACTGGTTAGCTCTTTCATAGTAACTCTTCCTTCAAAACAGAGACCTTTCCTCCATTTCTGCAGTAACTTTACATACACCAGGATAGGGTGGCAGACATTAATGCTGAAAACCACAACCAAACAATAAACAAATCCCCAAACAACTCCAAACTGCAACAGATTGTTTTACAATTCAAATCGGTACTTCTCATGTTTACAGTTTTTCACAGCTGCTGTTCCCATTTTCTGGAGTTATGAGGGAGAAATGTTATACGACTCCCAGTTCTTCTACAAATGTTCAGTAAGCAGTGAAAATGTTACCAGTGTGGAAGCCATTGTCTGATGTGTAAAAGATGTACGTGTTGTCTAATTCTCCATTTGAATCCAGTTTCTTCACTAGTTTTTCTATCAGGTCATCTACTGACAGCAGAGTTTGCCACCTATATAGAAAGAAAGAAATTCATATTGGAGTACGAAACAGAATAATTCTGACAGCAAATGGGGCATTCATATTCTTCACATCAGTGAATGCATGGTACAAACGTTGTTTCTCTTGTAAATTTTAAATACAAAATTCATAGATCGACACAATCTACTATTTGAGGCTGTGATTTAAGATAGATTGCCTTCAGTTCCTGTTGATTTTATCCTGTGGTGTCTAAGAGACGTCAAAACACCGATTATTTCTTATCTGGAGACAGCCAAGACAAACTCTGAAGCAACATAATGGCAAAGAGTCAGAGTTATCGCCTGCAAGGTCACTTGTTATTAGTTCTTTATATCTAGTTTTTAATATTAAATACAAGACTGCCATGCTTTTTTTTCTTGTCTATACAGGATCCCTTCTGCTTGAAAACTACCTCAGCTATTTTGTATTACTCATACGATATCAAGAGTTCATTATGCTGGTGTGTCTAAAGCCTTGAACCAGCTACAAGGTATTTTTTTCCTTTGTCATGGGGCCTGCAGCTTAGACAAGTGACTGCTTCTTGTAAGACAATAACAAGCCTCTACGGACTAGTACTACGCTGAATTAACTGGAGTTATTAAATTCTTAGATCCTGCTGTCTCCAGGCTTAATTCAAGATTTTGTTGCAGAATTTCACCTTCATGTTTTATAAAGCAAAAGTCTGAAAAAATACTTGGTTTTCCATTTCCAAAGTGAACAAGGAAATGCCTGATAACTGCTCAAAATGGAGTTTAACACTGAAAGTGAAGCTAATATTTGTTTCAGAGCTTTTAAAGAAAATATACCTACAGTGTAAACAAATTCCCCTCCCTTTTTTTTTTCTTTTAGGGGGAACAAGCTGTATGTTCATGTTACTCCCCACTTCCCCTAATATAAAAGGGAATTGAGCATCCACCTTGGCCAGTGAGACATTCCCATGCGAAAAGGTCACAGACAGAGCCAAGGTTAATAAATCAGATTAGCTGGCAGATAAATCAATCGCATTTCATGCGCAATCTGGAATTCAAGTGAAGGAGAAGGTAGGGTCATTTTTTAATGAAAACCTCTTGTGCGCTGAAAGAGAAGCAGTAGATTCACCAAGTATGATTAGTCTTTTTTTACAATAAATGATGGCAGCATTTGAGAGCAAAATATTTCTCAAGTCAATGACGTTTCTTTGCAAAAAGTAAACCAAAAGTCAGGTCTGATGAGACAGAGGCCAGAGAACTCTTACAGGTGATTTGACATCTATTGCCAGACTTACTACAACATTTTTTTTTTTTAAATAAAAGGCATTTATTTAAAAAAAAAAAATCAGTAAGAATTTCTAGTATCACACAGAATCACAGAATAACCAGGTTGGAAGAGACCCACCGGATCGTCGAGTAGGAATCTTAAGCAACAAAAAAATCTTACCGCTTTCTATAAGCGTCATCAAGAAACTGTATTGAAGAGTTTGTCATTGGAGTCTTGGCTTGGCGAATTAACCAGTGCTTGTTCTAAAGATAAGATGAAAAGATTAACTTAGGAAAGAACCATAGGATTGCTCAGTTGAAGAAAGTCAGAGGTTAGAGTCCAGTTGTAACTGTCCACTGCTAAACCATTTCCCTAAGCATCTCATCTACCAGTCTTTTAAACACCTTCAAGGACAGTGACTCAACCACTTCCCTGGGCAGCCTGTGCCAGTGCTTGATAACACTTTTGGTGAAGAATTTTTCCTAAGATCCAATCCAAACCGCCCCTGAGACAACTTGAGGCCATTTGCTCTCATCGCTTGTTACTGGACAGAAGAGACCAAGACCCACCTTGCTACAACCTCCTCTCAGGTAGCTGTAGAGAGCGATAAGGTCTCCCCTCAGCCTCCTTTTCTATAGGTTAAACAACCCCAGTTCCCTCAGCCGCCTCTCACAGAGTTTCTGCTCCAGCCCCATCACCAGCTTTGTTGCCCTTCTCTGGGCACAATCCAGTACCTCAATGCCCTTCTTGTAGTGAGGGGCCCAAAACTGAACACAGCACGAGGTGCAGACTCAACAGTGCCAAGTACATGGGAAAGACGGTTTCCCTGGTCCAGCTGGCCACACTGTTTCTGATACAGGATAGGATGCTGTCGACCTTCTTGGCCACCTGGGCACACTGCTGGCTCATGTTCAGCCAGCTACTGACCAACACCTCCAGGTCATTTTCCATCGAGCTGCTTTCCAGCCACTCTTCCCAAAGCCTGTAGCATTTAATGGGGTTGTTGTGGCACGGCAGCTTTGACATCTTTCTTAGGCCAATTGCAACAGAAATGTTGTTCAGGGTAAACCATCCACATGATTCCTATGAAACAGCCAGGCAATGCTATCAAACTGACCCGACTCCATTTTTCCCCTCCCGATTCATGTAAAATCTAAGCTGCACAAGTTAAATATATTACAGCTCCATTATGCTCACCCCTTGGTGAGAACAAAATAGCTGAGGATCTTTTCAAAGCAGTTCAGGGAAGAAATTTGTGAAAGGAGATAGGGAAGATTCTCCCATAGATAAAAGTTCAATAGCCTGGGATAGGTCTGATAGGAAAAAAATTTGAAGGATTAAGCAGTATGGCAAGATAGAACTTGCTTGTTGAAGTGAGGTTCTTTGGGGACTAAGTTTTGTGAGCACCCTAACAGAGGTAGAGATGTGTGGAGAAACTCCTGCATCAAAATAATTTATGAACATATGAGGACCAAGATCTGTAATGGTGCCACAATAAGATTCTTGGTAGCATATGAACTCAGGGCTGGAAACTATTGAGGGGAGCAGAAACATTACCATTTATCTGGATTTTTCTTTTTACACTAGAATAAGAGCATTTCTTTTGCTGAAGCGTTAATGATTCTCCCAGCTGTACCCCTAACTTTCAGAAACAGCCCCTCCCTTTCTTCTCTCACCCATCCCCCTGCAGTAACAGATATGATCTAACATATGAAAAGCGATACCCCCACATCCTGAAGCAGCACTCAGAACCTGGTTAGCTGCTGTACAAACACATGGGAAGGACTGCTGTGAAGAGCCTGAAGGGTAGTATTAGCAGGGAGCAGAATAAAAGAGAAAGTCATCTCAAAGTAGCTTCACACTTTTTCACTAAGTCAGAGATGACCCACACATCACTCTCAGCTTGAGCCTGTATTTAGTTGGTCACTCCTCTCCATAAACCCTCTTGTGCATGTCACAAGCAAATGACTTGGAACAGGCTCTGGCTTAAGAGACTCACAATGAAATGACTCATCTCCTACAATTACTCAGTTCTGTTCTTGTAAGCTGAAGGGGAGACTTTTGGCATGGAGGCTTAATACCATGTCCAGTTTGTTTTAATTTAGTTGTATTTTATTCTCTTATGGCAAGTGTAAAAACCTCCTGGAGAGATACTAAGTCTATCTCAGCAAGAAAGCTCACAGCATAAAGACCAAACATCTAGGACTTGTGTTGGCTGGGGGAGGAAAAAGTAAAAGACATCAGAAAACCCATGCGCAGCTCAGCATAAGCTCTTCAGAGAATGAAAAACTGGCAATGCCCCCTGTGCATCAGCCCCTTATCACAAGACGTGGGGTCAGAAGAGGCTTTCCAAAGGGCAAAGCAGTACTGGGTAACTCAGACAGGTAAGTCAGCTAGTGCAGGAGAATTTTCCTCTTTTCTGGACTATTTTTGTTCTTCCTACCTCTCTGAAGTTTCAGGGACTTCACACAGCACCTAAAGCTCTTTGTGAATCTCAAACTTCATGATGACTCAGAATCCTCAAATCTGCTTTCCTATCAAGTCTCCTTCACTGGTTGCATACAGTTGTCCACAATCCCACTGCCTCCCTGGGTCCCAGTCAAAAAGAAAGTTTAAGAGACCTTGAGAGAGCGTACCATATCTTGCAAGAAAAACAATGCATGCAAGAGAGATTCCCAACATGTATCTTAGTCAGCCTCTCTCTCAGAATTGCTTGGATAAACTACTCATTTGGTCTATCAGTAGTCCTGCCTGAGAAACACGACATCATTTGATAAAGTTCATACGGGATCCTAAGTAGAAATTAGCGTGCATCACCGGCCAGAGTCTGTCAACAGCTTAACTCTTATTTTTCATGTAGAGATGCTGCCTAGATGGCTTCTTTTAGCACCCCTTGGTCACATTGTATATAAGGAAACCAGGCAACATTAATTTAGGAATCAAGACTGTACAATGCAAAACTGCTTAGCAAGCATTACAACATCAATGGCTGGAGGGCCTGAACCTACATACACATTTATTGCTATTGCAGGAATTGTGCTTGCCCTAGAAAATAGTGAAGCTCAAAGCAGAGTTGGGCTTCAAGATCACAGCACTGCCAGTTACAGAAATGCACAGTTAATAATTGTAGCTCTTTTGTGTCTAAGAAGAGTGATGTCAGTCTATTCCTACTGTGAAACCTGGTAAAACTGCTGGGTCTGCAGATATTAACCCCAAGCATTAAGAAAGTCTGTTATTTTGTTTTGTATTATACAGCCATATGCAAAGCTTTCGCTTCACATAAGTGAACTCCCACACTGTACTATTTGGCCAGCTGCTGACTTTGCCAGTCAAGTTATTTCTGGCTCACTAGTTAAAAATGATTCAGCTATTACAGTAAAGGAATCTAAGATAGAGTTAGGATCTTTTTATGAAGAAAAAAAAAAGTCTAATTCTCACTCCCTAGTTTGAAACTTAACAGGTTGGGCTCAAGTATTCATTACTGCCTGCAGCCCTTTTTCCCCACCTCCCTTTCATTGTGTTTTTATATCATGCTGATAAACACAAGGTCATTTTGCAAGCTACAATCTTCAGCTAAAACCCCAAGTTTCACCCTGTACTACAAGAGTCACAGTGACCTTAGAAGAGGTATGACTGGGCTCCAGATAGGCTTTTAGGCCATAGTATCTCTCTAGAATATGAGCAAATTTTGAAGTGAACACTGAATAGTAGCGAGTTCTTTATTTTAAACTAATTGAATCAAAAATACAAAACCTCTGTAAGTTAAGTATCTTGGAAGATTAACCGTTTGCAACTTCCACTTATTGGCAGAGTAAGGAGCAGCGGATTAGTCTGAGCTAGACTGTATTTGGCCAACTTTACTGGTAGTGGAATGTACAGCCCTGTCACAAGGATGTCTGAGTTTGTAACACAAGGTAATTCTGGCTACAGGTTATTTCAACAAATGAAGGGCAAGTTCTTGAAGTCCTTAGTGACTCTGGGCCCTATGTTTCGGGATTCCATATAGTCCTCTGGTTAGCCTGATATGCTCATCAACGAGGGGCAGCTTTGCCATGAGTTCAAGAAAGGGACCATTTGTCCACACAAGCAAATGTGGGTGGAAAGACAGAGTTCTTGTCATTCTTCACCTGAGCCTTTGTGTTTCACACTGCCTAGGTGTTCTCCTGAACACACCGACAGCAATGTTGAGAGCTGCAGAACAGAATTCCCTGTCTTCCATTTATCAAGCATAATTCCCTTGCACTCCCTTATTTTTGCCACATTTTTTTTTTATTTACAAGATATTGGCACACAAAAATCTCAAAGTCACAATAAAAATTGTGAAAGGTTGATTAAAATAACTAAATAACCAGTAATCATAGTACTAGCCTATTATTCTCACTGTTTAAACTTAATATGCCAGTCAGGGTCACTGTTTAGTGCTCTCACAAACTAGTCGAATAATCTGTGCAGATTCTTGCTGGTTAGCTTACCTTCCCATGAATATTGAAATTGCTGTTTCTTGGTGCACTGACATTCTGAAAGCTGTTTGCATACTGTGGAGCAGCCGTCCAAGGGGAGTGTGGTGCTGGAGTTGAGATCATCATAAAGAAAGGTTCGAAATTAGACTTATACTCCAAGAAGTCCAATGACATGTTGGCCTGTAAACAGTTTTGTTGGGAGAAGAGAAGTTATATCTCCAACAGAAACAAGCAAATATTTGAGAAATCCAAAATAGACACCCATAACTTTAGAGCTCGGTAGCACTATGAACATTTAAACTATTTCAGAAACTTATTGCTTGTTTATCTACATAGATCAGAACAGCAGCTTATGATAAAAAAAAAAATCCCAAGTGTTCACATTAAGCAAATAATTTGCCCCATATCTCTGAACAGTTTTCTGCTTCAGATCTTTGTGTTATTCAGACCGGGAAAGCTCATCAGAAGTTTGTGCCTATTCCAAGTATCAACAAAACCCACCCAAACTCTGTTTTCAACAAAATTGGAGCTTTCTTAACACAGTCTGAGTCTCTCAGATACCATGTCCTGACTGACACATCCCATTTTAGCAGTATCTGTTGTCTTCCAGAATGACAACAGCTGTGAAAGTTTTTCCAGCCCCACTGCCACCAGCGTAGGCTCATTCTGTAGCAAGCTCCTAGCTTCTAAGAGGTGCCAATTTCTGCTGGTGGAGCTGGAAGCTGCAATGAAGGACAGTGCCAAACTCCACTCACACCACTTCACTGCACTTTCATTTTCATTTCTGCCTATATACAATTTCAAGTGGCAAGTTAGAAAAGATTGCATTTAAAAGCTACTTCGAGCTGCCCTTCATCAGCCTTTGAAATTAAAGCTTCAAATTACTCCAGATGATTCACTGCTCAAATCTTGCAACATTTTCCTTCCCTGACTGACTGCTCAGTATATCTCATTTTGGATATTCCTTTCTTTCTCTAGAATAAACTATACACTAGGAATTCCCCTCCTTTTCTTCCTCCTAGCTCATAAGCAAGTAGGGCTGTATGACTTCAGTTCATAGAATCATAGAATAGTTAGGGTTGGAAGGAACCGTAAGAGATCACCTAGTTCCAACCCTCCTGCCACAGGCAGGGACATCTCACTAGGTCAGGCTGCCCAAGGCCCCATCCAACCTGGCCCTGAACACCTCCAGGGACAGGGCAGCCACAGCTTCCCTGGGCAACCTGTGCCAGTGCCTCAACACACATGATGAAGAAATTCTTCCTCATGTCTAGTCTAAATCTGCCCCTTTCCAGTTTATACCCATTCTCCCTCATCCTATCACCACAAGCCTTGATGAACAGTCCCTCTCCAGCTTTCCTGTATGGCCCTTTCAGGTACTGGAAGGTCACTATAAGATCTCCTAGAAGCCTTCTCTTCTCCAAGCTGAACAACCACAACTCTCAGCCCGTCCTCATATGGAAGGTGCTCCAGCCCTCTGATCATCTTTGTAGCCTCCTCTGGACCCACTCCAACAGTTCCATATCCTTCTTATGCTGATGATTCCAGAACCGGACACAGTACTCCAGATGAGGTCTCACAAGAGAGAAATAGAGGAGTTGTATGACAACAGAGTTGAGGGAGGATAAGAACTGCAGGAAACTCAAAAACCTAGTTCAGAAACCAGTACAATGTAGGTAAACTCAAAGGCAGACAACTTAGATTCTGTTAGGAGCTTGAACTGCAACGTGTTAGGACTGCAGTAGCCAGGTTCAAGCATTCAGATGTCCTTAGTCAGGACAAGGGATCTTGTGCATCACATCAAGCAACACAGTAATTCTGCATAAGCAATTGACTCCTACACACTTACCATCAAGTGAATTACACTAAAACACTAGCTCTGAAACGCTGAATACGTATTTGGTAACTACAAGTAGGAGGCAGAATGAAACAATGAAAATCGTAATACACTGCTGTATCAATATGTAAAACACCACAAGTAAGAGGTTTATGCAGCAATGACCTGCTGGTCAAAACGTTTACGAGTTGCTGAAGGATCAAAAGAGACCAGTACAATGCCAGTAATAGGATAGTCTTACTTCTGGCTTATCAATTCCAATCTGGCTTTAGATAGTCTAAATCTAAATTTAATCAGACAGCTGTTCAGTACTCTCAGAAACATCAATCAGTTCTGGTCCTAGTGAGCAGCTGTCTACATTTAAGAACCCACTGGAATGCAGCTAGTTAGGATCTCAGTGGAAGACTACAAATCAACTGCATGATGGTACTTCTCAGAAGATAAATTTCCAGAGTGCTGCGTGTGAGCTCCCAGCATTACTAACTTGCACACTGTAACAGCACATGAAATTAAGACTTCAACTAGGCAGCGGAGGAGGAAGGGGGGAAACCAGCTCCCCGCCACCAAAAAAAATTCCAAGCTAATACTACTTGCTAAACAGGGCCTCTACAGAGCTAAAGTAACTCTTTCAACTTTGCTGCAGTATTTGATATCATTGCTACCTCTCTTTACCTTAAGAGGGTGAAGTCTCCCCCTGGCCAGCTACATTTTTGGCATAGTCCATATATTGCCCTCACACGCTATGAAGGATCAGTTAGCCTTGAATATTTCCAAGTTATCAGTTTAACTGGTTAGAGATTACAAGATATTGACACATCATCCTATCTAACAAAAGGATGGCATAATGTTGTTTTTATACGCTTAAGTTCCCACTGAAGTCTTGGTCTAGTCAATCTGTTACAGAAATTGTTACACATCCTTCTATAGAGTAATTTAAGTCATTGCCTACATGCATCATGTTCCTCATGCACCACAGCAGTAAGTATTAACCTCTCAGTAAGAGCAGTAAATGGACAGTTGGAATCTCTTTTCCTTTCCACAGCTCGTACATGCAGACTAGCCATTTCTAAATATATTCAGAATCTTGCTCTGCTGATTAATGCCCACCCACCATCACAACAGCACAATCATGTATATATGTACTAATACAGCCTAATAAATTATCCCCAACCTTCCCCAAGCCCCCAGCATGAGGCATTTATCTGGTCACAAGCAACCTTTGTAACACAAGTGTTGAAAAATTTCTTACCAGTACATCTGTCAGGTAATCAACACTGTAGTTCTCACCGTGCTTTCGTGCTTTGCCATTTACTGAAAGAGTATAGTTGTAATACTTTGAATTTTTCTCCTGTGAAAAAGAGAAGTTATGCACATATTTATACAAAATTATGAAAATTATGTGTACATTGATTACTTGAAAAAACAAGAATTACCTGCCAACAGGCATTTGTAAAACAGGCTACAAGCATTTGTCATAAGGAATCCTCAAAACTGGTCTCCCAAGAACAAAACTTCCTAGTGCTATCTCACACTACTTTGGCTTTACAAGTCAGGGTTTTGCCCCAGGCACCTTAGAAGAAGGTGAAAACCAAGGGTCTGAGATGCAATAGTGGGAAAACAGGAAGAAAATGTGCAGTAAGTTGCTAAATGTTCTTTCATGACAAGCAAAATTAGAACACCGGTTGGATTACAAAGTAATCAGAATTAAGTATTTTAAAAAAAAAAGAATGGTCACATACCAAAGCATACCAAAAACTCCATCCAGGAGGGACATGTCCTACTCCCCCTGCATCCTCAGCTCCGTACTGAAAAGAAACGGACCATGACTCACAGTTTCAAGTATGATGAATAAAAGCTAGAAATTGTTTCATGTTCATGTGCTTTATTCAACACTAGTCAAACTCCATTAATCCAAATTAAATTTCAGAATGTAAAAACATGAATAAATATGCATATAAAAACGCATGTATAGCCTGTTAAGGAAACTAGGGTTAAATAACTGGAAAAACAGCAACTGAAAGCTGCTGTCTTTTATTCCCTGTTCTATTCTGCACATGAAAACACACAGAGATCCTGGAGAATACACGGTACATCACCAGGTAATGAGAGGAGATAAAACCACACTTAAGACAAGACATTCTTATGCTTTGTAATAACAGTCCGCAAGATACTAAAGAAAATTTTGCATAGACCAATAGCTTCCACAGCCACCTCCAAAAGGGAGTGCAAACTTTAAGCAGCACTAGCCTCTTGTCATCTCAGTGTCAAATAATTTATGACAACTAGTCTTTATGCCAACAAAAAGGCAAGTAGCTGCTGAATCAGTGCCAAACTCAGTACAGAGGGTGCCTGGGTTTTCTTGGGACTGCCCTCTCCTATCTACATGGTTCACCTAACAGCAGGGACAGGAGACTATACTGAGTCAAAGGATACTCAGAGGGAGCCAGATTCCCTTCCCCTAGCTGCCTCAGTAGCATAAGAACAAGCAAATTCATGTTCCATTATTCTACTGTACCACCAACATTTTCCACTAAGAGATGCAAGAAAAATAATGCCATTAAGAAGCCTGTAACTCATCATGCTCAAAATACAAATCACACAAGAGGAAGGAACACTTGGTCTTAGAGCTTTCGGCACAGAACTTTACAGCTTACTATACTCTATGACAAACCACAGGGAAGAAAGTACACATATACAAGGGATTCAATAATAAAAGTGTTGGGTAACCTCTGTAAAGAGCTCCTACAATATCTGTTCTCCCAAATAATTTGCTTTGGTGGGCATTTGAGATGCCATATTAACGGCTAGAAAGAAAATAAGTCCTCTGATTCAAGGGGATACCTTAGTCAGGAACATTAAGGCAAACCAATGTGGGGATTATTAACGTTATTTTATCATGTCTGGTCTGGCACTGGCTTGATAATGTTCTTCAATACCACATCCCAATCATCTACCCACTTCCCCTCAGTCACCAAAATCACACATCTGAACATACTAAAAAAGTTTTTAGATTTCATCATACTTTCAAAATTTAATTAAAAAAACCCCAAACCTTCAGGCACCTACACAACTTGATTTTAACCAAGGTAACTACTTTCACTTTGCATAGTACTTCTGTCTCAGCAGAGAGCCATTTATCAATATAACACCACTTTAAACATTTTGGGGACCCACCATCAGCTACAAACACAAAAATCACCGAAAATTTTAGAAAGGTGGGAAAAAAATGAAAAACAATTAAAAAAAAACCACAACCACAAAATACCTCATTCAAATACTTTCCTGCGAAGAACGTTTGGTAACCGCACATAGTTTTGAGCAACGCTGGGAAGGTGTAGGGTTCTTGAATCTTCTGCCATAACTTGCTGCTACAGTTTCCTTCCAGAGTGTTATTGACAACATGATGATTATGTGGGTATTTTCCAGTTAAAATGCTAGCTCGACTGGGACAGCAAAGTGCACTGGGAACATACTGGAAACACAGGATGGAGAGATACAAAACTGAAACTACAAAACAAACTTTCCTCTAAACGTATAGCTTTGAAACACCAGCTAACAGGTTAATTAAACAGTTCACATACAGCAAAACACACTCCTTTCAGGACACACAGAATTACAAGTCAAGTATTTTCACTAGTGAAAAGCTGCAGATGAAACCGGTTTTAGGTTTCTGCAGCATATGCTCTTCAACCCCCTACTCCCTCCAAGAGATGTGGTTTTTGGGCAACAGCAAGTATCCATTAAAATACTGTTTGCCAATTGACTGATTCCATTATTTTAGCTGTGGCAATACATTAGAATATGAAAAGAGTAAAGTGGGTTTTCAGCATGCATGTAGTGAAGTAACTTCTTCTGATACTTCTCAGTCTGCACTAAAAATATTGATTACTTAGCTTTACTTCACAGCTTAAGGAAGCTTACAAAAGCACTTTTAGGAAGTGAAAGTTCCCCTCCCAGATTCTGAACACGAACTCAAGTTTTATTAGAGACTGAAATGTAGCTGGAGATTGAATTTTACTGCTCTGCATATGTACAGAATTCATAAAACTATAACCAGTTTTGAAATTTTAGACCACCTAAGATACAAACCACACAAATACCTCAGAAGTTCAAATAGTTAAAGCAAATGCTTACTGCATTTAGGAAGGTTATTCCCATCTGTGCAATCAGAGCATTAGTCTTCTTTAGTGGGGTCTGGAAGAAAGAGACCAAACCAAAATCAGCTGGAAACATAAGGACACACAGGAAAGTGGTGGAACTGAAGCAGCTGTATCTGAAAGAAGGCCCATCACCACAGCTTTGGGCACTGTCCAGGCAAGCTGCTCAAATGCCTTCTCCTTGTGACCACACAGATTACGCAAGCCAGCCCAAGGAAGCTGAAGTGCTGGGAGTTCTCAGGGGCCACCTGTACCTGCAGGGACTGTGCTCAAGAATGATTTAGGTTGGAAGGGACCCCAAAGATCACCTGGCTTCAAGCTCCTTGCCATGGGCAGGACATTGGCAAAAGCCCCAGCCTCAGCGGCTGCCCAGAGAGGCTTCACTCCCCAGAGGATGCCCATCATAATCCTCCCTTCAGTGGCACCACAATCCCCTGATACAAATTTTGAGGAACCCACCCTGGGGGCTGAGACCTGGCGACGCCGCCCGCCGGCCTCGGCCCCCCCCCCCCCCAACCCCCCCGCCCCCACAGGGGCGGGGGGGTTGGGGGGGGGGGGGGGCCGAGGCCGGCGGGCGGCGTCGCGCGGTAAGGAGGCCGTGAGGGATTATTTACCATGCCGCCCAGGCAGACGTCCTGGTCGTCGGTGAGGATGAGCACCACGTTGGGCCGATGCGCCTGCGTGGCCGCGGCGAAGAGCACCAGCAGCAGCATCAGGGCGAGCGGCAGCCCCCGGAGCGCGGCGGCCGCCATGGCGAAGCGGCGGGAGCGGGACCCGCGCGACGCCGGGGGAGCGCCGAGCGCGCGCATATGACCCGCGGGGTCACGTGGCCCCGAGGGAAGAAGCCGAGGGGGTGGGGGGAGGAGAAGCCCCGCCCTCCCGGCGTGGCCACGCACAGCGCGGAGCGACGCCACTTGGGGGCGTTCTCACGATAGGGCTCCAGACCACGCCCCTACAGGGCCCCGCCTCTTTCATACACACCCACTATGCACCGCCCCTTTCAGACCCCGCTCCTTCACAGGCACCGCTGTCCCGCTATGCCCCGCCCCTCACGAGGCCACGCCCCATCTGCCTGGCCCCGCCCCCACACCGACCCGCCCCATCCTTCCACGGGGGCCGCCCCCAGCCCCGCCCATCATACCACGCCCCTTTCGTGGAACCACGCCCACAAGATCCTTTCAGAACGTCCCGCCCCTTCTCTAGGCCACGCCCCCCCCCCCGCCACGCCCCACACATTGCGGCCTCGCCCTATCACAAGCCACACCCCATCATACCACGCCCCCGTTCCGACCACGCCCCCTCCGCGGGGCCGTACCACACCCTCCTTTCAGAACGCCCCGCCCCTTCCCAAGGCCCCGCCCCCTCTTGAGGCCCCGCCCCCGCCTGCCGGAGATTCGCGCCTTTCTGTCCAGGGCTCGCTCTTTTTAAGTGTCAAACGCCTCACTGTGCTACCGAATTCCCGACTCCGTCCAGGCCTGATTAACGGCTGCTCGCTTTCTAAAACTCCAAAAAGAGCCCTAGGTAGTTTATTTGCCTGCGGTTTTGGTATCACCTGCCCCTGCCAGGCGACCCCCGTCCCGCTGACATTGAAAATACCGACAAATAAAAGTTTTCTTTTGGAGTTTGAGAAAGCCAACACCCTTTATCAGGGCTGGGCCACGCGAGGGAGCGATCTCCATCCATCGTATGCAGCCAGACAAGAGCTGGGACAGGGCATATTTCCCACTTACATCCATGGGTGTGAATTTTCCCAGAAATCTTAAATGCTGTTAATTCTCAAGGACTCGTTTTAATATGATCATGAACTTCACAACCATCAAATCTCTCCCTAATTTGGAGGTGGCTCCCACTCTCTGATCTTGATTTGAGATAAACTCCAAACAGAGGTGATTGCAGAAGCCGATGCATGTGTTCAACACAGATCATACTGAAGACAAGTATCATCTCCAAAGAATGAGCCGTCCCTTGAAAAACACTGTCTGAAAGAAAACGTGCTGTCAGAGTGTTAAAGGATTTTCACCAGACAGTGGGTAACTCTTAGCTTGCTTTATTTACAGCTCAGAGGTGGGCCATCACCTCAGCGAGTGGCAAAAGCCTCCACAAAATCATCAGATATTTATATAGCATCAATATACAATAGGTATTTTCTTTGAAAAGTTCTTGGTGTTTTTGCATGTGCTTCTAGTTCTTTCCTAGTTTTTGCATGTGCTCCTAAGTCCACAGAAGTCCACTTTGATAATTCCTCTCCACTATCTTGTTTTGCTTCTCCCTCAGAAATGATGCTTCAACAGGTCATGTTCCTCCTCCAGTCGTAAAAATCTAGTATTTATATTCTAAGTCCGACATTTCTTACACAATCTCTTTATTCAGTTGGATTGGAGCTATACGTGGAACAATTGAACAGTATTCTTGTATTGTCATAAAAAATAATTTCTATTTATCACAATCAACTACCAGTAATATCTAAGTCCTACTGTGAAAGGATTTTCAGCAGTGGGTAACTCTGGGCTTGCTTTATTAACAATTCAGGGTTGGGCCATCGCATCAGTGAGTAGCAAAAGGCCCCACAAAATCACAGATATTTATATAGCATTATACAATAAGTATTCTTTCTTCAAAAAGTTCTTCGTGTTTCCCCATGGTGTTTTCCCATGAGCTCTCAGTTCCCTATTGTTTATTCTTCTTCTTTGAAGTCCACCTTGATAATTCATCTCCATTGTCTCATTTTGGTTCTCCCTCAGACGTGATGCTTCACATTTCTCCACCGATCATAAAAATTGCTTATTTTCTTTCTTGAGACAATTCTATTTGTTCTTTAAAACTTTAAAGAAAACCTTAAGCAGTTCCACTAACATATTTAATCCATGCCTCTACTCAAAGTATTTTAAGCATTTAATCATTAATTATCATTAAATAAAATACCTATTCTAGGTCTGACGTTTCTTGCACAACCTGTTGATTCAGCCGGGCTGGGCTTTAAACCAGCCATAGAAAAGGCTGTGCATAATAGAACAGTATTCATGGCTATGCATAACTGAGCAGTATTCTTATAACTGCCACAAAGATTACTTTCCCAACACTGGTTCTGATTTTAATCTTAACACAATTGAAGGAAGAAATTATTTGTTGCAAGTTGCTAACCTATTATGTGTTTCAATATTATCTATGGATTTTGGGATTTTAGTACTAAAATGTAGGATTTGCTTGAATAATAATTTATAGCTAGCCTGTGCCTGGTTACTTATGCTTAAATAAGGAATTTTAACAAGGCTCCGGTTAGAAAGAATGGGAAAGAATGTGATTGTATCTACTTAAGCCAGATAACAGGGACTAACGCAATGATAAGAAAAAGAAGAACCAGCTAGGACCACTTTACGAGGAGTAAAGTGGGTTTTCAGCATGCATGCAGTTAAGTAGCTTCTTCTGATACTTCTCAGCCTGTACTAAAGATATTGATTACTTAGCTTTACTTCACAGCTTAAGAAAATTTACAAAAGCATTTTTAGAAAGTGAAACTTCTCTCTCTCATATTCTCGATGTGACTTGAAGTTTTGTTAGAGACTTAAAGGTAGCTGGAGATCGAATTTTACTGCTCCGCATATGTACAGACTTCATAAAACTATAACTAGTTTTGAAATTTTAGACCACTTAAGATACAAACCACACAAATACCTCAGAAGTTCAAAGAGTTAATGCAAAGATCATTTGGCTTCGAGCCCCCTGCCATGGGCAGGACATTGGCAGAAGCCCCAGCCTCCAACTTGTTGAGCCTCAGCGGCTCTTCAGAGAAGCTTTGTTCCCCAGGGGATGCCCACTGTAATGCTCCCTTCAGTGGCACCACAATCCCCCGATACAAGTTGCTATTACAAAAAGTGCAATATTCTTGATTTAAGCTAAAGCAGAATTAAGTTTCATCTAAGTAATTTTTTTTTTATATTTTAATATAAATATAATATGGTGGATAAGAAATTGGTTGAATGGTTGTATTCAGAGAGTTCTGGTCAACATCTCGATGTCCAGACAGAGATCCGTGACAAGTGGTGTCCCTCAGGGGTCCTTACTGGGACCAGTGCTGTTTAATATCTTCATCAATGATACAGACAGCGAGATCGAGTGCACCCTCATCAAGTCTGCAGGTGACACCAAGTTGAGTGGTGCAGCTGTCACACCAGAAAGATGGGATGTCATCCAGAGGGATATGGACAGGCGGGAGAAGTGGGCCTGTGGGAGCCTTATGAGGTTTAACAATGCCAAGCGCAAGGTCTTACATGTGCGTCAGGGCAATCCCTGCTTTCAATAAAGGATGGGGGATGATGTGGTTGAGAGCAGCCCTATGTGGGAGGGGGTGCTGTTTGATGAGAAGCTTGACATGAGCTGGCAATGCAGATTTGCAGCCCAGAAGACCAACCATATCCTGGGCTGCATCAAAAGAAACACGGCCAGGAGTTCTAGGGAGCTGATTCTGCACCTCTTTTCTTCCCTGGTGAAACCCCACCTGGAGTATTGTGTCCTGTTCTGGAATCCTTAGCATAAGAAGGATATGGAGTTGTTGGAACAGGTCCAGAGGAGGGCTCCAGGGATGATCAGAGGGCTGGAGCACCTCCCATACAAGAATAGGCTGAGAGAGTTGGGGTTGTTCAGCCTGGAGAAGAGAAGGCTCCGAGGAGATCTTATAGCGACCTTCCAGTACCTGAAGGGGCTACAAGAAAGATGTGGAGGGACTTTTTATAAAGACATGTAGTGATAGGACTAGGGGAAATGGGTATAAACTGGAGAGAGGCAGATTTAGACTAGACATAAGGAGGAATTTCTTCACCATGAGGGTGGTGAGGCACTGGCACAGGCTGCCCAGGGAAGCTGTGGCTGCCCCATCCCTGGAGGTGTTCAAGGCCAGGTTGGATGGGGCCTTGGGCAGCCTGGGCTGGTGGGAGGTGTCCCTGCCCATGGCAGGGGGGTTGGAAATGGGTGATCTTTAAGGTCCCTTCCAACCCAAAATATTCTATGATTCTGTTACTCCCCAAGGACTCATTTTAATGTTATCATGAACTTCAAAACAATCAAATCTCTTGCTAATTTTGAGCTGGCTCCTGCCATCTGCCTGATCTTGCATTTGAGATGAACTCCAAACAGAGGCGATTGCAGAAGCAGACACATCTGTTCAGCACAGATCACACAGAACACAAGATGTTATCATCTCCAAAGAGTGATCAGTGTCTGAGAAAATGCTGCTTCATAGAATCATAGAATCAGAGCACGGTTTGGCTAGGAAAGGACGTTCAAGATCATCTAGTTCCATGGGCAGGGACACCTTCCACTAGACCAGGCTGCTCCAGTCTGGCCCTGAACACCTCCAGAGATGGGGTATCAACAGCGTCTGGCAGCAACCTGCTCCAGTCCCTCATCACCCTCAGACAAATATCTCTTCCTAATCTCTAGGAGGTCCAACACAAAAAAGCCCCAGAGTAACCCTGTAGCTCCAGAACCGGGAGTGGGAGGGGAGTGACAAAGAGAAGGTTGGAGAATGTGTTCTAACAGGTCACAGTGAGACAAGGCGCAACTCGATCGCTTCACTCAGGACATGTGGACATATCTTCAAAGAGAGGTTTTCCTCTCCTTGGTCAAAAAATGTCAGTGTGTGTCAGCCCACAACATTTTGTCTGAGAAGTAGCACTGAGCTCCTAACAGCCTCACTGTGCTTGAGTGCCCACCCTGCTCGCCAGACTTGGCTCCCCGAGATTTCTGCTTCTTGCTAAAAATCAAATCGGTGCTCAAAGCATCCCCTTTTCTGGCGGTAGAAGATGTGAAAGCAAACCCAAGGGAGATCCTCAACAGACTTTCAGGAAATGATACATGTAGTAACTGCTTTCACCATCAGTAGCATCGTATGGAGCTGTGTGTCAGCTCAGAAGAGAGCTATGCTGAAGGTGCTGGGAAATTATTTTCTCCACTCTTATTAAATTGAAAGAGTTACAGAAAAGGTCTTGGATTTTTTTTCTGTCAGACCCAGTATGTTTCACCTGGTTTGTAGAGACTGTCTGGCATTTTCCACTTAGCCCCATCTCTTTCCTTGGCTAAAGATGCCAATAGCAGCCACTGCTTAAGAAAAGAAATTACATCCTAGAATACTCAGCTAATCTTTTTCATGCCCTGCAGGGGCAGGCAGTAGACTCTATGTGAGGTAGCATCACCAACAATTCTTTGAAGAAGAATTCATACACTGGATTAAGGATATGGAGAAATGGATCCATTTAACATGCAGTGACTTTGCTCATACCAACTGCAGTTTTGCCTGAAGCAAAATGAAATATCTATGCATGAGAGTGGACTTAAAAATATTGGGACTGCTTTGGAAACGATGGTCAAGTCCGTAAAAGAGTACCAACTCATCTTCCTTTATCCTAATGATCAAGGTGGCAGCTAGCAGGTTATAACAGACCAAAATCACCTTCTCCTTTAGAATCATAGAATCACTAGGTTGGAAAGGATCCACTAGATCATCGAGTCCAACCATTCCCATCAGTCACTAAACCATGTCCATCAGCACCTCGTCCACCCGTGCCTTAAACACCTCCAGGGAAGGTGAATCGACCACTTCCCTGGGCAGCCTGTGCCAGTGCCCAATGACACTTTCCATGAAAATGTTTTTCCTAATGTCCAGCCTAAACCTCCCCTGGCGGAGCTTGAGGCCATTCCCTCTCGTCCTGTCCCCTGTCACTTGGGAGAAGAGGCCAGGACCCTCCTCTCCACAACCTCCTTTCAGGTAGTTATAGAGAGCAAGGAGGTCTCCCCTCATCCTCCTCTTCTCCAGGCTAAATACACCCAGCTCTCTCAGCCGTTCCTCATAAGATTTGTTCTCCAGCCCCTTCACCAGCTTTGTTGCTCTTCTCTGGACTCTCTCCAGAGCCTCGACATCCTTCTTGTGGTGAGGGGCCCAGAAATGAACACAGTACTCGAGGTGCGGTCTCACCTGTGCCGAGTACAGAGGGAGAATAACCTCCCTGGACCTGCTGGCCACGCCGTTTCTGATAAAAAGCACTTAGTCACAAATTCACAGGACCGGGAAGCAAATCCCACGAGCTCCCGTGTCGCTCCCCGGCAGGTCCCAAGGTGACGCTGGGCGGGATTTACCCCCGCCAGGTGCACAGCCCCCCCCAGGCGCTACCACCGCGCGGTGCGGGGGAAGGCGGGAGCGGCGCTCCTGCCCGCGGGGCAGCGTCCGGCCGGCCGGGCTCCCCCTTCCCCCCCCGCGGTGTGTGAGTGGAACGCGCGGTCCCGGAAGGCGGCGGCGGGGATGGATCGCGGCGGGGGTCGGGCGGGCAGCAGCGCCGACAGCCTCGCCGAGGAGGAGGACGACGACGAGGGTCCCGGCGGGCGGCGCGGCCGCGCCTCGTCGCTGGTGAGCGGGCTGCTCACCGAGCTGTACAGCGAGCCCGGCGCCGCCCGCTCCCGCGCCCTCCGCGAGCTGCGGCGGCGGCCGAGCCCGCGGCGCTACCTGCGGCTCAAAGGTAACGGCGCGGCCGGAGCTGCCGCCCCGCTCCGCCGCCTCCGTGCCTGGCCGGGTGCGGCTGCGGCAGCGTTAGGGTTCCTTCCGACCCTCCCTGCTCTCATCCTGTGTCTGTCTGTGTCGCTTGTCATGCCTGCCCTCCCGCATGGACACCCCTCCCAGGAGCTTCCCGAGCTGCTCTCTCCTTCAAACCAAGGCTTGCTCTGCTCTGCTCTGCTCTCCTGAGACCCCGCCTGGAGTGCTGTGTCCAGCTCTGGAATCCCCAGCATTAGGAGGATATGGAACTGTTGAAATGGGTCCAAATGTAAAGATGATCAGAGGGGTGGAGCACCTCTGCTGTGAGGACAGGCAGAGACTGCTCTTACAGCCCAGAAAGCTGATTGTATCCTGACCCGCATCAAAAGAAGCGTGGCTAGCAGGGTGAGAGGCGATCTTGCCCCTCTAGTCTGTTCTGGTGAGAATGGACTGAGTGTTGTGGCCACTTATGGAATTCTCAACATAAGGAGGACGTGGAATTGCTGGAACGGGAGCAGAGGAGGCTTCAGAGATGATCAGAGGGCTGAAGCACCTCCCATACAAGGACAGGCTGAGAGACTTGGGGTTTTTCAGCCTGGAAAAGAGAAGGCTTTGAGGAGACCTTATAGTGACCTTCCAGTACCTGAAGGGGCTCCGGGAAAGCTGGGAAGAGACAATTTACAAGGGTGTGTAGTGACAGGATGAGGAGGAATGGCTTTAAATTGGAAGGGAGAAGATTTACATTAGACATTAGGAAGAAATTCTTCACGGTGAGAGTGGTGAGGCACTGGCACAGGGTGCCCAGGGAAGCTGTGGCTGCCCCAATCCTTGGAGATGTCCAAGGCCAGGCTGGATGGGGCCCTGGGCAGCCTGGGCTGGTGGGACGTGTCCCTGCTCATGGCAGGGGGTTGGAACTGGATGATCTTTAAGGTCCCTTCCAACTGAAACACTTCAATGATTCTTCCCCCCCTCCCTCCTTTCAGTGTAGTGGGAGAAAAAAGGTCACCCACAAGTAGGGTTTCTGTGACACATGGCACAAGCTTTTGTCCTTCTGTAAGTTCAGTGCTTTTCTTCACTTACAGTAACAAATCAATTACCAGATTAATTTTTCTTTCTTTTTCTGTCTACTTAAGATTAAATTTAGCCTCATCCAGAATATAAAGCCCTTTGACCTGTGGAATGGTGATCAGGTCAGTGTGACTTAATCAGAAGACTTTAAACCACATTATCCTGCATTTTTTTTCTCTCTGTCAAGAAAAGCTAGAACAGTCCGTTGCAATCTAAAGCTTTTTTAAACTATAGTGTCTAAATAAGCTGTAAACATTATACTTTTGTAGCAAGCAGAACAGGAGGAATATTGTAGGGCTAGATGAATTTTCAATTATATTAATAAAAGGCAAAAAGATATGACACCATAAAGGCATCAGGGACATCATTAAAAAAAATACTTGTAACCACTGCCTAACCTACAAAGGACACTAAAATTGAATGTTACAGCAGTCACTGAAAAAGAAAAAATATTTTTTTCCACATCTGAAAGAATGCATTTTTAATACTTGCATTAAAATACAGTGCCATATTTTTTTCACATAATTTTCACTTCCAATCATTAACATAATAAAGAATGGAAAATTTGTGATCTTAAAATGCTAAATGTCCTAAAGGGCTAAACAAGTCCTGCTTTTCTTAAATTAGAAGAGATGCTGCAGGTAGCATGTCATAAGAAGTACTTGTTTTTTTAAAGTCCTTTTAGCCCTTAAATTAGACATAAGACTAAAAACTTAATACTTAGGATCTAAACTAAACCTGACAGTTGTAAAGCTTATTTGTGGGTTAGCATGTCACCTGGGGGAGGGGGTGAAGTAATAACAAGATGTAAATGAAGTAGTCAGCCAACTAAGATCTAAATGAAACTGTGAATTCTTATGAAAGCTAAGTAGCCATGGTACTGTATGTTTGTGAAAGGAGGAGACTTGTAACTCCAAGCTGACCCTGTGAGGGCTGTACGAAGGCCTCTTGTGTCCTGATGTTAAATCCATCTTGTTTTTCAGAAGGAAAAAAAGTAAGAGGTGAATAAATGGGCCTGTTTTTCAGACCTATGCAAACAGCATTCTGCTTTTGTGTTTGTCTTCTTAATGAGGTGATATGTCATCCAATGTTACAGGATTTAGCTCGTGTTCTTATGTGTGTTCTGTGTCAATCTGCAACCGAACCAGAGATTTGCTTGTTTGGGAATAGTTTTGTAGCATTAAACTCCATGAATTCTGCTGCAGAGTTAATTCATTGTTTTTACAGGGATGGCTGACTGGGAGGAGCAGGAAATAATAAACTTCAACTCTCTACTTTTGTGGTGACTGTACAAGTCAGTAGGAATACAACTCTTTTTTTTTTTTTTAATTTTTTTTTTTTTATTTTCTTCTCAAAATCCACCTTGCCTGGTACCAGAGATTGGGAGTGCCAGATGAGTAATGGGTGCTGAAACAGTGTCTTACCAGTGCCCCCCTGACTTGCAATCAGTCATTCCTTGTTTTCTATTATCCTGTGACCGGTTATCATTTCAGCCTAATTTGTCCTTTTCTCTAAGCTCTCTAGAATTATTGATATTGCTTTGCCATATGAGTAGAGCTGTTTGTCACCCCACTAGTAGATTTTCCTGGATGCGTAAATATTCCTCACGTTAGATCGGGTTACCAAGGTAAGGATTTTTTGATGGATTTCCTTTCAGCAACAGGGCAGCACAGTTACATTGATAGTGATAGGATTTGAAAAGTTAGCTGCAGGGAACAGAAAGCTGTTAAGCTGCTGATGGCAAGCTGTATCAGGCTATTGGAGGGGCAAGCTGAAGAGTTCAGTGTGTAATAAGCAAGACCCAATTTTTCACTGCTGGGATGTGCCTCTGAGAACAGAGCAAAGGACTCAAAAAGTTTAACAGACTGAAGACATCTCCCCAACAACTCCATTTTCGCCTGGACCTGGAGCTCACCATGTGAGGGACAACAGGAGTATCAGACATAAGCTGAGATGTTGTGGTGAGCTAAGGTTGGCACTGTGACTGACCAGTGGAAGTAGAATCATAGAATCACCAGGTTGGAAAAGACCCACTGGATCATTGAGTCCAACCATTCCTATCAAACACTAACCCGTGCCCCTCAGCACCTCGTCCACCCATCCCTTAAACACCTCCGGGGAAGGTGAATCAACCACCTCCCTGGGCAGCCTGTTCCAGTGCCCAGTGACCCTTTCCATGAAAATTTTTTTCCTAATGATCAGCCTAAACCTCCCCTGGCAGAACTTGTGGCCATTCCCTCTTGTCCTGTCACTTGGCAGAAGAGGCCAGCTCCCTCCTCTCCACAACTTCCTTTCAGGTAGTTGAGGCCATGACTGAAGCCACCTCATTTGCGTCGTAGTGGAAAGTTTCCCACTTGCCGCTTATCCTGGAGTTGCATTTCTAGCTTTGCAAGCAGCTTCTTGAATAAGTTCCTTTGTCTGTTGCTATTTGCTTGTTCCCTATGCGCATTTTCCACAGGCAGCTTCTAGAAGGTGCTGTATTTAAACTATCCACCCCTGGCTGCACTATATATATGTATATTCTGTCTACATTTGTCATGATGTTTCCACTTCGTAACAATATAATATTAAGATTCATACACTGTGCAATATGTTGAAACACTTTAGTTTAGAAGAACATTAATGTCTTCAGCTCAGATCCTGAAAATGTTTATAACTGGATATTATCTCAGTCAATAGAACTTGTAATTTACAGAAAGTTTGTATATGTGAATGTCTGTGGGGCAAATCCCTTTGCACGGCAACTACAACAAGCTGTTTGTGAATGCTTTGACTTGTACTGAAGTTATTTTCTCTGCGTATTGGCAGATGTTGGTGAATTAACAACTATAAAACGAGAACTGAATTACCGAATTTCTGTTCAATCAGCAAAGTTGCTTCGTCTTCTGAAACAGAAAGACAGGCTTGTACATAAGGTCCAGAAGAACTGCGATATTGTCACAGCTTGTTTACAAGCAGTTTCCCAGAAACGGCGTAAGTACTTTCTGTGCGCGTGTGTACCACTGTAAGTAGTTTATATCATCTGTATGGGCAGCGTTTCAATTAAGTCTGTATACCTGATTTAAAGTCTAGAGGCTGGGCTATGCTATTTCTTAGATATGAGCTGCTTCCCATGATCTCAGTGGCTCTTGGGAACAGACACAGTTCAACTAGCTCAACTAGGTTTGCTGCCGTAGCCTCAGCTTTGTGTACGGGTACCGCACCCTTACCACAGATTGCCTGCCAGGATTTTTCAGCTTTGGTTCTTGGAGAGCCCTGATTGAGTATCTGAGTGTGCACGCTGCGTTTAACTGCGTGCTTTTGTGTGGTTATAAAAGAGATGCTGGAAGTGGAAGCTATCAACAGCATATGCAGTTGTCTTCCCACAGCATTGTCAGTAGTGCATAACTCCTTTCTTATCGACTTGATTTAAGATTAGGCGTGTAAGTGGAAACAAACCAACTTCCCTTAGACCTCTTTGTCAGCACCTGTGTTTTCTGGGGTTTCAGAGCAGTGCATAGAAGAGAGAGGAAATGTTGCTCTTCAATGTTTAACCTTTTCTTTCAGCACACTGAAGCCTTTTTATTTGACTTGGCAAAGTTGTCATCTAAAGATAAGCTGAAGTACTTTTGTTAGTTCTACAGAAGTGAAACTGCATGTAACGTCGTATGTAAAAAGAAATAACACCTCCAGAAATGACATGTGAAAATAACCTAATGTTCCCTGTCTTATTTTTTCATTAACATGCAGCGTGACAGGTACAGAAATGTTCAGGTACAGTAAAAAATGGCACGGACTTTTCACAAAAATGCCTGTAGGATCTTTGAGATGCATGTAAAATTTTATTAAATGTATCTTACTCTAGTGGCATGTGCAAATGTAGTTTAGTTAAGGATTTGTTTATTACTGTGAAACTTAATTTTTTATGTATTTAAAAGTGTTCCTTTGTTTTACTTGAACCTAGCTTGAAAGTTCTTGGCTGTCATGCACTGCACAGGTATTTTTCTTCTTCTCACCGACTCTTTCATTCTCAACATCAGCTTGGTAATTGAATCCTCAGTTCCATTAACACCTAAGCATTTCCCATAGTCTCCTTGAATTTTGCTTGCGTATTAGAGGATTTAGAGGAATTGACTAGAACTTGTGAAGGTCTGTGCAACCTGACCTCTTTTGTTAGGTAAAAACCTATTGAATGAAAGGGATATGGAATTTAATCCTAAATATGAATATGGTTTTACAACTTTCAGGTGCCATTTTACACCTAAATTAATGGAGCATTGTGTTTAAAATGTGCTAGTAACAGCTGAGATAGCTGTAGTTTTAAAGTAAAGCAGTTTATTGCCTGATATCCATGCATGTGCAAGCAGGTTTTTTTAGGGCTATGTGTAGGTTTCTATATTATGTCTCTTTAAGTGAGGTATTTTTATTATTAATATAGCATATTTATCTAGTGTTAGTTTTCTGTTTATAGTTCTGAAAATCCAGATCTATATATTCCAGGGCAGTTAAAATGTGTTGTTTCTTGCATTAAGATCTACTCCAAAGCTACTGGGATTTGTTGAATGACTCCTGATAACTTCAGTTGCTTTGGAAAGGATAGAGACTGTGGTTTTTATTTTTCAGTATAAATGTGCTAGCATCATACAGCAAATACATGAATAAGCTTTTGATATAGGATACACAACTTTAAATTTCCTGGTAATTGTGCTGTTGAGGCACTATTTGATCAACAGCTGTCCAAAGGCAGGCACAACTGGTCCTCCAACCATTTATTCCTGCCTCTATACTACTTCATGTGTAGTAGTAGTAGGAACCCCTTGGGGGGGATATGATGAATCCAATGGCAGAGCTGACCTGATAAGAAAATTCCTTTTTTTCTTTTTTGTAGCAGTTCCCTGTTTCAAATTCCTGCAGAGGGTAGTAGAAGTGGGTTGCACATGAGAAGGTGATTGCTTGGAGTAGCTTGAGAAGTGCAGTTGCTGAGTATGTAGTTAAGTCCTAAAGTCTTAGCAAAACTGTTATGCTAACAGTGGAAAGATCTGTTTTCTCCTCTTTTAACCTTAAAAATATCCAAACACTTGATTTGATGGAACATTAAAAAGTGTGCACCTCCCTCTCCACCCTGAAGTGTAAGAGAGTTTTTTATTTATGGCTGGAGCCCTTGGAAACTGGGTTTTCTGTAGACTACCGTCTCATTTTTAAATATTCAAAATATTATGAAGAATGTATGAACCATTGTTCCAGGTTTTTCTGATGAAAATATATACAATGCATATATATATGTGCAATATAATGTTAGGTGCCATAGGGCTTTATAATGTGCCTTTATGTCCAGCATTAACTTTATAGTGTCTTGTAGCACTAAAATCTTCCTTAAGTAAGCATGAAAAATTTGTTCAATTTATTTTCCCTTTTAATTTGCCACTGAAAACATACTTTAAGATTTCTTGGAATTGTTATCATTAATTTTAACGTTTCAAAATATAAGCGATTCTTCAACTGATTGATGTGGAGTTTTATGGAAACTTTATACTGTTGTCAAACTGAGAGGTTTTTTTTGCCTACCTATCGTGAAATCTCTATATGGAGGTGGAACTCTGGTTTTAAATTAACTTAACTTCACATTTGGATGTTTGAATTCTGCCTGTAAGCAATCCGTACAGACCAATTGGAAACAAATACTGTTTCAGGAAAAGATGGAAATTCAGCCTTGATGCTTAATTCTGCACAGCGCCTGCAGCGTTTGAACTGCTGAATGGACAGCGTAAATGTGGAGCAACAAACAGTTGCCAGGGATGACTTCATAACTTTCTGTGCTTCTCATTTTGCTGTTGACCCTTATCTCTGCTAGGAGACATATGGTTTGCATACAAATAGGCTTTACCATAGAAAACATAATTCACTGTGGAGTGAACTGTGTGTTATGCAGAAGCATGAATGGCTATGGCTCTGAGGGAGGATTAATTCTTCTGTTGGATAAGTTCTAAAAGCAGTATATTGTGCTGTACTTCTAGTTTGTAAGATAGATGGCTGACCTGTTTATTTTTAATAACACTTTTTTACCCAAATAAAATAAAGTACTCCGACAAAAAAAGCAGCGAGAGGGAAATCACAGTGGCGGCCTAATGGCAAATGTGGCTTCCTGGCACACATTTCTATTATTCTTGTGATTTTGACTTATTTGGATTAATGACATATAAGTTGGTTCTATAGCATTGTGAACTATCTCAAGTCCATCTTAGAAAGCAGAGTGCTTTATGCACTTAATTATATTATTTTAGAAAAAAACAAACTCAGTAAAAAATAAATCCAAGGTTTTGCAACTAGCATATAAAGAATATGCAAAAGGCATCTCATTCTTTTCTCTCTTGTATTTTATATAGTGACAGCTTGCTTATAATACTAAATATATTTGGACTCATATAATCGCAAACCAGAAGTTCCTTGAATTGTAGATTTTGATTGCCTGTAATTTAATGTAAAATAACAAAACAAAACCCACCCATGTGTTATCTATAGATTATTAATAAGTAAAAATCATCCATTTCAATTGTAACTCAGTCTGACTAGAAGTGACCAGGGATGCTTAAATCTTATTCAATATAAAATAAGCTGAAGTTATATTAACAGAAAATTCATTAATATACTCTTGTACTTTTAAAGAATCACAGAATAACCAGGTTGGAAGAGACCCACTGGATCGTCGAGTCCAACCATTCCCACCAATCCTTAAATCATGCCCCTAAGTACCTCATCCACCCTAACCTTAAACGCCTCCAGGGACGGTGACTCAACCATCTCCCTGGGCAGACCGTTCCAATGCCTAACCACCATCTCCGTGAAGAATTTTTTCCTTGTCTCAAGCCTAAATCTCCCCTGGCGGAGCTTGAGGCCATTCCCTCTCATCCTGTCCCCTGTCACTTGGGAGAAGAGGCCAGGACCCTCCTCTCCACAACCTCCCTTCAGGTAGCTGTAGAGAGTAATAAGGTCTCCCCTCAGCCTCCTCTTCTCCAGACTAAACAACCCCAGCTCTCCCAGTCGCTCCTCATAAGATTGTTCTCCAGCCCCTTCACCAGCTTCGTTGCTCTTCTCTGGACTCTCTCCAGAGCCACAGAGATCATTAATTGGGTGCTGTGTACCTACAGTAACTTTAAATGCGTCTTGTACTGTTTGGAAAGACTTGGTATTCTGTGTTGTAATACTTGTTTAGATGCAATTAAAGATAAGTGGTATTCTTCTATTTCAGCATTGAGTCCTGTGTAGAATTCTCTAAGATAACAATAAATGCTAGCTTTCTAGATTTTTTCCTCTCCTTCTGGTTTGAGTTAATACAGAGCCAGCAGAGGGAGACAGAATGTTTTATTTTGTGCAGAGGTAGAGGTGTATCTGTGGTTTTCATAGGTTCGTGGCTTTCATATCCTTTCTTTAAACATGAAGGGAAGTGCTTTACAAATGTGGTCAGGTGATAATTCAATGAAGAAAGTAAAGTCAGGCTGCCAAATAAATGCTGTTCAGAAAGGAAGTATTAGGTTCCATATGTGAAGTAGCTGAAAAATGGCGACAAATGACTTCTTGGTTATAACAGAGATCTCTGGTTCCACGTGGTTAGGGGGGTTATTTCAAAGCTCCTGACTGAGTGAGCTGAGTGTTTTGGAGTTCAGCTACAGAAATTCAGAGGTTCATGTATATACTTATTAGCAATGCTTGTGATCTCTTTGAGTGCATCTTAACTGGATAGAAAGCCAGCACAAACTGGCATCATCTGGGCACAGACTGGTGCCCTGCATGTTCCCAGGGGAGGGACAGAATTTCCTTGTATGAGACTGGGCTATGAAGTCTCCTCAACTTCTGGGGATGTGTTACTGTCTTTGTAGCATCAACTTTCCTCACAGGGTATGGAGCTGACTCAGAGGGAATTGGGAATGCCTTGGCTGATGCTGTAGTTGTATGAGTTGGCTAGGAGAGGACTGGGCAAGATCACCATCATCAGGTGTCTCTGGATAAATGCAACTTAGATTCACTAAAGTACTCGCACATCTAGATTAAACTTCTGTTTTCTCTCTCCTCCCTCCCTCTCTCCAAAGTTTCTTTTTAGCTGCAGTCCTTCCACATCTGTGTGTCCTGTCCCATCTTCCACGTTTTTTCTGCTTCCTAATTCTTTATTACTTTTGCTCACTTGATCCCAGTCTTTAAATGTTGAACTTCTCAGCCCTGTTCCATTTTTCCCATCCCTACATCTTGTCTTCCCTGCAGTATCTACCACTGGCCCTCAGTCAGACAACTCCCTGTCGTTGAGTTTTCCTCACGCTGATCCTTGGTCTCTGTCATATGTTCTTCCTTGTTTTGTTCCTGCATGCACTGATTATCTGCTTACATGTTTCTCCATCCTTCCTCTCCCCTCAGCTTTTGCTAGAAGACCAAGGCAGTTAATCTCAGATTTTAGTTTATTGGATGAATTTTTGATTAAAGTTGTAAGAACAGTATTATATTATATTTAATATAATATACTGTGGACTGCTAACACAATATTGACTTGATTGAACTTGAATTTCTTAAGGTTCTTGGAAGAGAAGAAAATTTTTCACAATGAGAATAATCAGCCATTGCAATAATCTCCCCCAGGGAAGTAGTGGATTCCCCAGTGTTGGTCACTTTTAAGATTCAGTTGGACAGGGTACTGGGCTATCTTGTTTAGACAGTGCTTTTGCCAAGAAAGGCTGGACCAGATGATCCTGGGGTAACTTCCAACTCAGTATTCTATGATTTTATGATGTGATTCTGTGATTGTCACTCTGGGTCAGATGTGTCATAGCAAGGGGCAAACACTGGTGTACATGGGGAATAATTCATGCAGGTCAAATGATGTGTGTGACTTATCTATCTTTTCCCATTCATTTTCCCATAGTTTGATGTACTCTTGCAGTTGTATAAAAATGCTTTAACCTGGAATACCTCAATTGCTCTACTTTAATTGTTTGTCTTCCTTTATTACTCAGTGCATGCTGATACTGTGGCAGTTTTGCCCTAAACCCTCGCCTCCTCCCAAATCTCTACCGATATAAATTAGGGAGTGTATGTATTATGCTTCTATTTGCTTTTTATGTTCCTCACTTTAACATCTGAAGTATATATTAAGGAGGAGGTTGTTACATATTAAAAATTGGAACTATTAACGTCTGTGCAATTTCCAGTGTTGCATTTGCAATTAAAAGAGGGATTATCGTGTGCTTGCAGTGTTCATCTCCAACTGTAATTTTGATTTCCAAGTGGATGTGAAGCAGGTCTTTCATTTAGAAAACGTTGTCTAATTTTCAAGGTGTTAGTGTAATACCTTTTAAATTTAACTCAGTAGTTCTGATGTTTGAAGCCAGATGAATCTGCTTCAGTAACTTCTTATAGCAATAACTATTTAATTATCTATCAAAAGTACATTCCTCCTCTGTTGTGGTTAAAATAGGAGGTTTACTTTTTATAGAGTCTGATTCCATGTGAGTCACTCTCAAATGACTCAGGTGGCTGCATGTTTCAGTTCAGTAGCTTTCCTATAACCTTGTCTGTATTTGTGTGCTCCTGTTAAATTACTAGTCTAGCCTTCATGGGTGCTAATGAATTTGATCCTTTAAATTGATGCTGTGGATTTTTGAAATGCATGGTTAAGAAACGTTCTTTGTGGCTACTTCTTGGTTTGTCCTTAATTTATTTCTACCTGATCTTTTCTCCATTGAAGCCTTTTGGTGGAGAAAGGGAAATGGAACGCAACAGAACCACGAGCTTGAAAATGTCGTAGTCATCTTAAGTTGTTAGTTTAAACTGCTGCCAAAGGTAGGCTATATTTTCTTTATAGTCAGTTACCAGGTTGTAGCAGAATGTGTAAACAAACAGAATATTGCTATTGATCTTTAATTATTGCTGTTTTCATCAAACTGTTAGTTATGCTGCATAGAGTGAGGACTGGTTAGCAAGGATTTTGTAATCCATTCTGTGTCATGTGCTGGTTTGCAAGGAGTGAAGCAATGAGACAGCTGGAAAAGGAGAGAATCTGTATTTAGGGATGCTGGAGCTTGACTCAGTGAGGATGGCAGCTTGGTCCATAAGCTGCATTGGGCCACTGGGCAGCAGTTCTTTTCATCTGGATCTTGACTGAAAAGTTCTCATGGTCTGTGCTACTGCAGAAGATCCCATTCAGAAGGCTGCAAGAACGAGTGCTTCGAGTAGTACAGAACCTGGAATCCTCACTTTGAGGGAAGTTCTGCTTTAAGTATACAGCAACTAAAATATCTCATTTCAGCATGAAATAAAACACCCACTCACAAAAGTTGTTTGCTTATGAAGCACAATTCTGAAAGCTTACATTTTGAACTGAAACGCTTTGTTCAGATTTTGGCATCTCACCCTTTTTAATTTCATGTTATGTAACGAGCCATTTTCAAGTAAGATATTAAAATGTTTAATCCTAAAAGGAGTTAAAATTATGCTTCTAGCATTTGGGAATATGTTTTCATTAAAGATTACATTCTGCCATGAAGGACTTTGCTTTCCACAAACTGGTATTTTATTAGAGAGTTTTCTATTAATTTTCTATTAAAGTGGTTCCTACCAACTTTGTTACTAAAATTTTCCTGGGAACATGCAACCAGCCCCTTTACTTTTGTTTTGCGACCCCTGGCTGCTCAATGCTGGGATTGACAGGCTGATTTCAGGAACTGAGGAGCCAACGTGCATTTGTAAGCCATATATTAATGTCAGGAGGCTTGGAACTAGATGATCTTTAAGGTCCCTTCCAACCCAAACCATTCTGTGATTAAGGTGAAACGGGCTCCCTGTAGTGGTCAGCTGAGCAGGTAAGAGCATCAGCCTCTGCTTATCTAGCTACAACCGCTGTTCTTTTTTCCCTTACCTCGCAAATAAATAGTTTTACGGTATCTTCTGTATTATGCTGAAAACTGATGGGCTAGTGTAACCAGCCCCTGCGATGGGCAGGGACACATCCCACTAAATCAGGCTGCCTATAAAACTTATTACCTAAAATATTTCTGAGTATTAGAAATGGGGATTAACGTGACAGATTATTGTGTGAGGGTTATTTTGAATTACTCAAAAAGCAATATTTGTAGTATTTACATCCTAATTTGCCTGAGCAAAGTGGTTCTCAAACCAGTGATATATTATTTCTCCGATGCTGCAGTAGCTTTGGAAGGTGGGATTTGATCAGTTTGCCCTGAGGAGCCATGCAGTCACTGGCAGTCGTGCTGGGCTGGAGCAGGATGAGCTCAATTTCACACTCCTCCTGAATTTATGCATCTCGCCTCATTTAACCATAATAATCCCAGGATGACTGAATAAAAACCTCACTTTTCCAGTCCTTCAGGGAACTATTACGCTAATCAAACTTCACCACTGATCAGGCATCCACCTGAAAGCTGCAAATGAGCCAACGGAACAGTGGTGTCTGGCAGCTATTTTGGGTGTCATGACTGACTGACAGTGACTGTAGGTGGAGAACAGGCTGTTCTGTTGTTTCAGCAAAAAGCAGCATCCAGCCTGCCAGTGACTTCATTTGTATCTCACCTGAGTGCATTTGTATTTCACAAATGCTTTATACACTTCTGAACCAACGGAAGATCCTTCTCCCGTCTATGCAGGTAGTGAAAAGCTGCGGCATCTATGGCAAATGTTGAACAATCAAGATGTAAAGGTTTATTTGTGTGTATAAGCTGGCAGCACTGGTGGCTATGTGAGCCGCATAACTATAATAACATGTCATCGCAATCTTTAATCTTCCTCGGACAAGTTTTTGGATGTTGAAACAATCTGAGAGAAAAAGTTGTGCATTTAGATTGTATGCATAGTCTTTTACAGTTGTCTAGCTTAGCACTACTGCCTCTTATTGTTCTGTGGGTTACACTTCAGTACAAGTAACTGTGCTGTTCTTTTTCCTAATGAAATGTTCTTTCTTTTTTTTACAATGTGAACTTGTAGGAGGGTTAATGGGGCTTCACTGAAAGAGCCCAAGAGGGTACATAACCTTTAAGTAACACAGATGCATTTATCTCTGAATATGGCACATGCTAAACATTCTTTGGTTGAGTTAGTCTTTGAAGAAAAGAATACTGAAGATCAAATGGAGGATAACAGCTGCTTGGGATAATTAGTACTAGGAATAGATTGATTTATGGAGCATCAGGCAGTGCTAGCAGCTATGTTTCTGCCACTTTGTGAGATAAGCTTAACATTTAAAAACAAGATGCTAGAATAAGGGGCTGTGAACTTAGTATGTTTGGATCAATAAATTGTCTTGCTTGTAATTCTGGAACAGCTCTGGAGAAGGAGTTAAATGAGAACATCAGATTTTAAAAGGCTTATGTTACTGAAGCTGTTAATAACCAGAAATTGACTTAGCAGTAAATAAGTGCTCCTCACATACCCTTGAAATTTGCCAAGAAAGTCGAATCTGTGTTCCGTCTCCACATTATATCATCTTACTAGAACGCTTTCTAAAAAGAAAGTGACACAAGCCTGTAATTTATATCCCTTTCTTAGTAAAAACTGGAAACCTTCTCCTGTGTTTTGTCAGTGGTGAAACAGCTTCTAACTCTAGTTCCCTATAAATTGTAGTTACTTCCCTAAAATCACAGCAACTTGTTACTGAACAGTGTGTTATCCCTGCCATCCATACAATACATGTGGCCAAAATACAGAGCATGAACAGTTTCTGGTTCTTGAGCTGCACTAGGCATCACTGATAGCTAACAGTTTAATGTGGAGATTGGGGTGGATTTTTTCAATATGTTGCTGCTAATTACATTATCTCATCCAATGGTCATTGGCAGCAATAGCTACTGTGTCTTAGATCCTGAAGGAAAAATAATTATGCAGTGAGACTAAAGGAAGTCATAATGGAGTGGTAATCAATCTACATAACAGTTCCTTCTTTAAAAAGAATACTCATCTGAGGAATTAAATATTACTAATATTTATAGTAATGCCTAGAGAGGCCCAGTGAAGTCAGGAACCTGATGAGCCGGTCACTGGACAAAATACAAGGCACAAGGCTCTTTGAAAAGCAAACTTTTAATGAGACAAGACTACTTGAAGGCTGGTAGAAGCACATTTTCAGAGGACTGAAGTGAGTTGTCCCAAGCTACGCAATACTAAAAACAATAAACTTTGCTGTTAACAAAACTCGTGCTTGTGTGGTGTTGTAAACGTTTGAAATCAATTTTAATGACTCAAAACTTCAATACTAAATGAGCCTTTGATGAATCCTAAACACTTCCAGTTCAATAAACTTGTCTTGTAAGAGTGGGTTATGAACAGAAATTTTGTCATTTAACTATGGAGTAAAAAAGCTTGGAGTACTAATATTGTCGTGACTGAGAACTACTTTCTTCTCTTCATCTTGCTCATGAACTTCGGTGAAAAACTGTCTCTGTGTCAAACTTGTATGACGAACATGCATAATTTTTTTTCAGGGAGGGGAGGTGGTATCCTGAGGCTCATTTGCTTTGTTAGCTGCTTCCTTTTCCAACACTTGCAGAATGTGCTCTGTGGAGCTATGGCCCACATGGGAAATTAAGGGAATTAAGGGATATGGAGGACTTGGGGTTGCAGTAGCTTCATGTACATGCAAGACTTCATTGGAAAGTTTCCGTTTCTTTACAGAACTAGTGGCATCTGCAAGTGGGAACCAATGTATATGTGATCAAAGAAGTTTAGTGGTGGTGGGGGACTTCCATACTGACTGATCAAGATTTCTTGTCCCAAGATCTCTGTGGAGTTTAGATTAGCCTCTCTTGGAGTAAACCCCATTCCCCTCCTCAACACCACAAAAGGTTTTCTGTTCTGTTTCTGTGTAACAGAGCTGTGTCTATGGAGGCTATGATTGTGCTGGAAGTAGGACTCTCTTATTGTTGGACAGTGCAGGAAAAGCCCAACTCTTTGCTACATGTCTGATGAAAGCCTTGTATAGCCTGAGCCTGGTTTTTGATGGATGATCTTAGCATTGCTGCAAATAAGTACTAAACAATATACAAAAACTTTTATGTGTAAACATGGTCCCATTTCCATAGTGCTTCTTGGCCCAAAGGAAAGGAAGTTTTCTGGTTAGTTGTTTTTCTAATTTAATCTAAGATCTTTTGAAAGTGTTCTGTCTCTAGATAAATCTTGTCTTGGGGACATAGAGTGGTTTTTATTTAATTACTTATGTTGGAAGGATTAAAATATTGCAGTTCAGACCAATGAAGGTAGCAGTCCAATCTGTAAAATCCATTTTCTATGCTAGGTGCTAAGCAAATAATCAGATTCTAGAATAAAGGAAAAGCTGCTAAGTTTTAGAGTTGGGAGCCTGCAGCTTGCTATGACCTCCATTCTTCTGCAAATATTATCTTAAGTGTGCTGACAAATCATACCTGTCAGAATTCTTTTTTTCATATATTGCATTAGTTTTTCTGCTGACTTGGTTATTTGTTTTTTAAGATGACTGTGTAGCATTTAAATAGGATTCTGGAGTGTGAATACCGGCCAAGATATGCATTTGCTTCATATTGTTTAGCAAGGTTAGGGAATGTTTCTTAATTTTTATGATTATGCTTTTTGGCAATATTTTTATACAGGCCTCTTCAACAATTTTCTTCTTAGTATGTTCTTTGCCAATATAATATTTTTAATTCTGTGCTTCAGTAGAGACAGTTAATTTCTCTGACAAAAAAGGGGGGAATTTGCTTTCTGAGACCTCACTTCAATTCATTACTTTTTATTTAATTTAAAGGTCCTCTCTATAAGTGTGTAAGCATTGCCATGACTTTCATTCCAGTTGTTAACTCTAAACTTTGTGCTACTCCTGACTACAGCAGTTAAGATATTTTGTCAATTTTAACAGTCCTTGCATGACACCTCTTTTACCTTGCTAATTTGATGCAACTATCTGCTTAATTTAACTGTGTACAATCTGCTTTACTGTCCAGTTGGCATGTGAAGGCAATAAATAAATTGACTACCTGCTTGCCCCTATTTCTTACATTTTCTTCATCAGGATAATACAGATCACTTTATTCCTCAAGTGGCAATTAGATCTTTAGAGTCTATTTATACAATTGGATCAAACTAGAAAAAAAACCCTAACCAATCAAACAGGGATGCTGATGTTGAATTACACTGCCCCCCCACCCATAAAATAAAATCACAGCATGAGAAACTCCATCCACTTACTTATCTGTCATTTTACTCTGATTAAGAGTTTGTTGGAAGATTTTAGGACATAGAAAGCTTCAAACGTTGCTTTTATCCTTTAGGAAGACTATCTCTCTATATATATATAGATACACAGACACACAAAGAATTAAATGTAGCAGAGGACTTTAGCTTGTGATTAACACACCTATGTTTTAGTGTCTGTAGACGTTCACATGTACTGTTCGTATCGGTGTTAGATGCCCGTGTTTCCTTTATGGTCATGGTAGATGTAGTCAGTTTCTTGCTGTCATCGCTTTGATATCCAAAGCTCTTCACAACCTCTTCATTATGGTCACATCTTTTCATTTCTTACTCAGTATTCAAGGTTAGGTCATGCCTTCTACCTCCCTCCTACACTTATACTTTAAAACAAGCACTTTCTCAATTTCCTCTCATGTTGGTATTTTCTTGTAGCTGTTTAGCCCTGTTGAACTTAAATTGATGATTAAAACCTAATCCTTCAGCTTTGTTATTGAACTTACACCTTCATGGGTGTCTCTTGGTACTCATCTTTGCCATGAAGCCTACAGCCGCTCTTCTATTAAGACTGTTGTTCATGGTACTTTCCAATATAATCTTGCTGTCTCCCTGTGCTCCTCTGTATGCTAATGTGTGTTCTTTTCTCTTATTACTTTATTTCAAAGCAGGTGGTCTGTTTTTTTGCTGTGCTGGTGCAGCACCTACTGCAGTAATGCTGCAGCCCAGAATTAAGATATATGGGTGCTGCGGTGAATATATAAATTGCTTTAATAGAATATCAGGTATACTCAGTTGTGCAAGTTTGTTTTCCTCTGTCACTGGCATAAAAAAGTGGAACGAAATTCTGTCTTTTGATCAAGCAATATTATATTTGAGCCCCTTTTTGTCTGCCACATAGATGGCTCTGAGTTCAAGCTCTGCCTTGTCTTTTAAGGGCAGCCACTGAACTCTATGTAAAGACAAAGGTTTTCACATCACATCTGTTTTGTACTGTCAGAATATATTTTTTTTTCTTCTGTTATATTTGAGATGTCTCTGATCTGTGGTGATTGTTGTTTAAAAAACACGAGCCAGTTTCTATTTCTCAGGAATTCTTTTAGTTCTCTCCTGTTAAACTCTGGGAAGAATCAATTCCCAGTTATGGCTTGGAGTGAAACAGGACAGCCTTTGTACCCAGTCCACTGGCATTGGTTGCTGTCATTTGTGTGCTGAAATATCAGCAAACTTAATTCTTCTGTCCTCAAAGCCAGTGTGACCTAAGAACTCCAGATGCTAGAGAACACTAGCTTTTTAATGGTGTGACAGTTGGTGGCATAGGAGAGTTAGTAATTTGTGATGTAAAGCATTTAAATATTAGCATATTCCTAGCTTTCAATGCGATTGTGTTGTAGAGACAGGTTTAAGAAAAGCTTGTGGCTTACTGCTGAGCAATTTCCTAAAGAACTCAGGAAAGAAGGGGCTTCGTGTGCTGCTGGATTGAGCATAGCTCTGGGAGAGAGGTAAATGCAGTTCTGCTGTCTCTTGTCTTATCCCTGGTACTGTACTCGTGAAGTCTTTCATTCAACACAACAGCTATGTATTTACAAATGGAGAGGGGTTATAGGCAGGTTCAAGGGGGGTCTATACTTCTGGTTTAGCAACCTGTGATGCTTTTGAGGGATTTCATATTTTCACCTACATGATCCAATGGCGTAAGCATCTTGTGCCACTCTACGAACAACCTACAAATTGAGGGACTGCGGTCAGCCTTACTGGTGCTGGTTCACTGCCTGTAAATGTGGTGCCTCCCAAAGGTGGAAAACTAGTCAGCTCAGCTCCACTCTGTTGTGCTGTAAAATGCTAGAAACTGCTTTCACGACTGACTTACAGATGTTTTGATTACAGACGTTTGCTATTTCAAGTGTTTGCATCGATGCTGGAAAAGTTTGGCATACTTCTCAGGGTATCTGCCAAAAACCTTAAGAAGCAGTATGATTATGAATACTGTTCAGCTTGCTAATACACTTCAGGTGTAACTGTCCCTCACTCCCAAAACATAAATTACAACACATAGTTGTTAGTCGGTGATGTTGGGGTCAAGGAGACATGGCTCTGTTGATGAGAAAAAAAGGAGGTCCCTTCAGTCCTGTCCTAGTTTATGCAGATGTCAGGTACAGAGGGCAGGAGCACGTGGTGTGTGTGTGTATGGGAGAGAAGGGGAGGAAGGGTAAAAAAAATTACTAAAGATCATAACAGAGAATTTTGAGCCTGAAGTTCTCTCTTGGCTGAGTTCTGATTGTGATAAGCTGAAGGATCATGTAGTATAGGTACAGTTGTGAGCTTCTTACAGGAGTAATAGTCTTGTAGGCTAATTTCCTGTTGAAAGATAAGCACTGCATTAAGCAGTGCTCTTTTAACTGATGTTCTCTAGATCAGCCCTCAATAGATGTAGCTAAACAACATGCAGGCAATATTCTCTTCCAGACACCTTAGCTATAAACAAAGCCCCATGGCCAGAGTGTGCTTTCTAGTATAAGAATTCCCCAGATCCTCTGTTTGACTTAAACCCTCCACGAACTAGTGGGCTGTTTCAGGGCCTCCTTCCAGAGAAGCTTCTGTTAAAGAGTACTTACTATGTTTGTCAGTTTTTGAAGGGGGAAATAAGTAAGAAGGCTTTGTGCCCAGAGTCCAAAGGAAGAGGAAGCACTGGACTAGAACTGGGTTTGTTTGGATTTGTTTCTCAGCTCTGCTGCACGCTTCCTGAGACTAATCACTTAAATCTTGGTTCTCTGTTTCCAAAAAATCATAGATGTTATTTCCTGTCCATTGTGTAGTTGATATTTGTGCTGCATACCTTTGTAGGCAAGGATTGGCTCTGCTCTTTTTGTCTGTGCTATCTAATATATAAAAGAGGTCCTGACCTCTTTTGTGACATATATGTACAAAGTGATACAAATGGTGACTAATGCAATGGAACAGTCTAGAATATTCATACTGTGTTGATGAGACTGGTGTGTCAACACACTGCACCATTTTCCTGAGCCGTGCTTGTTGCAAGTCCATAAAATGAGCCTTCCCTAGCCACAAATACAGTAGCAAAACTTCATTTTTGTATTGGTTTTGGAACCACCCCTTGTCCAGTAAAGGCAATTCTGGATTACTTGTCTGAGAGCAGAGACCAGCTTGGTGGCAGAACTGTATCTGTTAGTCCAAGATCATGTTTTTCCTTCTGTTTGACACAGATCTGTCCACTCTTACCCATAGACTCCCTCTGCCTGTGCTCATGCAACTGTGGATACGTGAAGCAATGCTACAGGCTCTGTGCTTGGTGGTCCAGGCAATAGTTACAGCTGGTAGCTCAGAGCACCTGCTCACCTGCAGTGTCTGAGGTAGCAAGTCAGCAATGGGGCCTGTAGAGCAGTGCTGGCAGTGCAGTCAGGAGGTGATGCTCTGCTTGCAGGCTGAGGTGGGAGGAGTGCTGAGCTGTGCCACCTTTCATGTTCAAGGGCAGGCAATGTAGGGTTCCCTTAGCACCTGTGACCCTCCAGTATCAAGACCCATCAAGCCAGAGGCCTCTTTTCAAGCTTTCAGAGGTGGCTCCATCTTCTGTGTTGTAGGACTGTGAAACTCCAGGTGGGCCATGGTTGTTTTCAGGCTTTTAGGACCTAGCAGAAGGAAACAGGGCTGGGTTCAGCAGAGGGGATATTTAATAATAGAACAAATACAGAACTGGATATAATAGGAATTTTGTGCTCCAGTGATGAAGATATGGGTTAAATGTATTTAAAATAGTTTTGCCTCCTGGGAGAATCTCAAATTGCCTTATCTTTTCTTCCTTCCAAAGCAGACACATTTCATTCCATATGTGTTCTCTTATACGATGCAATTTGAAAGTAAAATCTTTCCTCTTTTGAAGCTTGTGATGAACTAGAATGCGCATCAGAAGAACTTGTGTTGGTACAGATTTAAGATTTCTCAATTTGCTAGTTTCTGTAGAGGTTTTTGAAGCCAAGTGGTAATGGGTTTGTACCTTCTGATTACACATTGTGGGCTTTTAAAGGAAGCAACTCTGGGGTTTAGTAGACAGTGGCCCTGTGATGTGGTCAGTGCAATAGGTTTTGCCTTGTAGGTGCAATACATTTTCCCGCCCCCTCCCCCGTCCTATTGATACATATTTGTTTTGATATTTGCTGGTGTAGTGATTCTAAAATGCTTTGGGATGAAACATATTACAATATTATCAAACTAATACATATTAAATTATTATTGTATTTATATGTAGTATCATATATAATATATATTTTTTCCATGGGTAAGTGTTGCTTTAAGTATTTTTGCTAACACTGATGTCCAGAAGCACAACAAACAAGCTCTGTCCCCAAACTTTCACTGTTCTACTGGGATGCAAATCAGAATTACAGGAGGTCTATAGACTTTTCAGTGAAATATAGGGGAAGATACAGAGTTCATGAAATACAGTGACCCAGCTGAAGATGTCTTACCATTTTTAGTCTTTTGATTGCATTCACTCTTCTTTGCACATATCAGAACAGAACCAGTGAACTGTGCCTTCCAGTAATCCTGGGTTTGGGTGGTTAAGGCTCCCAGCAAACAAATGTGTCCTTTTGTTTAAAAGCAGGATTGGTTTGCAACTCCATTTCTGCTGCTGTTTCTGTTGCTGCCCCATCTACTTGTGCTCATTCTCACTTTCTGGCAGCCTGTCTTTTACCTTGTTTTCCTAGTGCACACAGAAGCGAAATGGGCTGATGAACAGGGAGGTCTAAGGTAAATGGAGTATGTTTCTGTGTCAAAACCTGACAGTGATCATAGGACTGATCATTATAAGACCAGTTGTAACAATCAATCAAGTGAACTAGTGTTTCTTATAAAGTATGTTATGGCCTTAAGAAAAGGTGTGGTTAGCAGGTAGTGTTAAGACTGCAGAGATACCAAATGACGAGGTAAGGTTTTTCAGAAAGTAACTCTGTTGTGTGTGTGGGAATAAATGAACTACGGGGAGAGGGAGAAGCAAAGTCTCATGTTAATAACTACAAAATATCTGGAGCTGAAATATTTGGGTGAGCCAAAACTCTTTGAACTTTTTGTTTCCAAATCTTTTCTGACTGTTATTGCAGTAATTGCAGGTAAGGACTTGAGGACTTGGCCTCTCTGCAATGAGGGATCAAACTAGAATCATAACGTCTGGTAACAGCTTCGAGTTCAAATGTGTTTCTTTTTCATGAGCTTGGAACTATGATGATTTGTCTGAAATGCCCCTATCATTGAAAGCTATTTACAGCTTAACAGTGGTGAATGTGGGAAGTTTATACAAGCTACTAACATGCAGTGTCACGATTAGATGTCTGCAGGTCCAGGAAGTGATGTAGAACATGTCTTGCCACAGGCAAATTAGAGGCTTTGCCTGATCAGTGGTTAAAACCCAATGCCATCCACTTTTCCAGAAGCTAGGCTCTTGCCCTTAAGATATACATATGTATGCTTAGTGGGAGGCTTATCCATGTCTCTAAAATCCATTTGTGCTAATGATCTAGTGAATCATCAAACCCATTAGTATGGCTTGTCTTCTACATTTGTCTCCTGAAGTTCATCTTTGCAGTTTTTTTCCTCAAGAGTAGTAATATTGTGCTAATCGGCTGGCATGTGGGAAAGCTCCTTAATGGTATGTTGGTCCTTAGAAGTAGCCATGTCCCAAGTCACAGAATGATTGTCCTGATTGTTTCCAGTTTTCTTATAGAGTGACAAGTAGGAGAAATAGCAGTAAGGAGGACACCGAATTCTCACTTCGAGGGCTGGTTATCCACAGCTGTTAAATACTGATGTCTTTCCCAGAGCTGACTTGTAATTGTTTAAAAATTGAAGGTAACGTATGATAATATTCAGTTCAGTGGGATGACTGATTGTCATTGTATAGATAGTGAGTGGTTCTTGAAACTTTGGCTATAGCTCCCGAGACTTTGGGCATGTAGAGTTGGTTAGCCAGTCTTGAAACAATTCAACAACAATGTGGTGCTATTTGTGTATGGTGCTCAAGAGGAGAATTAGAGAGATTACGTGGTTATTTCTGTATTTAAATGTTTTTGTTACAGTCTCATTGGTACGATCTGTACACTTAGGGAGATTAATTCATTTCAAATTTGATGCTCTTCCCACTAAATCATCATCTCCAGCTGGCACTGAAATGAAGCGATTTGCATCATCTACATCAGCAGGGAAGTGTCACCTTTGTTAAAGAAAGAACCACTGACACACAGACTTAATTATCTATTCAGAGTGCCAGCTAGCAGCTCAAATATAGTGACTTTTCTCCAAAATCAAATTGGATATTTAAAGAGGCATGATCAAAATCATGCTTCTCTGCAAACTCAACAGTAACTTCTAAAAATAGCTATAACTGATCTTAAAAAAAGGCTTGCTTATGTGTTTTATACTGTGTGTCTTTTGTATAACTGGCTTCACTGCTTATCTTTTGTCATCTTTGTAATGTGGCTGAGAAAAACATCTTTTTAATACAGGAGGAAATTGCTGTTTTAAAGCCACAGATGTTGGCAGGGAGACTCTGACTTCTGAAAGCTTGGTCTTCGAGCCCGACTGATGTGGTATGATAAATGTGCTCTCCTTCCACAGAAATGCTGAGCGATTTAGGTAGTAAAAGCTATCATTATTTCAAATACTTTCCCTTCTTGTCAATCGAACCACTAGGTTGAAATTCTGCATCAAACCCTTTTAAGGTGCTGTTAGGCTAAATAGCACTGGAAAATGCATCTACTAAAATGCTGTTGAATAGCTTAACTGTTTAGGACCTGGCACATCATTAATAATAAGTGCAGTTGCAGTTTAGAATCATAGAAAAGGGTGTTATTTTAGTTGAGGGCATTCAGAGTCTCTGTGCTGGAGAATCAGAAGCACAGAAGCTGTGCAGACCACTTGCTCTTCCTCCTGCTGGGGCTGACTCTGAGCAGCCCTGGGTGCAGGACCCCAGCCTGCCCTGCCAGTGTGTTGTGTTACATCCATAGGCTGGTAGAGCTTGTGGGACTCCTTCCTAGGGCAGCTTTTTGAAAGGAGCAGCAGAACCATCTCTACATGTCCAGCTGAAGGCCAGAATCCCACACAAGGTCTCTTACAGGCCTTATGAGGAACGGCTGAGAGAGCTGGGGTTGTTTAGCCTGGAGAAGAGGAGGCTTAGGGGAGACCTCATTGCTCTCCACAACTACCTGAAAGGAGGTTGGAGAGAGGAGGGTGCTGGCCTCTTCTCCCAAGTGACAGGAGACAGGACGAGAGGGAATGGCCTCAGGTTCCACCAGGGGAGGTTTAGGCTGAACATTAGGAATTTTTTTTTTCACAGAAAAGGTCATTGGGCATTTGAACAAGCTGCCCAGGGAGGTGGTTGATTCATCTTCCCTGGAGGTGTTTAAGGCACGGGTGGACAAGGTGCTGAGGGGCATGGTTTAGTGTTTGATAGGAATGGTTGGACTCAATGATCCAGTGGGTCTCTTCCAACCCAGTGATTCTATGATTCTATGATTCTTTGCTGGATGTTCAGCTCATTTGGTGTTGATGAGGCTGCACCTTGAATACGGTGTTTGGATTTTGGTTCGTTATTACAAGAAAGACCTTAAGGTCCTGGAGTGTGTCCAGAGAAGGGCAAGGAGGCTGGTGAAGGGGCTGGAGAACAAGTGTTAAAAGGAGCTGCTGAGGGAACAGGTTGTTCGGGCTGGAGAAGAGGAGTCTGAGGGGAGACCTTATCACTGTCTACAATTGCCTGAAAGGGGTTGTAGCGAGGCGGGTGCTGGTCTCTTCTCCCAAGTGACAGGGGACAGGATGAGATGCAGTGGCCTCAAGCTGCGCCATGGGAGGTTCAGATTGGACATTAGGAACAATTTCTTCACCGCAAGGGTTCTCGGGCAGTGCCACAGCTGCCTGGGGAGGTGTTGAGTCGCCATCCCTGGAGGGGTTTACAAGACAGGTGGATGAAGCGCTTGGGGCTGTGGTTTAGCACTGGACAGGTACGGTTGGGCTTGATCTCAAAGGTGTTTTCTACCCTATCGTTTTTGTGATTCCACGATTTCCTTCTCGGCAGCGTTACTGACACTCGTGCCCGCGGGGGGCACGGAGCGAGCGGTGCAGCCCTCCAGCCCTTTCCCAGCGCTGCCGCATCCCAGGTGGTGCGGGAGGAGGCTGCCGGGTAGTTCAGGCGGTGCTGCTAGGATTGTGGGCGGGCGCAACTCTTTTCTTTTTTTTCCCCTTTCCTTTCCTCTCCCCGTTTTTCCCCCCTCGTTCTGCTCCCGCGGGGCTGCCGGCCGAGCCCCGGCGCTGCCATGCGGCAGGAGCGGCTGCCGGTCTCGCTGCGGCGCGGGGGGCGATGCCTGCGGCGGCAGAGCTCGGCCGGCGGCGTGGGCACCATCCTCAGCAACGTCCTCAAGAAGCGCAGCTGCATCTCCCGCACGGCGCCGCGCCTGCTCTGCACCTTGGAGCCAGGTACCGGGGGCAGGGCCGGCCGGAGCGGGGCCCCCGGGCCCTTCCCGGGGCTCCTGCTGCGCCCACGCCTCTCCCCGTCACACACAAAGGCCTTGAGCTTACTCCCCCACCCCTGCCCCCCCCAGCCGTTCTCTTCTCTCCCCGCCACAAGCTGTCCTCAGCCTTTCCCTTCTCCTTCGCTCCCCCAGCCTTCCCCTTCTCTTTCACCCCCCTCAGCCTTCCCCTTCTCTTTCACCCCCCTCAGCCTTCCCCTTCTCTTTCACCCCCCTCAGCCTTCCCCTTCTCTTTCACCCCCCTCAGCCTTCCCCTTCTCTTTCACCCCCCTTAGCCTTCCCCTTCTCTTTCACCCCCCTCAGCCTTCCCCTTCTCTTTCACCCCCCTTAGCCTTCCCCTTCTCTTTCACCCCCCTCAGCCTTCCCCTTCTCTTTCACTCCCCTCAGCCTTTCCCTTCTCTTTCACCCCCCTCAGCCTTTCCCTTCTCTTTCACCCCCCTCAGCCTTCCCCTTCTCTTTCACGCCCCTCAGCCTTTCCCTTTTCCTTCACTCCCTCAGCCTTCCCCTTCTCTTTCACCCCCCTCAGCCTTCGCCTTCTCTTTCACCCCCCTCAGCCTTCCCCTTCTTTTTCACCCCCCTCAGCCTTCCCCTTCTCTTTCATCCCCTCAGCCTTTCCCTTCTCTTTCACCCCCCTCAGCCTTTCCCTTCTCTTTCACCCCCCCCCGCCTTTCCTTTCTCTTCCCTCCCCCGACTTTCTCCCCGTCCATTCTTCCTCCCTTCTCTCCCCCTATTCTACCCCCTTCTCCCCCTCCAGCCTCTCTTTCTCTCCACTCCCCAGCCTCTCTCCGTGCCCCCTCGTTCCCTGCCTTCTACCTCCCCAGCATCGACTGAGGTTTCCCCCTCAACCCGCTCACTCTGGGTTTGGAGGAGACCCCTCCTCCCAGCCTTTGTCTGCGCTAGGGTGTTGTCTAAATTCGCAGCTTTGCCTTCCCTAAGCGGGGAGACATCGGCTCTGCGGCTGTTTTGTTCTGGATCCTGCTTCACTACCAAAACCTGCTAAGGAGCAGGTGGTCACCCTACATGTGCGCTCCGGGAAGGGGGTTTCATCAGGAGCACTGAGGGGGTGATCTACTGAATGCTAGATTCTAGTTGCCTGCCATCCAAATTTTGGGTAATTTGTTTTTTTTTTAATGGAAGCATAGAAATATGTAAGGTTCCATTTCCCATTGTGTTAGCTGTAAGCATGTCAAGAGCGTGGTGCTGGCTGCTGCCTTGTTTGAGATGAGTTTCAGATGCTATTGTTAATAACGTCTCAGATATATTCTGGTATATGCTTATGTAGTTGGTGTTATCAAGGAGATTTCCTGACTCATAATTCTTGCAGACCCCTACTCCTACAGTAGTCTTCTAATATCGAGGGTAATGATGTTACCTGGATAATGACATTCTTTTATTTACACCAGGGGAGATGGTTGGAGACGTAATCACGAATGCCATAGTCTTAAAGCTAGGAAATCCCACTGCATTGGGGTTTCCATACTGTTCATATGTAACAAAATACAGTAATGTCACTCAGGACATGTAGTTTCATAGAATGATGGAGACAGGGCACCTAAAGAGCCCTTAAAAGATAGATTTAATGAAGTTTTCCTCATATTTTCTTTGTATCTGTATCAGCTGTCTGTTTTTATTGAGAAGTTTCTGTAGACTGCAGATTTAGATGTGCTTTGATGTATCCCAGTGAGCTCTGGCTCCTGACAAAAGTGATTTCATAAAGAGTTACTCAGAATGTTACTTTTATTTCTCATTTTGCAGATGAAAACCTATGTTTAGAGATAAATTACAAGGCAAGGCTAAGAATCTTCCTTAAAAAAAAAAAAAGCAGCAATAAGGTGGTAGTTTAGATTGCCACTGTCTTCGCCAAGTTTGGACTCCCCCTGCACACAGAGCTGCTTTAGGCCTTTTTCCTCATTTGTCTTCTATGAAATATTTATTGGCTTTCCATGGGAGAGGTTTCAATGGCTGCTTTTAAGTACAGCCAAAAACCTACAGTGATGTGCTTTGTAAGTTCGAAGCTGCGGCTTTATAGCTCACATACGTGCGTCACGACAGATAATCTTCCTATGCCTTTTCTGGTTTAGCGTGTCTGAAAAAAATCCCAGACGTTGCCCCATCCTGTTGTTTAATGTTGCTGCAAAGAGAGGATTAGATTTATTCACCCAGGTACTTAGCTAACCACAACATTTTTCTCCCGTCTTGTGGCTCTGTATGTGGTCCTGTGCTACATTTTGGTCATGCAGTGGAAGACTGGTGGATTTGAGAATCCTAGGGGAGTAGTCATCCCTCTTGCAGCCTTTTGTTGTCAGGACTCTGTGTATTTTACATGGAAAAGCTAACAAGTCGAGGGGTTGTGGGTTTTCATCTTTCTTTCTTTTTTTTTTTTTTTCTTTTTAAGTAGCTTTTCTGCAGTGGCTTCTGGTGACCTGGTTTCAAGGGCATTAAACAGGCCTTATTTTAGCATTCTCTTACCCTTCGCAAATTTGACTCATGCCAAACATAAGTACCTTTGTGTGTGCTTGTGTTTGTGGAGCTAATAATTCATCTATGTTCCCAGCACATTCTTGCTGACATGAATTAATGTGCTTCTTCGGTATGAAGGATTGTCTGAAAGTGTATGAACTGGAGGTGATATATTATATGTTGAATGACACTGTAGCCTGGCTGGCTTGATGTAGAAAGGCTGAGTTGTACTGACAGTGCTCACAGTCCCCAAGACCTATTGCTGCATATGTGGTACATTTCTGCCAGGCTGTCCATGCAGAAGAGTTGGGAAGAAAAGTTCCCTTAAGGCCCCAAGGGCTCCTTTTTGCAGATTGCGTGTGTTTACATAACAGAGGGAAATGTGGCCGAATGAGGAGAACGGACAAAAATGGGAAAATCCAGTGAAAATGAGCACAGAAAGTCTGTGTGAGGGTTGGATGGGTGTGGGGCACTGAGGGGGGAAGAAGTTATAGAATTGTAGAATCACAGAATCACCGTGTTGGAAAAGACCCATTGGATCATCAAGTCCAATCATTCCTATCAAATACTAAACCATGTCCCTGAGCACCTCGTCCACCTTTCCCTTAAACACCTCCAGGGAAGGTGACTCAACCACCTGTTATGGAGCTTAATCTTTTGCATACTTGGCTGTCAGTGCTTGCATCTTTCTTAGAAAGCTTATTAGACAAAGAGGAGAGTGGTTACTGGGTTCTTTATGTCTTAAAATCTGTGAAATGATTAATATTTGACTGCTGAGTTGGAAATGAATACATGATTATTTTGGGAGGCTATTGCTTCTTTGCTAGAAGGCAGTGTTAGATAACATGTCAACATCAGTTAACAAAAGGACATCTTTAACAAAAAGAGTTCATGGTCATGATATCTTTCTGCATTTATTAGGGTTTTCTAGTACTTACAACTAGATTGTTTGGGAATGAGACTCGCTTTTTTTTGCATTTACAGTAAACATGATACAATTTCATCCTAGTAGGTTACTGGCATTGTTACATTGCTTTGAATTATTATGAGTAGATTTATCTATTAGGAGTCCCTGCTGAGTGCCATGGACTTAGGGAGAAGAATACTAATGAACAGTTACTCCCAGCAGTAACTGATAATCCTTAATGTTTTTCAACATTATGAAATGTTATGGTTTGAATCTTTATTTTTCTAGGTCTGACAAGTGTGTCTTTTAAGTCTGAAGCAGGGAAATGAAATTACCAATCCACCGATCTCAGTGATGCAATATTAAAATGCTAAAATTCTAAACAATACTGGGTTTTGGGTGATTTTTTTTTTTTCTCCTCACTCTGTTCCACACCCCCATCAAAGGGGAAGGGGAAGTCTTGAAGGAAAGGTCTTTGTCTTTATATCTTTAGCAGTCAATAAGGCTTGTAAATTACTTACCACTCCTTCAGTATGCAAGTGCTGAAAGGCATTTTGTTATATATTCCTTAACTAGCACTACTAGTTTGGCTTTCTGTCAGACTTGCAGGCTTAGTTCTCCAAAGTGCTGAGTGTTACTGGTGGGTTGATTAGCATGGATTTTATATGCTTAAAGTCTTGCTGGGTTTTGGGTTTTTTTCTTGGTTGTTGTTTGGGTTTTTTGGGTTTTTTTTTGGTTTTGAGGGTTTTTTTGTTTTGTTTTTTACATATAGAGCTATTAAAATATACATTAAAAATATTTGTCTAGCATGTCAGAGAAGGGCAAGGAAGCTGGTGAAGGGGCCAGAGAACAAGTATTAAGAGAGGTGGCTGAGGAAACTGGGGTTGTTTAGTTTGGAGAAAAGGAAACTGAGATCTTATCGCTGCCTACAACAGCCTGAAAGGAGGTTGTAGCGAGGTGAGTATTGGTCTCTTCTCCCAGTAGCAAATGATAGCACAAGAGGGAATGACCTCAAGTTGCACCAGGGGAGGTTTAGATTAGACATCAGAATAAACTACTCCACCAAAAGGGTTCTCAGGCACTGGCACAGGCTGCCCAGGGAAGTGGTTGAGTCACCATCCCTCGACATCTTTAAAAGACAGGTTGATGAGGTGCTTGGGGATCTGGTTTAGTAGTGGACGGGTATGGTTGGACTTGTTCTCAATGACCTTTTTCAACCAAATGATTCCATGATATTCTAGACAGACAAGAAGCTATGCTAACACTATTTAAAAATATGGAGCAATGTATCATGTTAAATTATGGGGGGGGGAGGGGAAGGAAAGGCTGTATTCTTTCTCCTAGAAGACTCAAGGGAGGGACACGGTGTTCAGCACCGGAGCCCTGGACAGCGGCATTTGGAGGACCAGGGTCTTCCTAGTTCCAGGAGTTCCTAGCAGGGGATGCAAAGCAAAGCAGAAGCGCTGCTGGTCTTGGGGCTGTGCTTGCTCCAGTGCCACAATCAGGATCCAGTATAGGCCAGATTCTAGCCTTTTATGTAATATATTACATTTTATGCTATTAGCTGCCATGCTTTATAACAATTAAAATAATTTGCTCACATGGCCAAAATAAAATCTAAGCTTAAATGACAATACTGACCAAATGTGCTTTATGTTCTGAGTAATTATTTAAAAAAATATATTTTGAGCCATAAAATCTTTTTAGCACCCCAAACTCAGAAATGAGTTTCTAGTTATTTAATGTCAAGAACTTGAAATAGAGAGTTTCTCTCCATCTGTGTGTAATATTTCTGTGGATGCATATGATAGTTTGCAGTGTACAAATGTAGTTTGTAGAATAGTGAACTGTGTGATTTTTAGTGGAATGAGTTCTTCCAAACTACATCATTAGAGTAGAGAGGGTATTACCGCATTTTAAAAACATTTTGTCCGTGTACTTCTTAACATGTGCCTTGAATCCACTGTGAAGGCAAGAATTCACAGAAACAAGTTGAAATGTAGTTGTTGAACCATATAGCTGAAATCTTGTGTTCTTATTTTGGTTGGGATTTGGCTAGTTTTTTATCTGATGAGCTAAATGAAAATAATGACCATGATTATTTTTTTCCTTTTTGTTTCTAGGGGTTGATACAAAATTGAAATTCACTCTTGAACCCTCTTTAGGTCAAAATGGTTTTCAGCAGGTAATTTGATTATTTTTTCTCTTGGGTTTATGAAGGACTGTGTTCTCTTCAATCCAGGTACTTGCCTCAGTTCAAAAATGCATCCGTCATTATATTGTCAGCATATTGTTTGCAATTTTATCAAGAGCTGTTCCATTAGAATTTGGAAAACACAATAGGCTTTCATTGTTTACTCAGATGCCTCATAAGTCTTTGTGTCTTAGAATATTCTATTTTTGTTATATTATTAAGTAATTAATCTATATTTTTCCTTCGTGTGGATTAAGAAGTTAAACTCTGAAATGTGTACAGTTAAACAAAGTGAATTTGTACGTCTGCAGTGTTAAATGATGAGTTAAATTAATGGTGAAATTTATACATTCTTGGATGCTTTTGCTTTTAGTGGCATGATGCGCTTAAAGCAGTGGCTAGATTGCCAACAGGCATACCGAAAGAATGGCGGAGAAAGGTAGGTAAACCTGTATGCTTTGTGGGACGTACTGCCTGTGGGTTTATCAGGACAGGTGAATGACAACAATATTATCTGTGTTTTTTAACAAATACTTGGAAGTTTTATTTTTAAGTTGTACTGGGCATTTTTTCTAGTTTATATTCTTCAGTGATAATCTCACAAGGCAGCTGGAGAGACTGAGGAGACAGTTAAAGATGGTGTTTTCAATAGGCAGGCTGTTTCTGCTCAAGGCTTAGATGACCTATTCTGCTGCAGATGTTATCGCTTCATTCTGTCAGTCTCAAGGAATTGCACTGGTGAAGCTGCCCCTGCAGCTGAAGATCAATTGAAAGGAACGTAAATCCCCAGTGTAGGCTGTCATACCTATGAAGGTGAAGTTGATAGATGCTAGTGCTGACAAGAAAGCTCATAGAAACATTTGATGGGTGAAAGGCAGATTGCCTAAATTAGGGGAGATAAGAGTCAGGAGTGATGTAGAGTGTGCCATTAATGGGAAATTGCGCTGACGTAGTGTTGTAAGAAAGGGTCCAATGGGAGTTTGCTTAATTTACTTTATTGCTGTCTTCAACAACGTTTGATGTTCCCCAGCCTAAAAAAAAAGGGGTGTCTACTTATTTTTCCTGTAAAACTGAGTCACAAGATCTCAGCATTAAAAAAGTGATTTTAATTAAAAAGAATATTTTTAAAGCTTTATGAAATACATGTAGCTGCATATATTTTTGATGCATCAGATTAATTTCCTTCTCCTGTTTTCTTTTTGCTGTCTTTCAAAACTGAACTGTTCCTCTTTACAAAGCAGGGGAGGAAGAAATGAAAGGCTTAAAGTGGCATCATTTTCCTCACACAACTATGATTTTATTTCTAAACTACAACTCTGGTGAATCATTATATATCAGTATATATCCATCTAATAGCCCTTTTTAATTTCTGAAATGTTCTTTTCCCACATTCCAGTAAGTCTCTGGGACAATTTTCTGCGGTACATGAATGTCAGAAGTCATAGAATCACAGGGTGGTTGAGGTTGGAAGGGGTCTCTGGAGGTCATCTGGTCCAACCCCCCTGCCCAAGCAGGGCCACCTGCAGCCAGTCGCCCAGGACTGTCTCCAGATTTCTTCCTTGGAGATATTCAAAAGCAGACTCCACAGTGTCTCTGGGCAGCATATGTTAGTGCTCTATCACCCTCACAGTAAAAAAAATGTTGCCTTATCTTCAGGTGGAACCTCCTGTGTTTCAGTCTGTGCCCACTGCCTCTTGTCCTGTCACTGGGCATCATTGAGAAGAGCCTGGTTTCATCTTCTTTTTACCCTCCTCTCAGGTATTTATATAACTTGATAAGATCGCCCATGAGCCTTCTATAGGCTGAACGGTCTCAGCTCTCTCATAGGAGAGATGCTCCAGTCCCTTAATCTTCTTAGTGGCCCATTGCTGGACATTCTGTAGCTCTGTACCTCTCATACTGAGGAGCCCAGGGTTAGACTGAGCCCTCCAGGTGTGTCTCACCAAGGCTGAGCAGAGGGGAAGAATCACCTCCTTCAACCTGCTGGCAGTGCTTTGTCTGATGCAGCCTTGGAGGCTGTCGGCCTTCTTTCCCACAAGGGCACTTTGCTGCCTTGTGGTCAACTTGGTGTCCACCAGGGCACCCAGCTCCTTCTCTGCCAAGTTTCTTACCAACTGGATGGTTCCCAGCATATATTGGTGCCTAGGACTATTCTTCCCCAGGTGCAGGACTCTTTGATGAGCTCCATGAGGTTCTTGTCAGCTCTCTTCTCTAGCCTGTCAAGGTGCCCTCGGGCTCATCAGCGATTTCTCCCAGTTTTGTGTCATCAGGAGACTTGCTGAGGGTATGCTCTGCTGTATCATCCAACTTGTTTCTCTGTCTTTTCCTTCTCACTCTGCCCATCTCTGTGTTTGCTCACACATGACCACATGATGCTAACCAAAGAGGATGCATTAGGAGGAGGAGTGTGGTATTTTCACTGTCATTCCCTGGTTTTCCAGTGATTTTAGGATAGATACCAAAACATTTTGTGTTGGCAGTGTGCTGATTGCCTCCCTTGCTGGCAGCAGAAGGACTAGGCTGACATCTGCATTATTGCTGCGGCATGTGACATTTGTTTTCTGGGGCTGGCAGAGATCAAGAATCCAGTCAAACAACATCAGCAGGATGTCAGCAGTGCCAGAGGCTGCTGGGAGGCAGAACAGTGGCATTCCTTTGCATGGGTGGCTTTGCAAAAGTGTGGGAGGGGACATTTAAATGCAGAAAATGTGAAATTCTGGGAGTTATCTATAAATTCCTTCATCATGCAGCTATCTAAGTGTTTAAATCTGTGGGAAGTGTCTGAATTGCTTTTCTCATTTGAGTGAATTAATGGCTGATATAAAACTCAACCAATTTGCTTTCATGGTTTCTCTTGGTTTGCTGAAGAGGAAGCCAAATCATTGCATGATCTGTCATCTGTCTTTCAGGGTTCAGGGACTTTTCAGGTGTTTAATAAAGATCCAACTTTTGTCTTAGCTACCAGAACAAATTTATGCATATGTAATTATTAAGCTTTAAAAATAGTCAAGATGCTTGTTTTCAGAGTTCCCTGTAGCAACAACAGTCCAGGAAGCCTTCATATCGTAGAATCATTAGGTTGGAAAATACCTTTGAGATCGCCTCCAACCATACCTATCCACTACTAAATCATATCTTCAAGCACCTAATCTAACAGCCTTTTAAACACTTCCAGGGGTGATGACTCATCCACCTCCCTGGGCAGCCTCTTCCAGTGCTTGATAACCCTTTCTGTGAAGAAAATTTTCCTAACGTCCAATCTAAACTCTTGGAGTTACTCCAATCCAAGTGATACTTTGATGTTAATCCCAAGCAGTTAATACTAGATGCTGTTTCTTCTGCAAAGTTGGTCAAAAGAGACCCCTGGTAAAGAGAAGCACCACTAGATTTCTTTTGTGGGGTTACCAGGAAATGGATCCATGGTTGAGTTTGAAGAAAGCCTGGTGGAGTGTTACTTTTTTATGTAACTCTTTGCTGGTTAGGAGGTTAGAAGGGCTGAACTGACAAGGAGGGTCCTTGCAGGAGAATGTTACTGTCTTGGAAGGTCCCTGCATGTTCTGTTTCTGACAATGGATTTGCAGCTTTGTAAGCAGTTCACGGATGTGGACACTTAATGCTAACAGTTTCCTTCCTTTCTATTTTAAGGAACAATGTATTGTGCAATTGTGCAAAAATTGTTTTAGACATAGTCCTTTTCTGTATATTTCAAGTCTAACAGCAGATCACATAGGGAGGAAGCTGATGAGGTTCATCTAATGATAAATATCAAAACTATTTATCTTTTACCTTAGAAATAATTCATTTTGTTGACTTGCTTTGTGTATTTCCAGGTTTGGCTGACCCTAGCAGATCAGTACTTACACAGTATAGCAATTGACTGGGATAAAACCATGCGTTTCACATTCAATGAAAGAAGTAATCCTGATGATGACTCTATGGGTATTCAGATAGTAAAGGTAGCCAGTTAATTTGTTATTTTATTTCATTTTTAAATGAAAAGCTGATTTTTTTTTATAGATGGAATTTGGGTTTATTTTGTTTTCTGCAGCTGCTTTGCAAAAATTACATCTTAATTTTGGTGGACCAAGAGGCATTGTTTCTTCAGTTTCTTTGACCCTTTTGCATTGGTCTGGTTAGTGTTAGCTGAGAAAAAAAATTACTATTGCTGATGATTTTTGCTCAATTTCTACTTTTTTTGTTTTAAAAAAATTACTGAAGTTTAACTGAGACAAAGGAACATAAGTGGTTTGTTTCCTTTTCTCTACAATTATCATGAATGTTCACTGGGATTAAAAAATATTTGTGAGAGCCTGTGTTCTACAGTCAATTTAATTAGAGTATGTGGAACAAAATGTGTTCTTGATTATTACAGTTGTCATCTGTTCTTGGTAATTGAAGCTTATAGATATTACTTACTAAATATGAAACATTGTAGTACAAGTTTTGCCTTTCACTTATAAATCACTTAAATTTCAAGGATGGTGTTTTTGTGTTTTTTACCTTTTGAAAAGTCAGTAGCCTTATAGTTCTTCTGTACTTCAGTAGAAACAGTTGCTCTTTATTGTTCAATTCAGCAGCTGTTATGTCTTGCCTCTTTGAAACCTAGATATCTGTTATCTTCTATGACAACTTCATATGAACATCTTCTAGGTAACTTGTTTATTTAAGAGCTTGTTGATCCTATTTCTTTTCAGTAATCTAAAGGTTTACAGATTAAAAAAGAAACATTGTCATCGACTTTGGGAATGTGTATTGGGAGGGTGGAGGTGGAAGGAAAACTGGGGCAGGCAGAGCACTAAAGGTAGAAGGAAAATCCACATCATCTCTATCTGTTCTTGTCTCTCTTTTTTTTTTTTTTTTTCTTTCAAGGACCTTCACCGAACTGGTTGCAGCTCTTACTGTGGCCAGGAGGCAGAGCAAGATCGAGTGGTGTTAAAACGTGTATTGCTGGCATATGCCAGGTGGAATAAATCTGTTGGCTATTGTCAAGGATTTAACATACTAGCTGCCCTTATTCTGGAAGTAATGGAGGGCAATGAAGGGGATGCCCTGAAAGTGAGTAAAATATTTGTTTGCAGTGCTTTTAGTTAGAACTTTAGTGACTGAATTTTGTAGGCAGCCTAGAAGGACAGAACTCACAGGAGTCAATCAATTTATTAACTGGTGATTCTTTTGTTATCCTGTCTGAAATAAAATGAACTGTCTGAATGTTGTCACTGTTTAATTTTTTTTTTCAAAATGAACCTAGTGAGGACTTAGCCATAATTAAAATAAATGGGAACACTGTTTCTTACTTTAGAATATCTTATCCCACAATCCCAAATCTGCTTCAAAAACACCATAGGTAGCCGAAACCTTCAGATCCCATTATCAGCCTCTTGCATGGCAGCAGCGTGCGAGGCAGTTGATAAAGCTGCCGTATTTTAAAGCAAATTCCAGGAAAACACAAATATTCAAAATTAAAGTAAATCACTTTGCAACTACTTTTTTGGGGCTGTGTTAGTCATACAGTGATTTTTTTTTAGACCTTTTCAATTATAATTAAAATAAAGCTTCATGAAATCTATAGTGTGCCAGAAAATGGAAATACAGTTCACTACAGGATGTGGTCCAAGGTTTGCCAAGATCATGGATAAATTTCCTTAAGTAATCTTGCTCATATATGTGAGTTGGGATCAAATCAGTAAAAGATGACTGTAACTCTTGAGGTGCTGAGCTGTCTGTTTTGCCTTAGACAATGGTAAATATTTAAATTCACTCAGACCTTCTAAAATATAAAGATTCTAAAATATAAAATATATGGTAGTAGAGTCCAGCTAGCTGGTATTTAATACTTCATGCTAGAGAGTTGTCTGTAACAGGAAGAAAATGCCATAATATACCTACTTTATATCAGTGAGTAAAATTTCTTGCAATAATTCTTGCTAAACATTTCCTTAGTATTTTTAACTATAATTTGTCACATTTTATTGTGGTCCTGTGCTGTCCAGAAGCTCCTAAAACACATTATGATAATATAGGAAATATGATTGCCCAAGGTTTATGAAGTCCATATTGCTTCTAAGAACTGTGCATCGTTATATTATTGGATTGTTTTTTACTATGAGCAATGTCAGGCTCTTTGTGCTAAGGGAAGGGAGCCAGACTGCCCTGGGGAGGTAAAGTGCTGAAGGCTATTAGCAGCAAAATGGATCTTACCTGGCCAAAACAAGAATGGAAGATAAAGTCATGTCTTTTCCAAGCTTAGTGCCTAGGCTTTGCAGCACTGGAATTTCCCCAGAAGAGAGAGGGGAGAGGGAACCAGAGGAAAAGTGGTGTGGGATGAGAAAAGAAAAGGAACTGGGGTTTAGTGTGTGGTAGTTTTGTTGTAGTAGTCACTGTGCTGTCTAAAGCAAGTGACTTCAGAACAGCTGCAGAGACTGTTGTTTTTAAAGGTGCCCTCAAGTTTGGAGCTATGAGGAGACTATGTTCAGACTATTGCCGTGTCTAGGAGTTAAGGGAGCAAGGGGATTCTCAGGGCTTCGCCAACCAGGTCCCCTTTCTGGGAGGGATGTTACAAACAAAAGCTCTGTGTTTGGAAATTGTCTCCCAGGGGCTGGGAAGCAGCTGGTGCTACTGGCACCCATGGGGTTTTAACGGCACAGAACCCAGTAGTAGCTCAGTGAAAGCCCGGCCAGGGATGCTTGAGTCTTCACTAGCATGTTTTAACTTAAATTCCCGAAGACACCTCACAGCACTTGAAATTATGGAAGCAAGAAAATCAGAGCTTGCATGTGTAGAAGCTATCAGGGTACACATGGAAGTTACATAGATGCTGGAACTTAAACTACATTTTTTTTCTGCACATTATTTTGGGGAATTACAAAGTCAAGTCATAGAAAGAAATATGTAGAGATGCATCATGAAGAAATTAGCTATTGCAACTGGTAAATACGTGAAGCTACTTTTTTAAAAAGCATTCTCAAAACAATTCACATGTGAATGTAATAGCATGAACTTCAGTGGTGCAAAAAAGATTTCAGTTTTTTCATGTGCTGTCATATATCTGAGATTTCTGGAGTAATACCACTCAGTGGGAAGGGAGCAAAAGCCTTTATAAAATAGTTTCTTTCAGGTATGGATTTATGGCTTATGTTGTAAGAGATTAATGAAAACACAAATAGCACACTTGTGTGTTAATGTTGAGATACTGGGTTATTCTTCCATTGGTAGAAATGCATCTGAACAGAATAAAGCATGGTTTTAAAAGACAATGCGATGTCCCAGTATTCAGCAAAGGTTTGGGAATGCATCTGACAAAATGAGACTCCAGTTTCCTCGTGTAGCAAAACACATATACCATGTTTTGATCACTTTTTGATCCTTTCAGTCCTCAAAACTTAACAAAAAAAAAAAAAAAAGCAAAACAAACCCACCATCAAAAATATGTAAAAGCTATTGATTTGCTTTGATTGACTACTGATGTACACGCTTTAAACCATGGAACAGAAAGCTGCTACTGACCAGAAAAATCTTGCAAGGACAAGTGATAGTATGTGGTCACATGAAGCTGGGAGAAAATAGGAAGCAGTAAAACCATGTCAGGTGGTGCCCTTGGAAGTCCAGTGTCTGCCAAGCTCTTTTTGTGAGTATCTGATGAAAAGCGAGGGATTGGGAGGAGGATTGTCTCCTGTGTGTGAAGGTACCATGCTCCTCTCAAGTGTTAGAGGCTGTATGAAACAGATAAGGATGCTAATTTGTAATGTTAACAAAGGAGTAATGGAGATCTGAAGCAGGTGGGATGACCGAGTGTAGGCTAGCCATACAGATCATAAAAGTTCCTGAAGCTGAAGCCAGCTTCTTCTGTTAGGCTGATAATATACAAACTGTGTATTTCTTTTCTGCATTTTTTCATTCTCAAAAAATGTGACAGAATCCAGTTAATACATTACTACCCATGCAGTTGAGCTATCTCACTTGAAACAGATGTCTGTTTAAAATGTCTCCTGTTGCTTTATTTAGCACCTTTGAAGGGACAAGATAAAGTGCAGCACATGGTAACACGTCACAGTAAAATGTGTGAAGAATGCTTTTTAAAGAACAGTATCATTTTGGCGAGGGAAAAAATATGTTTTGGAAGATTAGTCTTCTAGTTGTGGCATTTAGCAACCAGAGAAGGGACAGTGGAACTTTCCAGCAGTGTGGGGGATATCATGAAGACGTACAGCACCAGAAGTGCTGGAAGTTGCTTTTGGTTTGAATCATGCCTCCCATTTGGGCATAGCTTACTGTGACATTGACTCTGGTCATTAACAGTTCATGAATTCTGAACAGCTTCAAAAGGCCTTTGCACCTTGATTACTTGTAGATATCTAGAGTACCGGTGGATGCTTAAAATGATAATGGTTTTTCCCCATATAAATGGAGTTAACAGAGGCTTGTGTTGCCTCTGACTCCAACCTATTCTTCAGTGAACAGAGAACTTTAAAATTCTATGGTGTTTTTTTTCTGTTATGCGTAGAAAATACCTGTCCCTAAGTACTGCATGATTATATTTAATTTTCCCCACAGATCATGATTTACCTAATTGATAAGGTGCTTCCTGATAGCTATTTTGTGAATAATCTCCGTGCGCTCTCTGTGGATATGGCTGTTTTCCGAGATCTTTTAAGAATGCAGCTACCTGAACTGTCCCAGCACTTAGACTCTCTGCAAAGAGCTGCTAACAGAGAAAGTGGAGGTAGGTTCAACAGAAAATGCTATTAAATTCTTTTTTGTTATATTTTCATCTGAGCACTGGTCTAAAAATACAGTCTCTTAAGTGTTTACATGAGTTTATTGCTCAGAACGTATATTGTAATTTATTAAGGTGAAAGAGGACGATTTCCTTAACATAAATAGGTGACGCCCTTGGGGAGAAAAATAAAGGGGAAATTATTTGAGTCCACCAAGCAGAGTCACGCTGGCAAGGATTTAAAATGTATGGAGTTACATCGTTGTCACACACATCTTAGTACAAGGTCTACCTTGAAAAGGTTGTTTCTTGCCTTAGCTCAAGATACCTGTCCTACCACTGCTCCTTAGTTTCTAGTTTATTTCTCTGGGAAAAGTTCCTACATGAGCGCAAATGGTGCCTGGTTACTGTTTGTTCATCTGGATGCTTAGAGATATACAGATGCAAAACTCAGAAGTCCTTGGGTTGCTGTCTGGGAAAGGGCTTTGCACTGTGATATTTTTTTTTCTGTTATATCATTCCCTCCAGACTTTTTCTTTCTTTTAAACAACATACAGCTCTTTTATTTGTGAGTGTTTGGGGGTGGGTGGGGTTTTTAGTGTTGCTTGGGTTTGGGTTTTTTTCAGTCTGGAAGCAAAGTGCACACTGAATTTTATCTTAGAAAAGGTCTGATACTGTGTTCCATGTAAATAAACTGTGACTGTGCCCAAGCTGTATCAAACCAAAGAAAGGCTATCAAGGGAGTATTTGCTATTTGAAAGCATTTTCACAGGCAGCAGCCTCATTGGTCGTGGCCTTCAGTGCATCAGTTGATACTAGGATGCACAGTGTTCTGTGAGCATAACAGGTACATAAAACTTCAGAGTTTCAGGCTGAAATGCTGTGTGTTGTTTGATATCTGACAAGCCAAAAAGAAATCTGAACGTTACAGTTCTAAGCTGGCAGTACATCAGGATTTTAAAACAATAGATGAGACTTTACAGAGACAGTCACCTTGACCTTCATGCAGATAAAGACTTATACCCTTAGTTTCTGAAGAAATGCAGCATTTTGCTTTTTGGGTTTATTTGGAGGGGAAGTTTACTTTAGTTTGGGTTCTCTTTTTTGTTTGTTTGTTTGTTTTTTTAATATATAAAAGCTTGCAGCTTGTATCCTTGGGGAAGGAAAAACAATCTTTATAAGGAAAAATTAAAAAAAAGCGTGGTGGTGTTTTCCAAAGTTTGCAGTCCAAAATCAGTGCTGATACTTAGAGCTTTTTGCAGTGCGGCAGAATGGAAGGTGAGTTAAGTATGTAGTTTTTTCACTGTTCTTTTACTCAGCTTATCTTTGAACAGCTGCAGGCTAAGTAAGTTTTGAGCAATAACAGAGGTACTAGAATTACTGGTGGATTTCAGTGTGTGGTTTATACTCTGTGTAAAATAATAGTAAACTACAATTACTTAAAGCATTTTTTAAATTTTTTATTTCAGGAGGCTATGAACCCCCACTTACAAATGTCTTCACAATGCAGTGGTTTCTGACCCTCTTTGCCACTTGTCTGCCTAACCATACAGTTCTGAAGATATGGGATTCAGTATTCTTTGAAGGCTCTGAAATTATACTGAGAGTAGCTTTGGCTATCTGGGCAAAGTTAGGAGAGTAAGTGTCATTTTCATCTGATTTTTGTTTTTGGTATGAGCGATGTGTGTAGCTTACCTTGTTCTGAAGAGAATGTTCTCAATTCTAAATAAGGTGGAATCTTTCAGGAGAATAATTTTGCTTTGAGAAAGCTGCACAAAGTGCCTCTCAGGCCTTCCCCAAACCATGTTCTTTTGTCATTGTGTCAGAACAGGCATGGTAATTAATTGACACTTGCTGCAGGAAATGTCTTCAGTTGTTTGCAGTGTATGTGTATAATGTCTTCATGCTATGCTAAAGGATTGGTTGGACTTGCCAGAACATGAACTACTGAGGGAGCTGGTAAATAATCTGTGGAAAGATATAAAGAGTGACCTGAGAGTGACTACCTAATTTAATTGGGTACCTGAAACTGGGGATGTCAATTTTCTTATTTTTGCCTCCGGAGAATTAAGGATTTGAGCCCATTGGCTAGACCTAAGAGAAGAAGTCAATATTACTAAGGGAATAATTAAGTGTTACACAGTTGTTTTCTTTTAAGGCCCGCAAACAAATTTTCCTGAAATTCTCTGCTTTTAAAGCACATTCTAGCCAGGTTTCTATTAACAGTCCTTTATGGCCCTCGATATGAACTGTGTAGGACAAAACACAAGAGATGATTAGTTCTTCTAAATGCCTCTGTTGTCATAGCAAATATTTGCATTCAAAAGAGTGTACAGTACTCCTGGAGAAATGAGTTTTGTCACTGAATAACATGGAAGGTGTGAGTTCTGATGGGTTGAACTGTTCAGCTGGAAACTTTTTTCATCTGGCATCACCAGCTGCATCAAATTTTTCTTGTGATGACCATGAACACTCACTGTCCTTTTACCTGTGACTGAACCACTAGGATTTATGTTCAGCTCTGTCTTGGAAGTTTTATTTCTTTTTTCTTTCCAAATAAATTTGTGGTGCAGGCCAGTAGCATTGTGAGAGAGTTTGCTTAGTATATTTTATTTTTAATCTGAAGAATAATAATTAGAATAATAACTTCCGAAGAGCTTTAGTTATTCAGTTAATGAATGAAAATTGTGTGAATAATTTGCACTAGGATTAGGCTATATGTAGCCCCACTGTGCTTTAATACTTTGTTCCATACCTTTAGATAAAAGGTCCTTTTGCAGTGGGTCTCTGTGCACTTAAAAGCTGTAATTAAAAATGTGCCAACTCATAACATGATGAAAAAGGAAGTCACTGCTTTGAAGACTTTACTGTAAAACTTAAAGCAAAAATGAAATGTATTTTATAAAAACTGGAAGAAAGAGAATGAAGAGATCTACAAGAACACCTCCAGGGATGGTGACTCAACCACCTCCCTGGGCAGACTGTTCCAATGCCTAACCACCCTCTCCGTGAAGAATTTTTTCCTAATCTCACATCATCCTAATCTTACATCAACAGCAAGAGGAGGGCTAGGGAGAATCTCCAGTCCCTAGTAGATGCAGAGGGAGCAAGAGTAACAGGGGACGAAGACAAGGCTGAAGTACTCAATGCCTACTTTGCCTCAGTCTTTAACAGTAAGGAAAATTGTTCCCTCTGTGCACAACCCCAAAGGTTGGAAGAGAAGTATGAGATTCCCAAGGTCCAAGAGGAGGTGGTTAGAGACTTGCTTGCCCAGCTAGATGCCCACAAGTCTATGGGGCCGGATGGAGTCCACCCAAGAGTTTTGAGGGAACTGGCGGATGTGCTGGCCAAACCCCTTTCCATCATCTTCCAACAGTCCTGGATGACTGGGGAGGTTCCGCTGGACTGGAGGCTGACTGATGTCATGCCCATCTATAAGAAGGGGCGCAGGGAGGATCCGGGGAACTACAGGCCTGTCAGTCTGACCTCGGTACCGGGGAAAGTCATGGAGCGGGTGATCTTGAGTGCAATCATGAAGCACTTGCAAGAGAACCGGATGATCAGGCCCAGTCAACACGGGTTCATGAAAGGCAGGTCTTGCCAGAGTAACCTGATCACCTTCTATTACCGAGTGACTAAACTCTTGGACGAGGGAAAGGCTGTGGATGTGGTCTTCCTGGACTTTAGTAAAGCCTTTGATACAGTTTCTCACAGCATTCTGCTTCGGAAACTGTCGGCCTCTGGCCTGGACGGGTGCACACTCTCCTGGGTGGAAAACTGGTTGAATGACCGGGCCCAGAGGGTGATGGTAAACGGAGTTAAATCCAACTGGAGGCCAATGACAAGTGGGGTTCCCCAGGGCTCAGTCCTGGGTCCAGTCCTGTTTAATGTCTTTATCAACAACCTGGATGAAGGCATTGAGTGCTCCCTTAGCAAGTTTGCAGATGACACCAAGCTGGGTGGAAGTGTCGATCTGCTGGAGGGTAGGGAGGCTCTGCAAAGGGACCTGAACAGGCTGGACTGCTGGGCTGAGACCAACGGCATGAGGTTTAACAAGGCCGAATGCCGGGTCCTGCACTTGGGGCACAACAACCCTAAGCAGAGGTACAGACTAGGAGAAACCTGGCTGGAAAGTTGCCAGGAGGAGAAGGACCTGGGGGTGCTGGTTGACAGCCGACTGAACATGAACCAGCAGTGAGCCCAGGTGGCCAAGAAGGCCAATGGCATCTTGGCTTGTATCAGAAACGGCTTGACCAGCAGGTCCAGGGAGGTTATTCTCCCTCTGTACTCGGCACTGGTAAGACCGCACCTCGAGTACTGTGTTCAGTTCTGGGCCCCTCACCACAAGAGGGATGTTGTGGCTCTGGAGCGAGTCCAGAGAAGAGCAACGAAGCTGGTGAAGGGGCTGGAGAACAAATCTTATGAGGAGCGACTGAGAGAGCTGGGGATGTTCAGCCTTGAGAAGAGGAGGATGAGGGGAGACCTTATTACTCTCTACAACTACCTGAAGGGAGGTTGTGGAGAGGAGGGTGCTGGCCTCTTCTCCCAAGTGACAGGGAACAGGACAAGAGGGAATGGCCTCAAGCTCTGCCAGGGGAGATTTAGGCTTGAGATTAGGAAAACATTCTTCATGGAGAGGGTGGTTAGGCATTGGAACAGTCTGCCCAGGGACGTGGTGGAGTCACCGTCCCTGGAGGTGTTTAAGGTGAGGGTGGATGAGGTACTTAGGAGCATGATTTAGGGATTGGTGGGAATGGTTGGACTTGATGATCCAGTGGGTCTCTTCCAACCTGGTTATTCTGTGAAGAATATATCCAAAAGAATAAGCTGATCACAATGCACACATTGTTGTGCTTATTTAGGGGGAATGGGAGAAGGTCTGGCAGATCTGGGGGCAATTAATAGAAAGGGACACTGGTGTGATAACTAGAGATTTAGAAGATGATGAGTCAGTAAAACTGAGCAAGAACAGAAATTAAGTAAACTTGTGATTAATGACATCAAATGAGATGAGGAAGTAAAATATCAGGCGCTGTGTTTTTGCTGGGAGAGGAGTGTGATTTTGTTCCTCTCCCTCAGCTAGAAATAGTATAGGGGGCATTTGAAGAAATAGGGACCGAAACAGTGATGATGGTCTCATGATCTTCATACTTCTCAAGACTTTCTAGATATGAAAATGGGGTGAGAAGTACTTTTCCTAAAGTGTGAGCGGTTCAATCATACTTCTGTTTTGAGTAAGACTGAAGGAATGGGGAGGTAAAAATAGGTGCAGAAGGGAAAGTGATATGTGGAGGTCATGAGAGACTGAAGGTATTGGGGAAGCTGGGGAAGGTCAGCAGCCAGTTTGTGATAACTGCCTACGTACCCATTGCTTCTACTTTTTTTTTGTAACTACTTAATCATTCTTTTAGCTAAACTGTGTTTTCTGTAGGAGTTTTCTAGTTCAGAGGTTGTTGCTTATAGACACTGAAGCTTCCTTCTCTAATCCTTAAGAAAAAAGGCCGTATGCTTTTTAGATCATTTTACAGGGGAAGCTATAACACGTAGCCAGAATTGCAGTTTTTTGGGGATAGAAGTAAAACAAATTTTCTGTTTGATTGTAGAAGTTGTTTAATGGCTACCCTAATGTATGTAGAAGAGCAGCTAACAAAAGCATATTACTCATATTTCTCTTTGTCTAGCTGACACTGTAAGTGATTTTGTGGTTTTAGAAATTTAAAGAAAAATGTGGACAGGAAAAAAAGAACAAAATAAAACATTGTCACTCCAACAAAAACACCCAAACCAGACGAATCTGCACCTCAGATTTAGAAACAATATTCACAAATATGCAGGATACGAATGAATTTTCCTTCATTCTGCATTATGTGAGCTCAGCTGTTTTGAATGCAATGACATATACAAGTACACCTATACCTCACTACAGTGGCATAATTTCTGGCCAGTGAATATATCCTGTCTGACAAAAAGCCAGTTTAGCCAGTGAATTGAGCCATTTGGTGTATGGTGAAGAATGGGTGAAGAGGTGGTCAAGAAGTCTTGATCCTTCATTTTCAGGCTGATGGGAAAGCTGCCTTGTGCTCATAGGGGGCTGTGATACTATCAATACTCATGTTGCAGAAGTGAAAAAGGCAAAGGGAATAACCCTTATGGATATGCATGAATCCTTTATCATTAGCAGTCAGGACAATGAGCTGTGATTAGTCCTGATTAGATCATTTTATTACATCAGCATTTCCAATGTGACCTGCATAGTTTTGTTGTTTGAAGAGTTAAGGTGACAAATGGAAGTGCATATTTTATGATTCAGGTTTGATTTGGAGATATGTAATTATATGCAGAAGTAAAGTAAAAAAAACCAACAGCATGTATTTTGATGTAGGCAAATAGAATGTTGTGAAACTGCAGATGAGTTTTACAGTGCCATGGGCAAGCTGACTCAGGAGATGCTGGAAGACAGTCTGATTGACAGCAATGAACTCATGCAGGTGAGTAATTGTGATATAATTATTGTTCATGCTTTCTGTGCATCCTTCAGGTGCTGATTTCTAACAAATTACATGCTTGTTCAAATACTGCAGAAACCTAAACTCTTCCCAAGAAGGAAAATTTTAGATTAACTGAGTTGAGCTAGCGTGTCAATGAAGCAAGTAGATCACCTGCAGTAAAAGCTAAAATCTTATCTTGTGCATTAAGTATAGAGAACCACGGCTCCATTTGATTGTAAGTTGGTTGTATGTTGACAGTAGAAAGTTTGTTGTGATATAATGCCCAACTGGATTTACACAAATGAGATGCAGAAACTTGTAGTAGTCATAATTTTTAGGGTGTTCTTTTGTTTTATTTTTATGTTTTGGCCAGTTATTTATTACATTGTGTCCTTTTCATTGTGCAGATGCTGTAGGAGACAAGAGTTTATCAAGTGAGATGGGGAAAAAAATATCCTTCATGATTTAAAGAAAAAAAGCCATGAACAATTGTCAGTGAACTATAAACAAAAACATTTGTAGATAATTACCGTCCCTGGATTCTTGGAGCTTACGTCTTTGTATAGGAACAAAGATCCACATTGTTCTGGGAAAGGGAAGGGCCTTCAGTATTACAGATTTAATTGTCAGTCTCAGTAAATGAAGTTGGATGTGTTCAGTAGTTAGCAGTTGACTTCTGTTAGCCATTATTAGAAGCAAAACTTACTGACTGGGATAATACACTTCCATTGTCTGGTGAATTGCTGCTCTGAAGTAAAGGATCGCTTTCAGATTTTTGACTTTTGTTATTACTGTTGTTTAATGAGGGAGCTCTGGGAAAAAGTGAGGTGAGGACTGTGGCTTTGTTTGCTTCAGAAGTAGATATGCAGCTGGTCAGAGGTACTGCATGATTTTAAAATAAGCGTTGGGGGTTCTCACAAGGTAGTTCACATACTGAGGTTGTGCGGGGAAGGTGGCCCAAGATGATGCCTTCTCATGTTCATTGGGTTTCGGTTCCTGGTCTCAAGTGCAATTAAATATCAAAATATGGCATTTGCGACAAAGAATGGTGTTAGGAAGGTGGACTTGGTGTGCATTCCTTTCTTTGACATTGTGTGTAATAGAAGATAAGGCATAGGTAACTTAATTGGTTGGAGGGATGGAAAGATCCTTTTGGGTTCTTTGACTGTTGCAATTACAGGTATATTAAATTAGCAGTCTTTTTGTGCTTCAGCAAAAAATAAACATTTGGTGCAAAGTATATATGTATTCATAGTGTACGCTTGTATTCCGTGACACTGACAGGAGCATTAAGGTAGAAGAGCATTGCCTTTGATGTGGACAACATGGCAGGTTTGTTTTCTGCACAGAGATGCAGTGTTCCTGTTTTATTTGTGTCCACTCAGTTGAAGAACCCACATGATAGTTTAGACAGCGTCCTTCAAGTCAAAAGCAGGCTCTGGCAGTGTAGCAGTTTCCATTTGATGTGTTCTAGGCTCTCTTTATGCTAAGTGGAGAGAATTAGGCGCTACAAGTGTTTACCATCAGAGAATGTGAATGCCACTATGTTCCCCCCTGCTGCATTTTGACAACTCCTCTACATGGGAAAAGAAAATAAAGAAATATGAGCTATTGCATTAATGAAAGGATCCTCACTGCTTGAAGACACTGGTTTTTAAATTGTTTTAGTTTTTTTCAGGAGAGTCAACGAGAGACAAATGTTTAGACTGCCTTGTTCTAAAAAAGAAAATAATTTACCACCACCCCCCCCCAATCAAAATGAATTTACTTTTTACAATGTGGTTCAAGGGTTGTCATCCTGCTGCAGGCAAGGATTAGTATCCTATGCTGCCTTCTCTCTGCATTTCTGCAAGGGCTGCTGGTGGCAATCAACTCTTTCCTTTAGACTTGCATGACATTTACATTTGCATGTAAACTACCTCTCCTGGCTCACTTAAGTCAGCAAAGAGGAACAGGCATTTCTCTGCCACTAGAAAACAAATTGTTCTCTCAAAGTCCTGTTCTCTTTGGGAGTTAGAGGAGGGAGGTATGATGATCCTTCAGGGGAAAGCTTTGACAGAGCAGATGTCTAAAGTAGATCAGAGGACTTGTTCTCTCCACCAGCATGTATAGCTGGTGCAAGTTTATAATTAAAAATGCCTTCCCCCTTCCCATGCTTGATAGTACATGTACTTTAGATTGAGAGCTTGAAGCATTTGCAGATTTTGCCTTTGCATGGCAAGGGTCTTTACAATGTTATGCTGAGGGGAGTGTGGAGGGTTTGGAGAAGCAAGCAAGCGATCAAGCCTGCAGCTTCCTCCTTTTTCAGATTGAACAGTATAGGTAAATAAAGGGAAGAGCCATAGATATCAGGTGCTATACCAGATATATATTCAGGACTAGAAATTAAACAGATACGGTATTCAGTATTGTAACTTTATTGACCTTCTCATAAACTTTGGCTCTAACTTGGAGACAGAAGGCTGTATGCCAGGTGTCTGTAGATTTTCCAAACAGCATGTGTTAGATTGAGTACACACTTTCATGCCTTCTCAGAAAGCAAGCATTTTTAGTAGGCAGTTAAACTAATTCAGTTTGCACTCCTAGAAACTTTACAGTGTAAAGGAGTTGAGAAGCAAACAGGAAAAGGAGAGGGACCCCTGTGTGTTTACTGTGGTAGAGGGGAATAGGTATTAATCTCTCTGTAGCACCTTAGCATTTTAGACTGTCTCCCACAGACAGTTTCCCTGATCTGTTAACTTCCTGCTTGAGTCGCACTTCGTTTTCTTTTGGGTTTGTTTTTTATTTTGCTTTCCTAGTGAAAGTGAAAAGAGAGAAAAACCTTAAACCAGTGTGGAGCAGCTCTTGACATAAATGTTTGAGTAATCTGCAAAGACAAAATTGCTTGGCCTCTTATGGAAGCCACAGCTCTTCTGCATGGTATTCTGCTGAGGGTGTAGATGGCTTTGCATTTTTAGACTAAGGAAAAGGATTGATAACTGCTACTGATTTAAGGGGAGAAGAGAGGTTTTTTTTTTTCCCTTGTCGTCTCTTCTTGTTCCCAGAATCTGTCCCCTACGACCACGTATAAGATAAGTTTGGCTGTGTCATGTTTCTTATGTGTAGGCTATTTCCCACTGGCAAAGTTTCATGAGAATTAATCAAGTGGCACCCAGGACTGTGTACAAACTAGGAACGACATTCCTTGACACTGAAGCTTTGCTGTGAGAAGGACACCACAGGTGTTGATTGACAATACTTTTTTAATGTGCAGTGGATCTTGCACCAGCATTTGTCGATCTCTTAGCCAGATGGCAAGTGACGCTCCAGTTATAATCTGGTAATAAGTAATTAAATGTATGCTAAATTAAAGAAACCACACAGGATCTGGAAGAGACATACTGGAGACAGGCAAAAGCTAAAAGCATAATCTAAAACAGTAGGTGCAAGGAGTAAATGGAGGACTCGGGGTCGACTATTTCACTTGCAGGGTAAGGGGCATGGTTTAGTGTTTGATAGGAATGGTTGGACTCGATGATCCTTGCCTTAGAGTCTGTGCATGGCTTGAACTGTAAAAGCATTTTCACTCAGAAGCCTTTGGAGCTGCACTGTTGCCTCGTGCCTGATCCAGACAAGAGTGTCCTTCCTGCTCCCCATTGCCATTGATGAAACATCTTTTTTTTCTCTTCTTCAGTTAGGAAAGGTCTAGTACTGAATTCATGTTTGCAGTTTTCCCTCATGTATTTAGCACACACAAGGCATGGTTCAAGAATGGATTATATGGAAATTGTTCCTTTCATCTTAACAGAGGCCATTTGCCCTCAGGTGAAAATTTCACTTATTAGCACAGGAGTAAAAGAATATGTAAGGGAAGATTTCCTGTCATATCTAAGAAGAAATTTTTATGTTACTGTCTTTCAGAAGGCACTTAATTTTCAAGATGGAGAAAAGCTATGATTTTTCAGAGAAACTGTGAAAAATATTTCAGCTATTTTTTTCTTTTTACTTCTGAAATTGAGACTCCCCATGAATTGTGTCAGTTATCTGAAAGTACTGAATAGTTGTCAGTGTACAAAAGCAGGAGAAACAAAGCAACTGAAACAGGTGGGAACAAATCATCAGTGATGTTGCAGTGAATATGATGTGTCTTTATGCAAATCACCCGGTGACACACATTCTGATATTACAACATTACTGAAAGCAAAGATAATGCTGAAAGCAAATTGATTTGCAACTGTTTACCTTCTTTAACTCTGAGTACTGAAGTTAATAAAACGTCATTTTTTTATGGCCTTGTTTTAGGTTATAGAGATTATATGTTAGAGTTGCATAGAGTTTTCTTTGTTCACCATGGAACAAATTTCTTCTAAAAAGAAACAACCACCACGCAACAAAAAACCCCCACCAAACAACCATCAAACCCAAAAACTGAGAGGAGAAAATTTAGCTGGGTAATGCTGGTAACTTTCCTTCACACCAGCTCTTGGGGCTTCTCGGGTGAAATAATGGATCTGTTAACAGTCCATCTGCTCCTTCGTATCACATCAGTACCTTGTTGAATATTTGAGCAAAAATATAGGTCTTCTGGAAGATCCTTAGAACATCAATGATGCATTTCATGTAGCTGGAATCATAGTTGGAGGAGGAGGATTTCCAGTGTGCTGGCAAGGAGAGGTTTGACAATGATTATTAAATAAATACAAGAGTTGAAAAGGACCCTAGATCTCATGGTATCTGTTTCTCCCCTCCCCTCCCCTTCCCTCCCCTCCCCTTCCCTCCCCTCCCCTCCCCTCCCCTGTATCTTTCTAGTGCATTTGTCTTTATTTTTCTTAGAGGAAATACGGTCTGATTCATAAAACCCAGACCATTTCTGTTTTTCTTACAGCACATGAGAATGTGCAGCCTTTAATCCTATAAGGCTGTGAAAGTCTGTTCATGGAGAAGTCTTAAAATCTTGCAATTTTAAAAGCTGCGTTTTTTTCCCACCTAGACTGTTTATACCATGGCTCAGTTTCCCTTCCCACAACTGGCAGAATTAAGGGAAAAATACACATACAACATTACTCCTTTCCCTGCGGCAGTAAAATCAACTTCATTTTCAGGGTAAGTTTGAAATGCACTGCTTACGGCATATAGGGTTATTGTTTACCCTGCACAGATAGTGAAAATGCAGGTGGCATCCTCCCTTGTATGCTTCTAAAGAAGACAAAGATGTTTGGTAATGATCATATTTAAGAATGGCTCTTTCTTATTTCTTCTGTGTTCTCATTTGACAGAAAGCTGAGCAGAACCAGAGACAGTGATGAGGAGAATGACCAAGATGATGATGACTCAATTGCCAATGCAATTGGCTGTCTTGGACCATTAAGTGGGTTTTTGGTACCTGAGCTCCAAAAATACCAAAAACAGATGAGAGGTAAAAGTGCTTTTGTTAATTTTGGAAAACATAGTTAAATCTGCATGACCTTGCAGAAATTGTAGGTAGTTTCCCCTGTAAAAGCTGCTATGAAAATTGTATTTTATATTCTCAAAGACATGCAACTAGGTACCGAATTACTTGCTCTGCGGTCTGTGAGGTGTCTTCAAAGTCAAGTTTGCAACTGCATGTATACAATAAATGACAGGGCACATTAAGGATTTGGCTACAGTGATAGTTAAAAAATGAACCCCATAGTGTTGCCCACCCACAAAATAAGGAGTACGTGTTTGGAAGAATGTCCACCCTAAATCCATGCTTATTTCCAAGAAAGCTGTGAGGTAGTCAGCATCTTCTTCAAGGGTGTACATGGAATAAATAGTCTTGACCTTTATTAGCATATGTGTGGATAGTATTGGAACCTGTCAGCAATGGGTGAATTCTGCAGGTCATTTCACTGCCCTTTTGGCCAAACTTTCAGGCAGTTGTAGGTTTTGGGTATATTCACTTTTTTTTTAAAAAAGGTTGGGTATGGGTTAGGGTGTTCTGACAAAATGGCACTACTTATAAAATCTCTCCCCATTGAAATAAAATTTCTGACAGAATTGTATATTCACCTGTGCAAGCTCTACAAGCAGAACAAAAACCTGATCTGTTCGAGACAAGCAGACCACTTGCTAACTTGCAGCAGCCTTAGCAGTACTGGATCAACAGGGATTTTGTGATAACCTGGGGGAGGCTATCGTTATTTATCTCCATTCTGCCCCCCCCAAATACCTAGACAGAGGTGTAATCAGATAACAGCAGCTGCTACATCCTCATTCTTATGGCTTGGTTTTGCTGAGACATATAAGCTGCAATTTTCTTGCTTGCTGTGGTGTTTCATTCTTCCATTCCTGAGGGACTGTAAGTTTCTACCTGCTGTTTCAGGCTAGCACTTGTTTAGAATGTCAAAAAGCTGTTGCAAACTAAGGCAAAGATAAACACACCTCCCCTGAAAAAGAATTATCTCCTTGACCCTGGAGTGTCAGTTTGAGAGCACATCAGAAACAGCTGTGAAAATAAATGGCACTGCTGCTGTTGCTCTGCAGCTGTTGATCAGAGATGCTCTCAGGCTGCGTGATCCTCAGCTGATCTGTGCATACCCCTTTTGTAGCTACTAGCAGCTTCCTTCCTGTCCTGTTGTGCTATAACTGTTTCTTGGTGCTTCTTGCTGGTGTCACAAGGTCAGTTGCTTAATCTCATGCCTGCTTGACTGGAATGTATCTTATAACTCATGTTCTCAGGCTCCTCTTTGACCAACTGAGCGTCTTTAATAATCAATTTCTGAATTATTTTAGTGATGGCTTGATGTACGTGTGGGTAATTGAAGAACTGTGCTCATAACTTTGCATTGCTATATTAATTGATTTTTGTACTTTTTAAACTCCCATCAAGCCTTTGATATTCTTAAGCAGTAGTTCTAGACATGTAATGCGTCATATAAATAACGCAGCTTTGTTAAATATTGTAAATATTATAATACATTTTTACTTTAAAACTACAGTTAAATAAGAGAACAGGAATCAGACATAGACTTTCCTTGTAGATAATCTGTGGGATTCCTGAATATGCGAATTTACTTCTCATCTCCACTTTATTCCCACTGTGCAGATCAGAATGAAGAACAAAGTCTGGGTTCCAGTAACATTGCAGAATTAAGTCCAGGAGCAATAGACTCTTGCCGAAGCGAGTATCATGCTGCTTTTAACAGCATGATGATGGAGCGTATGACCACTGATATTAATGCACTGAAAAAGCAATATTCCAGGATAAAGAAGAAGCAACAACAGCAGGTTCACCATGTATATATCAGAGCAGGTAGTGTATCAAAATGTGCTTCATTTACAGATTTATTACACGCTAACCTCATCACAGAAGAACAAGGCAAATAACGTTCTTTTACATGTAACCTGGTAGACAAAACAAGAGATACTGATGGAATATCTAACACATTTGTAGTGAAGAGGGTACAGCATCCTGCAGACAGAAGGTGATGTAAATGAGAAGGTGATGTGTTTTTTTTCTTTTGTCAGGATCAGAAGATGATGACTCTGGGATTTTTTTAGGTCCCAGGGACCAGCTGAACAATGGTATTTAAAAGTGTCTTTGCTATCTGGGTGCATTGTGTTGATCTCTCTATGATTAAAAATTTTCAATCTTTGGCCTTCTTGGAACTGATGTACTGATGCACTGGTAAAAGTGAAATGAGGAGATGGGTGCACTTCAGACCAATTGGCAGGTAGATTCCTAGCGGATCCGTATTATCCTGACTCCTCTGAATTCATCCTGGCATGATTGTCCAAACTTGTCCTAGCAGAAGCATTTGAATACACAGAGCTGCAACTTTTCATTAACATTAACATCACTTGTAAGGAAATTTTCTTCTTTTAGAGTTGGCGAAGTATTTGCTTTGAACAAAGGCTGCAGCCAAGAGTAACAGTGCGAACAGTAAAACGTTGATTCCAAAGAACTGCCGACCTCCAAACCCTTTTAATCTTGTTAATTATGATGTGGGGCTGGGTTTGTGGTTTACTCAAACTGTCATCTAATTACTTAATCCTGAGTCTACTGTGCTGGTTTAATAACAGGACTAACAGAAAAGAGTTGATGTCGTTTATCCATTAAAAATACATTAGTTCATTCTGCAGTCACAAAAGCCTTGTGGAGAGGCTTATTTGACTGACCTTGTACAGGGACTGAATTGCCTCTTACAGTTGGAAGAGAAATGAAGGAGAAGGGAAAGATCAGAAGCCAATTTTAATGTTGAACTGTCAGTTACAGTGCAGTTTCAGAAATCAAGAAGCTGGTTTTGTTATGATTTATTTTTGTAGTATTCCTGGCTGAGGACTTACCTATAGGTAAGGAGGAGGAAGGGAGGATGGGAAATCCTTAGAACAGAAGTTACAGCTTTGTGTTCAACTCCAAGATGTAAGAGAAATTCAGTGGGTTTTTTGTTTGTCTGTGTTTTTTTCAAATAGAAGTTAGTCCTACAACTGTTTGCTATACCTCAAGATAGGCATCAAATTTAGTGATGGATCCTTAGAACATTTAGTTGTTTTGATCTTTAACAATACAATGTTTCTTTTAAACACTTTCTTTCAGACAAAGGGCCAGTTACCAGCCTCCTCCCTTCTCAGGTAAACCATTCCCCAGTGATAAACCACCTCCTTTTAGGAAAGAAGATGAAATTGAATAACAGGTCTCTCAAAAATGCTGTTATTCACATCCCAAGTCATGCTACAGGGAAGATGTCTCCCATTCCCCAAGAAGATCTTAAAACAAAATTGAACTCCCCGTGGCGTACTCACATACGAGTTCATCGAAAGAATATTGCGAGGGCCAAAGGCCAGCTGGGCTACGGGGATACCATAGGACTGATAGATGAGCAGAGTGAGAGATGTAAAACAAATACCCCTGGGGCAAAGGAGGAGACTTCCAAACAATCTGACTTTGAAGAAGGGGAAGGAGGTGGTTTGGATGACAGGACTACTCGAAAAGCTGACCAGCAGTCATCTGAGGCAAGCTCTGTGGACAGCAGTACAGACATGTCAGTGGTACAGCTCAAACTGGAGGCACTGGAACTCACCTCAGATAGCAAACCCGATGTTCAGTCAACATCCCATCAGACCGGCCAACCACGTTTATCAGAGTCCTCTTGTTCATCCAGTGACAGTGGAAGCCTGGCTAAATCTCCCCAGCCTGGGAACCCAAAGCCACATGTCTTCAATCCTTTCCCCAGTGTCAAGCCTCTTCGGAAGTCAGCTACAGCCAGGAATTTAGGGCTGTACGGCCCCACTGAAAGAACGCCAACTGTACACTTCCCTCAAATGAGCAGAAGTTTCAATAAGTCTGCTGGTGGCAACAGTGGGACCAGGAAACGATGATGTACTACCTGACACTTTCTATTCCTGACAGCAACAAAAAACTTGTATTGCCTCTTTTTTGCCCCCCCTAATGTGTGTGTGCGTATGTGTGTCCCAAAGAGCTCCTAATCTTGAATTAAGTAATGGGGACAAAAAAGGTTACCAGATGTATAAATACATGTCTTTGAGAATTGTGCTCCTGTGTTGTTATGGGATAGATTACTGGAGATGCACTCAGGCGCCCTGTTGTCAATTCTGATGGTTCTGTGGTGAAATAAACATCTCTTTGCAGTGTGAAGCCTACCTTTTCTTTAAAACTCACCCAGACATAAAACCACCGGCTGCCTTTAACCCCTCAGCCTCCCATGGCTGCCTCCTGTCTCTTGCAAAGCTCAAAGGGCTTTGTCTGGTGCAGCAGACACCTATGACAGTTTTTATGGCTGTTAGGCAACTTTCCCATTAGACCTCATCACAACGCTCTGTGAGTAGCTGCAGAAACCATAACTAACAGAAGCACAAGCTACTCTAGCAAGCAAAAGTATCACTTTGTCCCCAACATTACCACTTACCTACTGGGCTGTCTGGATTCAAACATTCTTGAGCAGCATTTTGTGCTTCTCTTCCCACATCAGTCCTGTGCTGATGTTTTTAATTTAGATGCAATCAGTGAGCATGAGAATAGCAGACATAGGTCCATCCACAACACTCATTTGCTGCATTTCTGTTACATATGTACATAGATTTCTGCTATTTACTGCAGGAGAGCTGCAAAACTTCAAATTTAGGAATTAGGTACAAGTCTGTATGAATATTATGGCACATCTTGGCTTTGGTGGCTTTAAAAGCTATCATCTCTGTATGGACTTGTAATTAAACCATATTTGCCAGCTTAGCAGTGGGCAAAAGTTATGAATGTTCTAAAGTACCATAACCCTGAACTCCTAACCTAACCCAACCCAAACCCTAACGCTAGCCCTAAACCTAACCCTAAACAAAAAACTAACCTCAACCAAACACTAACCCTAACACAAACCCTAACCGTAACCTAACAATGATCCAAACCCTAACCCTATCCTAAACTTAACCAAACACTAACCCTAAATCTAATCCTAACCCTTAAATAATCCCTAACCCTAACCGTTACCCTAAACCTAACCTAAAACAAACTGTGATCCTAACCCAGCCCTATCCAAAACCTAACCTGAACGCAAACCCTAACCTTAACCGTAACTGTCACATCCTGGACACATGGTGCCCAGGCCTGACTTGGGGGGGAAGTGGATTCATTTGTCTATGTGGTGATCCAGAGGCCAATAAGGTCACTCCCAGGGTGAAAATCAAAAGCAATATTTATTCTGGCTCTGGCAAACCTAAAACCACCAAAATACAGGGACGCGCAGCCAGGACATGGGGGTGCAAATACCCAAAGTTACAGAAAAGAATCCCTGAGCACAACCCACATCCCTTGGATCTGATCTGACCCACACAGCATAAGGCAACAGGAGGAAGAGGAGAGAAAGGGAGAGCAGCGGGAAGGAAAGCAATCACCACATTGATGGCAGCAGCAGCTTCTTTGAAGCCGCATGGTCCAGGCTGAGGTGATTGAAGTGGTCAAAAGTGTGCCAAGTACAGAGGGACAATAACCTCCCTGGACCTGCTGGTCATGCTGTTTCTGATACAAGCCAAGATGCCATTGGCCTTCTTGGCTACCTGGGCACACTGCTGGCTCATGTTCAGTCGGCTGTCAACCAACACCCCCAGGTCCTTCTCCTCCAGGCAGCTTTCTAGACAGACTTCTCCTTGTCTGTAGCTCTGCACAGGGTTGTTGTGCCCCAAGTGCAGGACCCGGCATTTGGCCTTGTTAAACCTCATGCCATTAGACTCCGGACCCAGAGCTGGCTGCGGCTGGATGGAGGGGATGCAGTGGAGGGCTCGACTGAGCAAGTTGCACCCTCAAGTGTCACCACTATGGACAGCATGGACCTGAGTTTTCGATCTGAGTTCTGTGACAAATGTTTAATCACGGGGTGGACTGTAAAGTCAGACTATGTTTCTCTCTTTGCCTTAAACATTTTGTCTGAGGACTGCCCCCCTGTGGCCCCAGCTTGTCTGTGGTGCTGAGGTTCAGCGGGGGCAGTGCAGGAGCAGGCACAGTTCTCCCTCGCTGGAGTGAAGAGCTGGCTCTGGTGAGAGGAGGGGATGCAGCCATTGCTGCTGCCCCCGCCACCCACCCAGGGCCCGCCAAAAGGTCACAGACAGATGGCGGCTGGGCAGGCCTCATAAAAGGCTCTCAAGGAACCAGGGGGGAGTCTTGCTCTCACCTCCATGCTTGCTCTCCCTCATACACTTCGATTGGACTGGCCCAGACCATGTGTTCCCAAGATCATCTGCTGCCTTCAATGTGGTGATTTCCATCCTTCTCTCTCTTTCTGTTTCTCTCCCCACCATTACTTCATGGTGTGCGCATTGGATCAGATCCGAGGGACCTCGGTTGTTTTCAGGGATTAATTTCTGTAACTTTGGGGGGTTGCACACACCACCACCCCCCCCGGATCTTTCTTGTGCGCCCCAGTATCTTGGTGTGTTTAGGCTTGCTGGAGCCAGAAATAAATACTGCTTGTGATATTCACCCTGGGAGTGACCTTATTGGCCTCCAGATCACCACACAGACAAGACCTGGGGGTGTTGGTTGACAGCCGACTGAACATGAGCCAGCAGTGTGCCTAGGTGGCCAAGACGGCCAATGGCATCTTGGCTTGTATCCAAAATGGTGTGACCAGCAGGTCCAGGGAAGTTATTCTCCCTCTGTACTCGGCACTGGTGAGACTGCACCTCGAATCCTGTGTTCAGTTCTGGGCCTCTCACTACAAGAACGATGTTGAGGCTCTAGAGCGAGTCAAGAGAAGAGCAACGAAGCTGGTGAAGGGGCTGGAGAACAGGCCTTATGAGGAGCGGCTGAGAGAGCTGGGGGTGTTTAGACTGGAGAAGAGAAGGCTGAGAGGAGACCTAATTGCTCTCTACAACTATCTGAAAGGAGGTTGTGGACAGGAAGGTGCTGGCCTCTTCTCCCAAGTGACAGAGGACAGGACAAGAGGAAATGGCCTCAGGCTCCACCAGGGGAGGTTTAGGCTGAACATTAGGAAGAAAATTTCACAGAAGGGGTCCTTTTGGCACTGGAATAGGCTGCCCAGGGAGGTGGTTGAGTCACCTTCCCTGGAGGTGTTTAAGGCACTGGTGGACAAGGTGCTGAGGGACATGGTTTAGTGTTTGATAGGAATGGTTGGACTCGACGATCCGGTGGGTCTCTTCCAACCTAGTGATTCTATGATTCTATGAAACGAATCCAACCACCCCCAGTCAGGGCCAGACACAAGCTTGTGGCTCGTGGGTCCAGGTTGTGACAGTCGGTCACTTACATATCCTGGCCCATTGCCTGTTTCTACCTGTGTGGAATTTCCAAGGCTGCAAATGCATTGACAAAATGCTTCACTATGTATGTGCTGGTATTATCATTGACATTTTCCTTTGAGGCCCTTAAAAGCTGTACTTTCATTAATATCTGGCTAAAATCCCATTCACTGTTGTCTGCACCAGGGCCCAGCAGTTGCTGATCTGATAAGGGACACTAGAAAGCAGAGTGTTCTCACAAATGGGCATTTCCCTAGAGAGATAAAATGCCTAACTCCTGTGGATGCCTTGGGGAAAGATCTGAAAAAACCTTCACATTCAGGGAGGAAGGGAGGAGAAGAGGGGCACTCACACAACTGCAAGGCTGAGCTTTTCCCATTTTTTTTTCTTTCTCTATTCCTTTTCCATTTTGTTTGTTTGTTTGGTTTGGGTTTTTTGCTGTCTGCAGCCTTTCACTCCAAAGTTCCCAGGTAAATCTTCCTGTTTGCCGGCTAAGTGGTCATTTGAGATTGAAAGGTCCCAGAGATGTATTTCTAAGATTAATCAAAACTAATTTGTAAGTTTTACAAATGTTTGACGCACCTCACACACACACCCATTTCAAAGCTAGCTCAATACACTCATGCAATGTTGGTTATGACTACTCAATAATAACAGCATGAGTTGTTCACTATTGGATCCACAATTTTTTGATGTTACGGATATTTAAACTATACACGGTATCAGGCACATAAAACGCTTAAAATATGCACATGCATTATCAAATAAGGTTTGTATCGGTTGTCTAACAAGTATTTCAATTTCAGTAAAATACTGTTCTTCATTGCTCTGTGAGTGACACACTTTGCAGTTTAACGTTGGTCGTGATATTTGTAGTTTCTGCATCCATAGAATCACAGACTGGTCAGTTGAGCCAAAGCTTCTGTCTCCCTGTATGTGAATTGCTGCATGGGGTACGATCGCTAGAAAACAAATCAGCTGAGCAATTCTAGTGCCCTTTGGTATAACGCGAGGAGGCATAGGCGTCCAAGCCATTACTTGTATTGTTCTCGTAAAATTGGCATCAGTCAATTCTGGTAAAACAAGCCATCGTTGTGACAGGTAATCATGCAACTAACAGTGCACTAAGCCTGTTTTTGCATTCTCTGAGGCTAATTGTTTAAGAAAAGCTTCTCTAGCGGTCATATTGCCTGCCTGCTTATTTAAGGCCTCTTGTAGTTTGTCTAGAAAAGTCATGTAATAAATGCCATTTTCCAGATTTCTTTTTTATCACAAATACAGATATGTTCCAAAGAACACTTGGTTGGGACTATATGCCTGTGATCTAGTTGCTCCTCCACTGACTTTTGCGATGCACCCAATTTTTCACTAAGTAGGGGCCACTGCTCAGACCGCACTGGAGTATCTGATTTCCATGTTAAAGGTATGGTTGAGTGCTTTCCTGCAGTGGACCCGATAAAAAATGCCCATTGTTCATGGTTCCAACACCTATTCCCCCTGCACTTAGTACATCTCTCCCACACAAGATCAGTGCAACGTGTACAACAAAGGGTTGCACTACAGCCATAATAAGATGTTCTGGCTTTCCCCATTTTAAACCTAATGTACACTTCAACATAGGACGCTGAGTTTGTAAGGAGTGAACACAATGTACTTCAGGGAGTCCCGTGGACATGCAATGCTAAAAAACCAATGCAACAGTCAACTTTTTGTTGCTAGTGCAGGGGCATGGATGTGAGGACTTGGACTGAATGTGTTGTAAAAATTTGAGTGACCCTAAACCTAGACCTAACCCTAAATCTAGCCTAAACTTAACCTTAAGCCTAAACATAAACTTACAACTAACAATAAACCTAAAGTTAAATCCAAACCAAACCACTACACAAAGCCTAACAGAAACCATAGGACTAACCCTAACCCTAGCCTACCCTTAACCCTTACCCTAACACCTACCTTAGCCCTAACCCTAAGCCCTACCCTAAACGTAAACCTAACACTAACACTAATCCAAAATGAAAAGCAAAACCCAACCCTAACCACTACACAAAGCCTAACCGAAACCCAAAGACTAACCCTAAACCTAGTCCTTGCCTTAACCCTTACCCTAACCCTAGCCTTAGCACTAAACCTAAGCCTAACCCTAAACCTAACGCTACCACTACTGCTAACACTAACCCTAAAAATAAAGTTAAACCAACTCCCATGCGCTACACAAAGCTAAACCAAAACCATAATCCTAACACTAACTCCAGCCCTAGCCCTAACCCTAACCCTTAAAATAAACCCAGCCTTAGCCCTAAGCCTAATCCTAAACCTAACCCTACCACTAACAATAACCCTAAACATAAAGCGAAACCCAATCCCAAACACTAACCAAACACTAACCGAAACCCTAATCCTAAACTGAACACTAACCCTAACCCTAAACCTAACCCTAGCCTTAGGCCTAGCCCTAAGCCTTACCCTAAAACTAACCCAAACACTAAACGTAAATGAAAAGCTAAACCCAAACCCAACCACTAAAGAAAGTCTAACAGATACCCAAACTCTAACCCTAACCCTAGCCCTAGCCCTAATCCTAACCCTTATGCTAACCCTAGCTTTATCCCTAACCCTAAGCCTTGCCCTAAATGTAATACTAACACTAACATTAATCCTAAATGAAAAGCTAAACCCCACCGAAAACACTACACAAAGCCTAACCGAAATCCTAAGGCTAACCCTAACGCTTATGCTAAACCAAGACTTATCCCTAACCCTAAGCCTAACACTCAACCTAACCCTACCATTAACACAAACCCTAAACCTAAAGCTAAACCCAACCCCAGCCACTCACAAAACCCTAAACAAAACGGTAATCCTAACCCTAAACCTAACCCTAACACTAACACAAACTCTAAAACTAAAGCTACACCCAATCCCAACCACTAACCAAACCCTAATCTAAAACCTAATCTTAACCCTAACCCTAGCCCTAGCTTTAACCCTAACCCTAGACATAGTCCTAAACCTAAGCCTTACCCTAAACCAAACCCTACCACAAATACTAACCCTAAACGTAAACCCAATCCTAACCACTAACCAAATCCTAACCGAAACTCTAATCCTAACGCACACCCTAACCCTAACCCGAACCCTAACCCTAACCATAAAAGAAGCCTAAGACTTAGCCTAACCCTAAAACTAACCCTAAACCTAGAGCTAAATCCACAACCAACCACTACACAAAGCCTAACCAAAACCTAAAGACTAAGCCTAACCCTAGCCCTTGACCTAGTCCTCAACTTAACCCTTACCCTAACCCTAGCCTTAGCACTAAACCTTAGCCTAACCCTAAACCTAAATCTACCACTAACACTAACCCTAAACCAAAAGGTAAACCAACACCCAGCCACTACACAAGGCTAAACCAAAACCCTAACCTTAGCCCTAGCTTTAAACCAAAACCTATCCTTAGGTCTAATCCTAAGCCTTACCCTAAACCTAACCCTACCACTAACACAAACACTAAACCTAAAGCTAAACCCGATCCCAAACACTAACCGAACTCTAAATGAAACCCTAATCGTAACCCTAACCCTAACCCTAGCCCTAACCCTAGACTTAGGTCTAAACGTAAGCCTTACACTAAACCTAACCCTACCACTAATACTAACCCTAAGCCTAAACCCAATCCCAAGGACTAATCAAATAATAAATGAAACCCGAACCCTAACCCTAACCCTAACCCTAACCCTAACCCTAACCCTAGACTTAGCTCTAAACCTGAACCTAACCCTAAAGATAACCATAAAACTAACACAAACCCTAAACCTAAAGCTAAACCCAATCCCAACCACTAACCAAATCCTAAACAAAACTCTAATCATAACCCTACCCCTAACCATAATCCTACCCCTAGCTTTAACCCTAAGCCTAGCCTAAGGCCTAATCCTAAGCCTTACCCTAAACCTAAACCTACCACAAACATTAACCATAGACCTAACAGATAATCTAATCCTAACCCTAGACCTAGCGGTAAATCTAACCCTAACTATAGACTTAGGCCTATCCCTAAGCCTTACCCTAAACCTAACCCTAAAAATAACCCTAAATGAAAAGCTAAACCCAAATCCAAGCAATACGCAAAGACTAACAGATACTCAAACTCTAATCTTACCCTAAACGTAAACATAAACCAAAACCTAACCCTACCACTAATCTAAACCATAAACCTAAAGCTAAAAGAACCCCCATCCACTACACAAAGCCAAACCAAACTCCTAACCCTAACCCTAACCCTAACCCTAACCCTAACCCTAACCCTAACCCTAACCCTAAATCTTACGTTAAACCTAGACTTAGGTCTACTCCTAAACCTAAATCTAAACCTAACCGTACCACTAACATAAACCCTAAACCTTAAGCTAAACCCAGTCCCAACTACTAACCAAAACCTAAACGAAACCCTAACCATAACCCTATCCCTAGCTTTAACCCTAACCGTAGCCTTAGGCCTAATCATACACCTTACCCTAAGCCTAACCTTACAACTAACACAAAACCTAAACCTAAAGCTAAACCCAACCACAACCACTAACCAAACCCTAAACAAAAACCAAACCCTAACCCTAAACAAAAACCAAACTCCTAACCCTAAACCTAATCCTAACTCTAACCATAACCCTAACACTAACCCTAAACCTTATGTTAACCATAGATTTAGCCGTAACCATAAACGTAACACTAAACACTAACCCTAACACTCAGACAAACACTATCCTATCCACTAACCAAACCCTAAACGAAACCCTAATCCTAACCCTAACCCTACCACTAACACTAAACCTAACCCTAGACCTAACTCTAGACTTAGGTCTAAACATAAGCCTTACACTAAACCTAACCCTACCACTAATACTAACCCTAAACCTAAACCTAATCTCCACTACTTATCAAATCCTAACCAAAAACCCCAACCCTAACCCTTAACATAACCCTAATCCTAAACCTAACCCTAATCCTAAACCTAACCCTAACCCAAATACTAACCCTAACCGTAACCCAAACCATAAAACTAGCCTAAAACTTAGCCTAAACCAAGAACTAACCATAACCCTAAAGCTAAATCTGACCCCAACCACTACACAAAGCCTAACCGAAACGCGAAAACTAACCCTAACCATAACCCTAGCAGTTGCCCTAGTCCTCAACTTAACCCTTACCCTAACCCTAGCCTTAAAACTAAACCTTAGCCAAATTTTAAACCTAACAATACCATTAACAATAAAAATGAACCAAAAGCTAAACCTTAACCCTAACACTAACACTAACCCTAACCCTAGTCCTAGCTTTAAACCTAACCCTAGACTTAGGCCTAATCCAAAGCCTTACCCTAAAACTAAACGTACCACTAATACTAACCCTAAACCTAAACCCTATCCCAATAACTAATGAAATCCTAACCAAAAAACCCAATTCTAACACTTAACCTAACCCTAATCCTAAACCTAATCCTAACCCTAATACTAACCCTAATCCTAATATAAACCCTAACCCTAACCCAAACCATAAACCTAGCCTAAAATTTAGCCTAAACCAAGAACTAACCATAACCCTAAAGCTAAATCCGACCCAAACCACTACACAAAGCCTAACCAAAACCCGAAAACTAACCCTAACCCTAGCAATTGCCTTAGTCCTCACCTTAACCCTTACCCTAACCCTAGCCTTAACACTAAATCATAGCCTAATCCTAAACTTAACAATACCACTAAAAATAAACATGAACCAAAAGCTAAACCAGACCCAAAACACTACAAAAAGCTAAACCAAAACCCTAACCCTAAACCTAACTCTAACCCTTACCCTAACCCTAAAACTTACGTTAACCCTAGACTTAGTTCTTACCCTAAACGTAAACCTAAAACAAAACCTAACCCTGCCACTAACCTAAACCATAAACCTAAAGCTAAACCAACACCCATCCACTACACAAAGCTAAACCAAAACCCTAACCCTAACCCTAACCCTAACCCTAAACCTAACCCTAACCCTAGCAATTGCCCTAGACCTCACCTTAACCCTTACACTAACCCTAGCCTTAGCACTAAACCTTAGCCTAATCCTAAACCTAATATTACCACTAACAATAAACCTGAAACTAAAGCTAAACTAAACCCAAAACACTACACAAAGCTAAACCCTAACCCTAACCCTAACCCTAACCCTAACCCTAACCCTAAATCTTACATTAAACCTAGAATTAGGTCTAATCCTAAACCTAATTCTAAACCTAACCGTACCAGGAACATAAACCTTAGACCTTAAGGTAAACCCAGTCCCAACGACTAACCAAAACCTAACCGAAACCCTAACCCTAACCCTAACCTTAGTCCTAGATTTAACCCTAACCCTAGACTTAGGCCTAATCCTAAGCCTTACCCTAAACGTACCACTACCACTAATACTAACCCTAAACCTAAACCCTATCCCAATAACTATATGAAATCCTAACCAAAAAACCCAATCCTAACCTTAACCTAACCCTAATCCTAAACGTAACCCTAACCATAATACTAACCCTAACCCAAAACATAAAACTAGCCTAAAACTTAGCCTAAACCAAGAACTAACCATAACCCTAAAGCTAAATCCGACCCCAACCACTACAAAAAGCCTAACCAAAACCCGAAAACTAACCCTAACCCTAACCCTAGCAATTGCCCTAGTCCTCACCTTAACCGTTACCCCAACCCTAGCCTTAGCACTAAACCTTAGCCTAATCGTAAACCTAACATTACCACTAACAATAAACCTGAACCTAAAGCTAAACTAAACCCAAAACACTACACAAAGCTAAATCCTAACCCTAAACCTAACCCTAACCCTTACCCTAATCCTAAAACTTACGTTAACCCTAGACTTAGTTCTTATCCTAAACGTAAACCTAAACCAAAACTTAACCCTACCACTAACCTAAACCACAAACCTAAAGCTAAACCAACCCCCATCCACTACACAAAGCTAAACCAACACCTTAACCCTAACACTAAACCTAACCCTAAACATAAACATAACCCTAACCCTAACCCTCAATCATACGTTAAACCTAGACTTAGGTCTACTCCTAAACCTAAATCTAAACCTAACAGTACCACTAACATAAACCCCAAAACTTAAGCTAAACCCAGTCCCAACCACTAACGAAAACCTAAATGAAACCCTAACCCTAAACCTAACCCTAACATAAACCGTAACCCTAAAACTTACGTTAACCCTAGGCTTAGTTCTTATCCTAAACGTAAAGCTAAACCAAAACCTAACCCTACCACTAACCTAAACCATAAACCTAAAGCTAAAACAATCCCCATCCACTACACAAAGCTAAACCAAAACCCTAACCCTAACCCTAACCCTAACCCTAACCGTAAATCTTACGTTAAACCTAGACTTAGGTCTACTCCTAAACCTAAATCTAAACCTAACCGTACCACTAACATAAACCCTAAACCTTAAGCTAAACCCAGTCCCAACCACTAACCAAAACCTAACCGAAACCCTAACCCTAACCCTAACCTTAGTCCTAGATTTAACCCTAACCCTGGACTTAGGCCTAATCCTAAGCCTTACCCTAAACGTAACACTACCACTAATACTAACCCTAAACCTAAACCCTACCCCAATAACTATATGAAATCCTAACCAAAAAACCCAATCCTAACCTTAACCTAACCCTAATCCTAAACGTAACCCTAACCATAATACTAACCCTAACCCAAAACATAAAACTAGCCTAAAACTTAGCCTAAACCAAGAACTAACCATAACCCTAAAGCTAAATCCGACCCCAACCACTACAAAAAGCCTAACCAAAACCCGAAAACTAACCCTAACAATATCCCTAGCAATTGCCCTAGTCCTCACCTTAACCCTTACCCCAACACTAGCCTTAGCACTAAACATTAGTCTAATCCTAAACCTAACATTACCACTAACAATAAACCTGAACCTAAAGCTAAACTAAACCCAAAACACTACACAAAGCTAAATCCTAACCCTAAACCTAACCCTAACCCTTACAATAATCCTAAAACTTACGTTAACCCTAGACTTAGTTCTTATCCTAAACGTAAACCTAAACCAAAACTTAACCCTACCACTAACCTAAACCATAAACCTAAAGCTAAACCAACCCCCATCCACTACACAAAGCTGAACCAACACCTTAACCCTAACACTAAACCTAACCCTAAACATAAACGTAACCCTAACCCTAACCCTCAATCATACGTTAAACCTAGACTTAGGTCTACTCCTAAACCTAAATCTAAACCTAACAGTACCACTAACATAATCCCCAAAACTTAAGCTAAACCCAGTCCCAACCACTAACCAAAACCTAAATGAAACCCTAACCCTAAACCTAACCCTAACATAAACCCTAACCCTAAAACTTACGTTAACCCTAGACTTAGTTCTTATCCTAAACGTAAAGCTAAACCAAAACCTAAACCTACCACTAACCTAAACCATAAACCTAAAGCTAAACCAACACCCATCCACTACACAAAGCTAAACCAAAACCCTAACCCTAACCCTAACCCTAACCCTAAACCTAACCCTAACCCTAGCAATTGCCCTAGACCTCACCTTAACCCTTACACTAACCCTAGCCTTAGCACTAAACCTTAGCCTAATCCTAAACCTAATATTACCACTAACAATAAACCTGAAACTAAAGCTAAACTAAACCCAAAACACTACACAAAGCTAAACCCTAACCCTAACCCTAACCCTAACCCTAACCCTAACCCTAACCCTAACCCTAACCCTAACCCTAAATCTTACATTAAACCTAGAATTAGGTCTAATCCTAAACCTAATTCTAAACCTAACCGTACCAGGAACATAAACCTTAGACCTTAAGCTAAACCCAGTCCCAACGACTAACCAAAACCTAACCGAAACCCTAACCCTAACCCTAACCTTAGTCCTAGATTTAACCCTAACCCTAGACTTAGGCCTAATCCTAAGCCTTACCCTAAACGTACCACTACCACTAATACTAACCCTAAACCTAAACCCTATCCCAATAACTATATGAAATCCTAACCAAAAACCCAATCCTAACCTTAACCTAACCCTAATCCTAAACGTAACCCTAACCATAATACTAACCCTAACCCAAAACATAAAACTAGCCTAAAACTTAGCCTAAACCAAGAACTAACCATAACCCTAAAGCTAAATCCGACCCCAACCACTACAAAAAGCCTAACCAAAACCCGAAAACTAACCCTAACCCTAACCCTAGCAATTGCCCTAGTCCTCACCTTAACCGTTACCCCAACCCTAGCCTTAGCACTAAACCTTAGCCTAATCGTAAACCTAACATTACCACTAACAATAAACCTGAACCTAAAGCTAAACTAAACCCAAAACACTACACAAAGCTAAATCCTAACCCTAAACCTAACCCTAACCCTTACCCTAATCCTAAAACTTACGTTAACCCTAGACTTAGTTCTTATCCTAAACGTAAACCTAAACCAAAACTTAACCCTACCACTAACCTAAACCATAAACCTAAAGCTAAACCAACCCCCATCCACTACACAAAGCTAAACCAACACCTTAACCCTAACACTAAACCTAACCCTAAACATAAACATAACCCTAACCCTAACCCTCAATCATACGTTAAACCTAGACTTAGGTCTACTCCTAAACCTAAATCTAAACCTAACAGTACCACTAACATAAACCCCAAAACTTAAGCTAAACCCAGTCCCAACCACTAACGAAAACCTAAATGAAACCCTAACCCTAAAACTAACCCTAACATAAACCCTAACCCTAAAACTTACGTTAACCCTAGGCTTAGTTCTTATCCTAAACGTAAAGCTAAACCAAAACCTAACCCTACCACTAACCTAAACCATAAACCTAAAGCTAAAACAATCCCCATCCACTACACAAAGCTAAACCAAAACCCTAACCCTAACCCTAACCCTAACCCTAACCCTAACCCTAACCCTAACCCTAACCCTAACCCTAACCCTAACCCTAACCCTAACCCTAACCCTAACCGTAAATCTTACGTTAAACCTAGACTTAGGTCTACTCCTAAACCTAAATCTAAACCTAACCGTACCACTAACATAAACCCTAAACCTTAAGCTAAACCCAGTCCCAACCACTAACCAAAACCTAACCGAAACCCTAACCCTAACCCTAACCTTAGTCCTAGATTTAACCCTAACCCTGGACTTAGGCCTAATCCTAAGCCTTACCCTAAACGTAACACTACCACTAATACTAACCCTAAACCTAAACCCTATCCCAATAACTATATGAAATCCTAACCAAAAAACCCAATCCTAACCTTAACCTAACCCTAATCCTAAACGTAACCCTAACCATAATACTAACCCTAACCCAAAACATAAAACTAGCCTAAAACTTAGCCTAAACCAAGAACTGACCATAACCCTAAAGCTAAATCCGACCCCAACCACTACAAAAAGCCTAACCAAAACCCGAAAACTAACCCTAACAATATCCCTAGCAATTGCCCTAGTCCTCACCTTAACCCTTACCCCAACACTAGCCTTAGCACTAAACATTAGTCTAATCCTAAACCTAACATTACCACTAACAATAAACCTGAACCTAAAGCTAAACTAAACCCAAAACACTACACAAAGCTAAATCCTAACCCTAAACCTAACCCTAACCCTTACAATAATCCTAAAACTTACGTTAACCCTAGACTTAGTTCTTATCCTAAACGTAAACCTAAACCAAAACTTAACCCTACCACTAACCTAAACCATAAACCTAAAGCTAAACCAACCCCCATCCACTACACAAAGCTGAACCAACACCTTAACCCTAACACTAAACCTAACCCTAAACATAAACGTAACCCTAACCCTAACCCTCAATCATACGTTAAACCTAGACTTAGGTCTACTCCTAAACCTAAATCTAAACCTAACAGTACCACTAACATAAACCCCAAAACTTAAGCTAAACCCAGTCCCAACCACTAACCAAAACCTAAATGAAACCCTAACCCTAAACCTAACCCTAACCTAAATCCTAACCCTAAAACTTACGTTAACCCTAGGCTTAGTTCTTATCCTAAACGTAAAGCTAAACCAAAACCTAAAACTACCACTAACCTAAACCATAAACCTAAAGCTAAACCAATTCCCATCCACTACACAAAGCTAAACCAAAACCCTAATCAAAACCCTAACCCTAACCTTAACCCTAACCCTAACCCTAACCCTAACCCTAACCCTAACCGTAAATCTTACGTTAAACCTAGACTTAGGTCTACTCCTAAACCTAACTCTAAACCTAACCGTACCACTAACATAAACCCTAAACCTTAAGCTAAACCTAGTCCCAACCACTAACCAAAACCTAAACGAAACCCTAACCCTAACCTAAACCCTAACACTAAAACTTACGTGATTCCTAGACTTAGTTCTTACCCTAAGCGTAAACCTAAACCAAAACCTAAGCCTACCACTAACCTAAACCATAAACCTAAAGCTAAAACAACCCCCATCCACTAGACAAAGCTAACCCAAAAACCTAACCCTAACCCTAACCCTAACCCTAACGCTAACCCTAAATCTTATGTTAAACCTAGACTTAGGTCTAATCCTAAACCTAACTCTAAACCTAACCGTACCACTAACATAAACCCTGAAACTTAAGCTAAACCCAGTCCCAAACACTAACCAAAACCTAAACGAAACCCTAACCCTAACACTAGCCCTATCCCTAGCTTTAACCCTAACCGTAGCCTTAGGCCTAATCCTAGACCTTACACTAAGCCTAACCTTACAACTAACACAAAACCTAAACCTAAAGCTAAACCCTACCCGAAACATACACTAAAGCCTAAAAAACACCTTAATCCTACACCCTAATCCTAACCCTAAACAAAAACCAAACCCTAACCCTAATCCTTACTCTAACCCTAGCATAAACACTAACCCTAACCCTCATGTTAACCATAGACACAGCCGTAACCCTAAACCTAACACGAAACCTAACCCTAGACCTAACTCTAGACTTAGGTCTAAACATAAGCCTTACACTAAACCTAACCCTACCACTAATAATAACCCTAAACCTAAACCTAATCTCCACTACTTATCAAATACTAACCAAAAACACCAACCCTAACCCTTAACATAACCCTAATCCTTAACCTAACCCTAACCCTAATACTAACCTTAACCCTAATACTAACCCTAACCCTAATACTAACCCTAACCCAAAACATAAAACCAGCCTAAAAGTTAGCCTAAACCAAGAACTAACCATAACCCTAAAGCTAAATCCGACCCCAACCACTACACAAAGCCTAACAGAAAACCGAAAACTAACCCTAACCCTAACCCTAGCAATTGCCCTAGTCCTCACCTTAACCCTTACCACAACCCTAGCCTTAGCACTAAACCTTAGCATAAACCTAAACCTAACATTACCACTAACAATAAACCTGAACTTAAAGCTAAACTAAACCCAAAACACTACACAAAGCTAAACTCTAACCCTACCCCTAACCCTTACCCTAATCCTAAACCTTACGAAAACCCCAGACTTAGTTCTAATCCTAAACGTAAACATAAACCAAAACCTAACCCTACCACTAACCTAAACCATAAACCTAAAGCTAAACCAACCCCCATCCACTACACAAAGCTAAACCAAACCCCTACACCTAACACTAAACCTAACCCTAGTTCTAACCCGAGACTTAGGTGTAAAGCTAAGCCTTACACTAAACCTAACCCTACCACTAATACTAACCCTAAACCTAATCCCAATCTCCATTACTTATCAAATCCTAAACAAAAAAATTAACCCTAACCCTTAACATAACCCTAATCCTAAACCTAACCCTAATACTAACCCCAACCCTAACCCAAAACATAAAACTAGCCTAAAAATTAGCCTAAACCAAGAACTAACCATAACCCTAAAGCTAAATCCAACTCCAAACACTACACAAAGCCTAACCGAAACCCGAAAACTAACCCTAACCCTAACCCTAGCAACTGCCCTAGACCTCACCTTGACCCTTACTCCAACCCTAGCCTTAGCACTAAACCTTAGCCTAATCCTAAACCTAACATTACCACTAACAATAAACCTGAACCTAAAGCTAAACTAAACCCAAAACACTACACAAGGCTAAACCCTAACCCTAACCCTTACCCTTACCCTAATCCTAAAACTTACGTTAACCCTAGACTTAGTTCTTATCCTAAACGTAAACCTAAACCAAAACCTAACCCTACCACAAATTTAAACCATAAATCTAAAGCTAAACCAAGCCCCATCCACTACACAAAGCTAAACCAAAACCCTAACCCTAACCCTAAATCTTACGTTAAATCTAGACTTAGGTCTACTCCTAAACCTAACTCTAAACTTAAACGTACCACTAACATAAACCCTAAACCTTAAGCTAAACCCAGTCCCAACCACTAACCAAAATCTAAACGAAACCCTAACCCTAAACCTAACCCTAACCTAAACCCTAACCCTAAAACTTACGTTAACCCTTGACTTAGTTCTTACCCTAAGCATAAACCTAAACCAAAACCTAACCTTACCACTAACCTAAACCATAAACGTAAAGCTAAAACAACCCCCATCCACTACACAAAGCTAAACCAAAACCCTAACCCTAACCCTAACCCTAACCCTAACCCTAACCCTAACCCTAACCCTAACCCTAAATCTTATGTTAAACCTAGACTTAGGTCTAATCCTAAACCTAACTCTAAACCTAACCGTACCACTAACATAAACCCTAAACCTTAAGCTAAACCCAGTCCCAACCACTAACCAAAACCTAAACGAAACCCTAACCCTAAACCTAACTCTTACCCTAATCCTAAAACTTACGTTAACCCTAGACATAGTTCTTACCCTAAGCATAAAACTAAACCAAAACCTAACCCTACCACTAACCTAAACCATAAACCTAAAGCTAAAACAACCCCCATCCACTACACAAAGCTAAACCAAAACCCTAACCCTAACCCTAACTCTAACCCTAACCCTAACTCTAAAGTTTACGTTTAACCTAGACTTAGGTCTAATCCTAAACCTAACTCTAAACCTAACCGTACCACTAACATAAACCCTAAACCTTAAGCTAAACCCAGTCCCAACCACTAACCAAAACCTAAACGAAACCCTAACCCTAACCCTAGCCCTAGCTTTAACCCTAACCGTAGCCTTAGGCCTAATCCTACACCTTACCCTAAGCCTAACCTTACAACTAACACAAAACCTAAACCGAAAGTTAAACCCAAACAAAAACACTCACCAAACCCTAAAAAACACCCTAATCCTAACCCTATCCCTAACCCTAAACAAAAACCTAACCCTATCCCTAAACCTAATCCTCACTCTAACCCTAGCCTAAACACTAACCCTAACCCTCATGTTAACCATAGACTTAGCAGTAACCCTAAATCTAACACGAAACCTAACCCTAGACCTAACTCTAGACTTAGGTCTAAACATAAGCCTTACACTAAACCTAACCCTACCACTAATACTAACCTTAAACCTAAACCTAAACTCCATTACTTATCAAATACTAACCAAAAACCCCAACCCTAACCCTTAACATAACCCTAATCCTAAACCTAACCCTAACCCTAATAGAACCCTAACTCTAATACTAACCCTAACCCAAAACATAAAACTAGCCTAAACCAAGATCTAACCATAACCCTAAAGCTAAATCCGACCCCAACCACTACACTAAGCCTAACTGAAACCCGAAAACTAACCTTAACCCTAACCCTAGCAATTGCCCTAGACCTCACCTTAACCCTTAAGCCAACCCTAGACTTAGCACTAAACCTTAGCCTAATCCTAAACCTAACATTACCACTTACAATAAACCTGAACCTAAAGCTAAACTAAACCCAAAACACTACACAAAGCTAAACCCTAACCCTAACCCTAACCCTTACCCTAATCCTAAAACTTACGTTAACCCCAGACTGAGTTCTTATCCTAAACGTAAACCTAAACCAAAACCTAACCTTACCACTAACCTAAACCATAAACCTAAAGCTAAAACAACCCCCATTCACTACACAAAGCTAAACCAAAACCCTAACCCTAACCCTAACCCTAACCCTAACCCTAACCCTAACCCTAACCCTAACCCTAACCCTAACCCTAAATCTTACATTAAACCTAGACTTAGCTCTAATCCGCAACCTAACTCTAAACCTAACCGTACCACTAACATAAACCCTAAACCTTAAGCTAAACCCAGTCCCAACCACTAACCAAAATGTAAACAAAACCCTAACCCTAAACCTAACCCTAACCTAAACCCTAACCCTAAAACTTACGTTAACCCTAGACTTAGTTCTTACCCTAGAGCGTAAACCTAAACCAAAACCTAACCCTACCACTAACCTAAACCATAAACCTAAAGCTAAACCAACCCCCATCCACTACACAAAGCTAAACCAAAACCCTAACCCTAACCCTAACCCTAATCCTAACCCTAAATCTTACGTTAAACCTAGACTTAGGTCTACTCCTAAACCTAACTCTAAACCTAACCGTACCACTAACATAAACCCTAAACCTTAAGCTAAACCCAGTCCCAACCACTAACCAAAACCTAAACGAAACCGTAACCCTAACCCTAACCCTTACCCTAATCCTAAAACTTACGTTAACCCTAGACTTAGTTCTTACCCTAAGCATAAACCCAAACCAAAACCTAACCCTACCACTAACCTAAACCATAAACCTAAAGCTAAACCAAACACCATTCACTACACAAAGCTAAACCAAAACCCTAACCCTAACCCTAACCCTAACCCTAAAACTTACTTTAACCCTAGACTTAGTTCTTACCTTAAGCGTAAACCTAAACCAAAACCTAACCCTACCACTAACCTAAACCATAAACCTAAAGCTAAACCAACCCCCATCCACTACACAAAACTAAACCAAAACCCTAACCCTAACCCAAACCCTAACCCTAACCCTAACCCTAACCCTAACCCTAACCCTAACCCTAACCCTAACCCTTACCCTAAATCTTACGTTAAACCTAGACTTAGGTCTACTCCTAAACCTAACTCTAAACCTAACCGTACCACTAACATAAACCCTAAACCTTAAGTTAAACCCAGTCCCAACCACTAACCAAAACCTAAACGAAACCCTAACCCTAACCCTAACCCTAACCCTTACCCTAATCCTAAAACTTACGTTAACCCTAGACTTAGTTCTTACCCTAAGCATAAAACTAAACCAAAACCTAACCCTACCACTAACCTAAACCATAAACCTAAAGCTAAAACAACCCCCATCCACTACACAAAGCTAAACCAAAAACCTAACCCTAACCCTAACCCTAACTCTAACCCTAACCCTAACTCTAAATTTTACGTTTAACCTAGACTTAGGTCTAATCCTAAACCTAACTCTAAACCTAACCGTACCACTAACATAAACCCTAAACCTTAAGCTAAACCCAGTCCCAACCACTAACCAATACCTAAACAAAACCCTAACCCTAACCCTAGCCCTAGCTTTAACCCTAACCGTAGCCTTAGGCCTAATCCTACACCTTACCCTAAGCCTAACCTTACAACTAACACAAAACCTAAACCGAAAGCTAAACCGAAACAAAAACACTCACCAAACCCTAAAAAACACCCTAATCCTAACCCTATCCCTAACCCTAAACAAAAACCAAACCCTAACCCTAAACCTAATCCTAACTCTAACCCTAGCCTAAACACTAACCCTAACCCTCATGTTAACCATAGATTAGCTGTAACCCTAAACCTAACACGAAACCTAACCCTAGACCTAACTCTAGACTTAGGTCTAAACATAAGCCTTACACTAAACCTAACCCTACCACTAATACTAACCCTAAACCTAAACCTAATCTCCAATACTTATCAAACCCTAACCAAAAACCCCAACCCTAACCCTTAACATAACCCTGATCCTAAACCTAACCCTAATACTAACCCTAACCCTAATACTAACCCTAACCCAAAACATAAAACTAGCCTAAAACTTAGCCTAAACCAAGATCTAACCATAACCCTAAAGCTAAATCGGACCCCAACCACTACACAAAGCCTAACCGAAACCCGAAAACTAACCCTAACCCTAAGACTAGCAATTGCCATAGACCTCACCTTAACCCTTACCCCAACCCTAGCCTTAGCACTAGATGTTAGCCTAATCCTAAACCTAACATTACCACTAACAATAAACCTGAACTTAAAGCTAAACTAAACCCAAAACACTACACAAGGCTAAACCCTAACCCTAACCCTTACCCTAATCCTAAAACTTACGTTAACCCTACACTTAGTTCTTATCCTAAACGTAAACCTAAACCAAAACCTAACCCTACCACTAACCTAAACCATAAACCTAAAACTAAACCAACCCCAATCCACTACACAAAGCTAAACCAAAACCCTAACCCTAACCCTAACCCTAACCCTAACCCTAACCCTAACCCTAACCCTAACCCTAACCCTAACCCTAAATCTTACGTTAAACCTAGACTTAGGTCTACTCCTAAACCTAACTCTAAACCTAACCGTACCACTAACATAAACCCTAAACCTTAAGCTAAACCCAGTCCCAACCACTAACAAAAACCTAAACGGAACCGTAACCCTAACCCTAACCCTAACCTAAACCCTAACCCTAAAACTTACGTTAACCCTAGACTTAGTTCTTACCCTAAGCGTAAACCTAAACCAAAACCTAACCCTACCACTAACCTAAACCATAAACCTAAAGCTAAAACAACACCCATCCGCTACACAAAGCTAAAACAAAACCCTAACCCTAACCCTAACTCTAACCCTAACCCTAACTCTAAATTTTACGTTTAACCTAGACTTAGGTCTAATCCTAAATGTATCTCAAAACATAACCATACCACTAACATAAACCCTAAACCTTAAGCTAAACCCAGTCCCAACCACTAACCAAAACCTAAACGAAACCCTAACCCTAACCCTAGCCCTAGCTTTAACCCTAACCGTAGCCTTAGGCCTAATCCTACACCTTACCCTAAGCCTAACCTTACAACTAACACAAAACCTAAACCGAAAGCTAAACCCAAACAAAAACACTCACCAAACCCTAAAAAACACCCTAATCCTAACCCTATCCCTAACCCTAAACAAAAACCAAACCCTAACCCTAAACCTAATCCTCACTCTAACCCTAGCCTAAACACTAACCCTAACCCTCATGTTAACCATAGACTTAGCCGTAACCCTAAACCTAACACTAAACCTAACCCTAGACCTAACTCTAGACTTAGGTCTAAACATAAGCCTTACACTAAACCTAACCCTACCACTAATACTAACCTTAAACCTAAACCTAAACTCCATTACTTATCAAATACTAACCAAAAACCCCAACCCTAACCCTTAACATAACCCTAACCCTAATACTAACCCTAACCCTAATACTAACCCTAACCCAAAACATAAAACTAGCCTAAAACTTAGCCTAAACCAAGAACTAACCATAACCCTAAGGCTAAATTTGACCCCAACCACTACACTAAGCCTAACTGAAACCCGAAAACTAACCCTAACCCTAACCCTAGCAATTGCCCTAGACCTCACCTTAACCCTTAAGCCAACCCTAGACTTAACACTAAACCTTAGCCTAATCCTAAACCTAACATTACCACTAACAATAAACCTGAACCTAAAGCTAAACTAAACCCAAAACACTACACAAGGCTAAACCCTAACCCTAACCCTAACCCTTAACCTAATCCTAAAACTTACGTTAACCCTACACTTAGTTCTTATCCTAAACGTAAACCTAAACCAAAACCGAACCCTACCACTAAGCTAAACCATAAACCTAAAGCTAAACCAACCCCCATCCACTACACAAAGCTAAACCAAAACCCTAACCATAACCCTAACCCTAACCCTAATACTAACCCTAACCCTAACCCTAACCCTAACCCTAACCCTAACCCTAACCCTAACCGTAAATCTTACGTTAAACCTAGACTTAGGTCTACTCCTAAACCTAACTCTAAACCTAACCGTACCACTAACATAAACCCTAAACCTTAAGCTAAACCCAGTACCAACCACTAACCAAAACCTAAACGAAACCGTAACCCTAACCCTAACCCTTACCCTAATCCTAAAACTTACGTTAACCCTAGACTTAGTTCTTACCCTAAGCATAAACCCAAACCAAAACCTAACCCTACCACTAACCTAAACCACAAAACCTAAAGCTAAACCAAACACCATTCACTACACAAAGCTAAACCAAAACCCTAACCCTAACCTTAACCCTAAGCCTAACCCTAAAACTTACTTTAACCCTAGACTTAGTTCTTACCTTAAGCGTAAACCTAAACGAAAACCTAACCCTACCACTAACCTAAACCATAAACCTAAAGCTAAACCAACCCCCATCCACTACACAAAACTAAACCAAAACCCTAACCCTAACCCAAACCCTAACCCTAACCCTAACCCTAAATCTTAAGTTAAACCTAGACTTAGATCTACTCCTAAACCTAACTCTAAACCTAACCGTACCACTAACATAAACCCTAAACCTTAAGTTAAACCCAGTCCCAACCACTAACCAAAACCTAAACGAAACCCTAATCCTAACCCTAACCCTAACCCTAACCCTTACCCTAATCCTAAAACTTACGTTAACCCTAGACTTAGTTCTTACCCTAAGCATAAAACTAAACCAAAACCTAACCCTACCATTAACCTAAATCATAAACCTAAAGCTAAAACAACCCCCATCCACTACACAAAGCTAAACCAAAAACCTAACCCTAACCCTAACTCTAACCCTAACCCTAACTCTAAATTTTACGTTTAACCTAGACTTAGGTCTAATCCTAAACCTAACTCTAAACCTAACCGTACCACTAACATAAACCCTAAACCTTAAGCTAAACCCAGTCCCAACCACTAACCAATACCTAAACAAAACCCTAACCCTAACCCTAGCCCTAGCTTTAACCCTAACCGTAGCCTTAGGCCTAATCCTACACCTTACCCTAAGCCTAACCTTACAACTAACACAAAACCTAAACCGAAAGCTAAACCGAAACAAAAACACTCACCAAACCCTAAAAAACACCCTAATCCTAACCCTAACCCTAACCCTAAACAAAATCCAAACCCTAACCCTAAACCTAATCCTAACTCTAACCCTAGCCTAAACACTAACCCTAACCCTCATGTTAACCATAGATTAGCTGTAACCCTAAACCTAACACGAAACCTAACCCTAGACCTAACTCTAGACTTAGGTCTAAACATAAGCCTTACACTAAACCTAACCCTACCACTAATACTAACCCTAAACCTAAACCTAATCTCCAATACTTATCAAACCCTAACCAAAAACCCCAACCCTAACCCTTAACATAACCCTAATCCTAAACCTAACCCTAACCCTAATACTAACCCTAACTCTAATACTAACCCTAACCCAAAACATAAAACTAGCCTAAAACTTAGCCTAAACCAAGATCTAACCATAACCCTAAAGCTAAATCGGACTCCAACCACTACACAAAGCCTAACCGAAACCCGAAAACTAACCCTAACCCTAACACTAGCAATTGCCATAGACCTCACCTTAACCCTTACCCCAACCCTAGCCTTAGCACTAGATGTTAGCCTAATCCTAAACCTAACATTACCACTAACAATAAACCTGAACTTAAAGCTAAACTAAATCCAAAACACTACACAAGGCTAAACCCTAACCCTAACCCTAACCCTTACCCTAATCCTAAAACTTACGTTAACCCTACACTTAGTTCTTATCCTAAACGTAAACCTAAACCAAAACCTAACCCTACCACTAACCTAAACCATAAACCTAAAACTAAACCAACCCCCATCCACTACACAAAGCTAAACCAAAACCCTAACCCTAACCCTAACCCTAACCCTAACCCTAACCCTAAATCTTACGTTAAACCTAGACTTAGGTCTACTCCTAAACCTAACTCTAAACCTAACCGTACCACTAACATAAACCCTAAACCTTAAGCTAAACCCAGTCCCAACCACTAACAAAAACCTAAACGGAACCGTAACCCTAACCCTAACCCTAACCTAAACCCTAACCCTAAAACTTACGTTAACCCTAGACTTAGTTCTTACCCTAAGCGTAAACCTAAACCAAAACCTAACCCTACCACTAACCTAAACCATAAACCTAAAGCTAAAACAACACCCATCCGCTACACAAAGCTAAAACAAAACCCTAACCCTAACCCTAACTCTAACCCTAACCCTAACTCTAAATTTTACGTTTAACCTAGACTTAGGTCTAATCCTAAATGTATCTCAAAACATAACCATACCACTAACATAAACCCTAAACCTTAAGCTAAACCCAGTCCCAACCACTAACCAAAACCTAAACGAAACCCTAACCCTAACCCTAGCCCTAGCTTTAACCCTAACCGTAGCCTTAGGCCTAATCCTACACCTTACCCTAAGCCTAACCTTACAACTAACACAAAACCTAAACCGAAAGCTAAACCCAAACAAAAACACTCACCAAACCCTAAAAAACACCCTAATCCTAACCCTATCCCTAACCCTAAACAAAAACCAAACCCTAACCCTAAACCTAATCCTCACTCTAACCCTAGCCTAAACACTAACCCTAACCCTCATGTTAACCATAGACTTAGCCGTAACCCTAAACCTAACACTAAACCTAACCCTAGACCTAACTCTAGACTTAGGTCTAAACATAAGCCTTACACTAAACCTAACCCTACCACTAATACTAACCTTAAACCTAAACCTAAACTCCATTACTTATCAAATACTAACCAAAAACCCCAACCCTAACCCTTAACATAACCCTAATCCTAAACCTAACCCTAACCCTAATACTAACCCTAACCCAAAACATAAAACTAGCCTAAAACTTAGCCTAAACCAAGAACTAACCATAACCCTAAGGCTAAATTTGACCCCAACCACTACACTAAGCCTAACTGAAACCCGAAAACTAACCCTAACCCTAACCCTAGCAATTGCCCTAGACCTCACCTTAACCCTTAAGCCAACCCTAGACTTAACACTAAACCTTAGCCTAATCCTAAACCTAACATTACCACTAACAATAAACCTGAACCTAAAGCTAAACTAAACCCAAAACACTACACAAGGCTAAACCCTAACCCTAACCCTAACCCTTACCCTAATCCTAAAACTTACGTTAACCCTACACTTAGTTCTTATCCTAAACGTAAACCTAAACCAAAACCGAACCCTACCACTAAGCTAAACCATAAACCTAAAGCTAAACCAACCCCCATCCACTACACAAAGCTAAACCAAAACCCTAACCATAACCCTAACCCTAACCCTAATACTAATCCTAACCCTAACCCTAACCCTAACCCTAACCCTAACCGTAAATCTTACGTTAAACCTAGACTTAGGTCTACTCCTAAACCTAACTCTAAACCTAACCGTACCACTAACATAAACCCTAAACCTTAAGCTAAACCCAGTACCAACCACTAACCAAAACCTAAACGAAACCGTAACCCTAACCCTAACCCTTACCCTAATCCTAAAACTTACGTTAACCCTAGACTTAGTTCTTACCCTAAGCATAAACCCAAACCAAAACCTAACCCTACCACTAACCTAAACCACAAAACCTAAAGCTAAACCAAACACCATTCACTACACAAAGCTAAACCAAAACCCTAACCCTAACCCTAACCTTAACCCTAAGCCTAACCCTAAAACTTACTTTAACCCTAGACTTAGTTCTTACCTTAAGCGTAAACCTAAACGAAAACCTAACCCTACCACTAACCTAAACCATAAACCTAAAGCTAAACCAACCCCCATCCACTACACAAAACTAAACCAAAACCCTAACCCTAACCCAAACCCTAACCCTAATCCTAACCCTAAATCTTAAGTTAAACCTAGACTTAGATCTACTCCTAAACCTAACTCTAAACCTAACCGTACCACTAACATAAACCCTAAACCTTAAGTTAAACCCAGTCCCAACCACTAACCAAAACCTAAACGAAACCCTAATCCTAACCCTAACCCTAACCCTAACCCTTACCCTAATCCTAAAACTTACGTTAACCCTAGACTTAGTTCTTACCCTAAGCATAAAACTAAACCAAAACCTAACCCTACCATTAACCTAAATCATAAACCTAAAGCTAAAACAACCCCCATCCACTACACAAAGCTAAACCAAAAACCTAACCCTAACCCTAACTCTAACCCTAACCCTAACTCTAAATTTTACGTTTAACCTAGACTTAGGTCTAATCCTAAACCTAACTCTAAACCTAACCGTACCACTAACATAAACCCTAAACCTTAAGCTAAACCCAGTCCCAACCACTAACCAATACCTAAACAAAACCCTAACCCTAACCCTAGCCCTAGCTTTAACCCTAACCGTAGCCTTAGGCCTAATCCTACACCTTACCCTAAGCCTAACCTTACAACTAACACAAAACCTAAACCGAAAGCTAAACCGAAACAAAAACACTCACCAAACCCTAAAAAACACCCTAATCCTAACCCTAACCCTAACCCTAAACAAAATCCAAACCCTAACCCTAAACCTAATCCTAACTCTAACCCTAGCCTAAACACTAACCCTAACCCTCATGTTAACCATAGATTAGCTGTAACCCTAAACCTAACACGAAACCTAACCCTAGACCTAACTCTAGACTTAGGTCTAAACATAAGCCTTACACTAAACCTAACCCTACCACTAATACTAACCCTAAACCTAAACCTAATCTCCAATACTTATCAAACCCTAACCAAAAACCCCAACCCTAACCCTTAACATAACCCTAATCCTAAACCTAACCCTAACCCTAATACTAACCCTAACTCTAATACTAACCCTAACCCAAAACATAAAACTAGCCTAAAACTTAGCCTAAACCAAGATCTAACCATAACCCTAAAGCTAAATCGGACCCCAACCACTACACAAAGCCTAACCGAAACCCGAAAACTAACCCTAACCCTAACACTAGCAATTGCCATAGACCTCACCTTAACCCTTACCCCAACCCTAGCCTTAGCACTAGATGTTAGCCTAATCCTAAACCTAACATTACCACTAACAATAAACCTGAACTTAAAGCTAAACTAAATCCAAAACACTACACAAGGCTAAACCCTAACCCTAACCCTAACCCTTACCCTAATCCTAAAACTTACGTTAACCCTACACTTAGTTCTTATCCTAAACGTAAACCTAAACCAAAACCTAACCCTACCACTAACCTAAACCATAAACCTAAAACTAAACCAACCCCCATCCACTACACAAAGCTAAACCAAAACCCTAACCCTAACCCTAACCCTAACCCTAACCCTAACCCTAACCCTAACCGTAAATCTTACGTTAAACCTAGACTTAGGTCTACTCCTAAACCTAACTCTAAACCTAACCGTACCACTAACATAAACCCTAAACCTTAAGCTAAACCCAGTCCCAACCACTAACAAAAACCTAAACGGAACCGTAACCCTAACCCTAACCCTTACCCTAATCCTAAAATTTACGAAAACCCCAGACTTAGTTCTTACCCTAAGCATAAACCCAAACCAAAACCTAACCCTACCACTAACCTAAACCATAAACCTAAAGCTAAAACAACCCCCATCCACTACACAAAGCTAAACCAAAACCCTAACCCTAACACTAACCCTAAATCTTACGTTTAACTTAGACTTAGGTCTAATCCTAAACCTAACTCTAAACCTAACCGTACCACTAACATAAACCCTAAACCTTAAGCTAAACCCAGTACCAACCACTAACCAAAACCTAAACGAAACCCTAACCCTAAACATAACCCTAACCTAAACCCTAACCCTAAAACTTACGTTAACCCTAGACTTAGTTCTTACCCTAAGCGTAAACCTAAACCAAAACCTAGCCCTACCACTAACCTAAACCATAAACCTAAAGCTAAAACAACACCCATCCACTACACAAAGCTAAACCAAAACCCTAACCCTAACCCTAACCCTAACTCTAACCCTAACCCTAACTCTAAATTTTACGTTTAACCTAGACTTAGGTCTAATCCTAAACCTAACTCTAAACCTAACCGTACCACTAACATAAACCCTAAACCTTAAGCTAAACCCAGTCCCAACCACTAACCAAAACCTAAACGAAACCCTAACCCTAACCCTAGCCCTAGCTTTAACCCTAACCGTAGCCTTAGTCCTAATCCTACACCTTACCCTAAGCCTAACCTTACAACTAACACAAAACCTAAACCGAAAGCTAAACCCAACCCCAAACACTCACCAAACCCTAAAAAACACCCTAATCCTAACCCTATCCCTAACCCTAAACAAAAACCAAACCCTAACCCTAAACCTAATCCTCACTCTAACCCTAGCCTAAACACTAACCCTAACCCTCATGTTAACCACAGACTTAGCCGTAACCCTAAACCTAACACTAAACCTAACCCTAGACCTAACTCTAGACTTAGGTCTAAACATAAGCCTTACACTAAACCTAACCCTACCACTAATACTAACCCTAAACCTAAACCTAATCTCCAATACTTATCAAACCCTAACCAAAAACCCCAACCCTAACCCTTAACATAACCCTAATCCTAAACCTAACCCTAACCCTAATACTAACCCTAACCCTAATACTAACCCTAACCCAAAACATAAAACTAGTCTAAAACTTAGCCTAAACCAAGAACTAACCATAACCCTAAGGCTAAATTTGACCCCAACCACTACACTAAGCCTAACTGAAACCCGAAAACTAACCCTAACCCTAACCCTAGCAATTGCCCTAGACCTCACCTTAACCCTTAAGCCAACCCTAGACTTAACACTAAACCTTAGCCTAATCCTAAACCTAACATTACCACTAACAATAAACCTGAACCTAAAGCTAAACTAAACCCAAAACACTACACAAGGCTAAAGCCTAACCCTAACCCTAACCCTTACCCTAATCCTAAAACTTACGAAAACCCCAGACTTAGTTCTTATCCTAAACGTAAATCTAAACCAAAACCTAACCCTACCACTAAGCTAAACCATAAACCTAAAGCTAAACCAACCCCCATCCACTACACAAAGCTAAACCAAAACCCTAACCATAACCCTAACCCTAACCCTAATCCTAACCCTAAATCTTACGTTAAACCAAGACTTAGGTCTACTCCTAAACCTAACTCTAAACCTAACCGTACCACTAACATAAACCCTAAACCTTAAGCTAAACCCAGTACCAACCACTAACCAAAACCTAAACGAAACCCTAACCCTAAACATAACCCTAACCTAAACCCTAACCCTAAAACTTACGTTAACCCTAGACTTAGTTCTTACCCTAGAGCGTAAACCTAAACCAAAACCTAACCCTACCACTAACCTAAACCATAAAACTAAAGCTAAACCAACCCCCATCCACTACACAAAGCTAAACCAAAACCCTAACCCTAACCCTAACCCTAACCCTAACCCTAACCCTAACCCTAACCCTAACCCTAACCCTAATCCTAACCCTAAATCTTACGTTAAACCTAGACTTAGGTCTACTCCTAAACCTAACTCTAAACCTAACCGTACCACTAACATAAACCCTAAACCTTAAGCTAAACCCAGTCCCAACCACTAACCAAAACCTAAATGAAACCGTAACCCTAACCCTAACCCTTAACCTAATCCTAAAACTTACGTTAACCCTAGACTTAGTTCTTACCCTAGAGCGTAAACGTAAACCAAAACCTAACCCTACCACTAACCTAAACCATAAACCTAAAGCTAAACCAACCCCCATCCACTACACAAAGCTAAACCCTAACCCTAACCCTAACCCTAACCCTAACCCTAATCCTAACCCTAAATCTTACGTTAAACCTAGACTTAGGTCTACTCCTAAACCTAACTCTAAACCTAACCGTACCACTAACATAAACCCTAAACCTTAAGCTAAACCCAGTCCCAACCACTAACCAAAACCTAAATGAAACCGTAACCCTAACCCTAACCCTTACCCTAATCCTAAAACTTACGTTAACCCTAGACTTAGTTCTTACCCTAAGCATAAACCCAAACCAAAACCTAACCCTACCACTAACCTAAACCATAAACCTAAAGCTAAACCAAACACCATTCACTACACAAAGCTAAACCAAAACCCTAACCCTAACCCTAACCCTAAGCCTAACCCTAAAACTTACTTTAACCCTAGACTTAGTTCTTACCTTAAGCGTAAACCTAAACCAAAACCTAACCCTACCACTAACCTAAACCATAAACCTAAAGCTAAACCAACCCCCATCCACTACACAAAACTAAACCAAAACCCTAAACCTAACCCTAACCCTAACCCTAACCCTAACCCTAACCCTAACCCTAACCCTAAATCTTACGTTAAACCTAGACTTAGGTCTACTCCTAAACCTAACTCTAAACCTAACCGTACCACTAACATAAACCCTAAACCTTAAGCTAAACCCAGTCCCAACCACTAACCAAAACCTAAACGAAACCCTAACCCTAACCCTAACCCTATCCCTAACCCTAACCCTTAGCCTAATCCTAAAACTTACGTTAACCCTAGACTTAGTTCTTACTCTAAGTATAAAACTGAACCAAAACCTAACCGTACCACTAAACTAAACCATAAACCTAAAGCTAAAACAACCCCCATCCACTACACAAAGCTAAACCAAAACCCTTACCCTAACCCTAACTCTAACCCTAACCCTAACTCTAAATTTTACGTTTAACCTAGACTTAGGTCTAATCCTAAACCTAACTCTAAACCTAACCGTACCACTAACATAAACCCTAAACCTTAAGCTAAACCCAGTCCCAACCACTAACCAAAACCTAAACGAAACCCTAACCCTAACCCTAGCCCTAGCTTTAACCCTAACCGTAGCCTTAGGCCTAATCCTACACCTTACCCTAAGCCTAACCTTACAACTAACACAAAACCTAAACCGAAAGCTAAACCCAACCCCAAACACTCACCAAACCCTAAAAAACACCCTAATCCTAACCCTATCCCTAACCCTAAACAAAAACCAAACCCTAACCCTAAACCTAATCCTCACTCTAACCCTAGCCTAAACACTAACCCTAACCCTCATGTTAACCACAGACTTAGCCGTAACCCTAAACCTAACACTAAACCTAACCCTAGACCTAACTCTAGACTTAGGTCTAAACATAAGCCTTACACTAAACCTAACCCTACCACTAATACTAACCCTAAACCTAAACCTAATCTCCAATACTTATCAAACCCTAACCAAAAACCCCAACCCTAACCCTTAACATAACCCTAATCCTAAACCTAACCCTAACCCTAATACTAACCCTAACCCTAATACTAACCCTAACCCAAAACATAAAACTAGCCTAAAACTTAGCCTAAACCAAGATCTAACCATAACCCTAAAGCTAAATCGGACCCCAACCACTACACAAAGCCTAACCGAAACCCGAAAACTAACCCTAACCCTAACACTAGCAATTGCCGTAGACCTCACCTTAACCCTGACCCGAACCCTAGCCTTAGCACTAGACGTTAGCCTAATCCTTAACCTAACATTACCACTAACAATAAACCTGAACTTAAAGCTAAACTAAACCCAAAACACTACACAAGGCTAAACCCTAACCCTAACCCTAACCCTTACCCTAATCCTAAAACTTACGTTAACCCTAGACTTAGTTCTTATCCTAAACGTAAACCTAAACCAAAACCTAACCCTACCACTAACCTAAACCATAAACCTAAAACTAAACCAACCCCCATCCACTACACAAAGCTAAACCAAAACCCTAACCCTAACCCTAAACCTAACCCTAACCCTAACCCTAACATTAACCCTAACCCTAAATCTTACGTTAAACCTAGACTTATGTCTACTCCTAAACCTAACTCTAAACCTAACCGTACCACTAACATAAACCCTAAACCTTAAGCTAAACCCAGTCCCAACCACTAACCAAAACCTAAATGAAACCCTAACCCTAAACCTAACCCTAACCTAAACCCTAACCCTAAAACTTACGTTAACCCTAGACTTAGTTCTTACCCTAAGCATTAACCTAAACCAAAACCTAACCCTACCACTAACCTAAACCATAAACCTAAAGCTAAACCAACCCCCATCCACTACACAAAGCTAAACCAAAACCATAACCCTAACCCTAACCCTAACCCTAACCCTAACCCTAACCCTAACCCTAACCCTAACCCTAACCCTAACCCTAACCCTAACCCTAACCCTAAATCTTACGTTTAACCTAGACTTAGGTCTAATCCTAAACCTAACTCTAAACCTAACCGTAACACTAACATAAACCCTAAACCTTAAGCTAAACCCAGTCCCAACCACTAACCAAAACCTAAACGAAACCCTAACCCTAACCCTAGCCCTAGCTTTAACCCTAACCGTAGCCTTAGGCCTAATCCTACACCTTACCCTAAGCCTAACCTTACAACTAACACAAAACCTAAACCGAAAGCTAAACCCAAACAAAAACACTCACCAAGCCCTAAAAAACACCTTAATCCTAACTCTATCCCTAACCCTAAACAAAAACCAAACCCTAACCCTAAACCTAATCCTCACTCTACCCTAATGACACTAACACTGACCCAAACCCTAACCCCTAACCCTAACCCTAACCCTAACCCTAACCCCTAACCCTAACCCTAACCCTAACCCTAACCCTAACCCTAATGACCCTAAACCCTAACCCTAAGACCCTAACCCTAATGACCCTAACCCTAATGACCCTAACCCTAACCCTAACCCTAACCCCCTAACCCTAACCCCTAACCCTAACCCTTAACATAACCCTAATCCTAAACCTAACCCTAACCCTAATACTAACCCTAACCCTAATACTAACCCTAACCCAAAACATAAAACTAGTCTAAAACTTAGCCTAAACCAAGAACTAACCATAACCCTAAGGCTAAATTTGACCCCAACCACTACACTAAGCCTAACTGAAACCCGAAAACTAACCCTAACCCTAACCCTAGCAATTGCCCTAGACCTCACCTTAACCCTTAAGCCAACCCTAGACTTAACACTAAACCTTAGCCTAATCCTAAACCTAACATTACCACTAACAATAAACCTGAACCTAAAGTTAAACTAAACCCAAAACACTACACAAAGCTAAACCCTAACCCTAACCCTTACCCTAATCCTAAAACTTACGAAAACCCCAGACTTAGTTCTTATCCTAAACGTAAATCTAAACCAAAACCTAACCACTAAGCTAACCACAAAAACTACAACTAAGCTAAACCATAAACCTAAAGCTAAACCAACCCCCATCCACTACACAAAGCTAAACCAAAACCCTAACCATAACCCTAACCCTAACCCTAATACTAACCCTAATCCTAACCCTAACCCTAACCCTAACCGTAAATCTTACGTTAAACCAAGACTTAGGTCTACTCCTAAACCTAACTCTAAACCTAACCGTACCACTAACATAAACCCTAAACCTTAAGCTAAACCCAGTCCCAACCACTAACCAAAACCTAAACGAAACCCTAACCCTAAACCTAACCCTAACCTAAACCCTAACCCTAAAACTTACGTTAACCCTAGACTTAGTTCTTACCCTAAGCGTAAACCTAAACCAAAACCTAACCCTACCACTAACCTAAACCATAAACCTAAAGCTAAACCAACCCCCATCCACTACACAAAGCTAAACCAAAACCCTAACCCTAACCCTAACCCTAACCCTAACCCTAACCCTAACCCTAACCCTAACCCTAACCCTAACCCTAATCCTAACCCTAAATCTTACGTTAAACCTAGACTTAGGTCTACTCCTAAACCTAACTCTAAACCTAACCGTACCACTAACATAAACCCTAAACCTTAAGCTAAACCCAGCCCCAACCACTAACCAAAACCTAAACGAAACCGTAACCCTAACCCTAACCCTTACCCTAATCCTAAAACTTACGTTAACCCTAGACTTAGTTCTTACCCTAAGCATAAACCCAAACCAAAACCTAACCCTATCACTAACCTAAACCATAAACCTAAAGCTAAACCAAACACCATTCACTACACAAAGCTAAACCAAAACCCTAACCCTAACCCTAACCCTAACCCAAACCCTAACCCTAACCCTAACCCTAACCCTAACCCTAAATCTTAAGTTAAACCTAGACTTAGGTCTACTCCTAAAACTAACTCTAAACCTAACCGTACCACTAACATAAACCCTAAACCTTAAGTTAAACCCAGTCCCAACCACTAACCAAAACCTAAACGAAACCCTAACCCTAACCCTAACCCTTACCCTAATCCTAAAACTTACGTTAACCCTACACTTAGTTCTTACCCTAAGCATAAAACTAAACCAAAACCTAACCCTACCACTAACCTAAACCATAAACCTAAAGCTAAAACAACCCCCATCCACTACACAAAGCTAAACCAAAAACCTAACCCTAACCCTAACCCTAACTCTAACCCTAACCCTAACTCTAAATTTTACGTTTAACCTAGACTTAGGTCTAATCCTAAACCTAACTCTAAACCTAACCGTACCACTAACATAAACCCTAAACCTTAAGCTAAACCCAGTCCCAACCACTAACCAATACCTAAACAAAACCCTAACCCTAACCCTAGCCCTAGCTTTAACCCTAACCGTAGCCTTAGGCCTAATCCTACACCTTACCCTAAGCCTAACCTTACAACTAACACAAAACCTAAACCGAAAGCTAAACCCAAACAAAAACACTCACCAAACCCTAAAAAACACCCTAATCCTAACCCTATCCCTAACCCTAAACAAAAACCAAACCCTAACCCTAAACCTAATCCTAACTCTAACCCTAGCCTAAACACTAACCCTAACCCTCATGTTCACCATAGATTAGCTGTAACCCTAAACCTAACACGAAACCTAACCCTAGACCTAACTCTAGACTTAGGTCTAAACATAAGCCTTACACTAAACCTAACCCTACCACTAATACTAACCCTAAACCTAAACCTAATCTCCAATACTTATCAAACCCTAACCAAAAACCCCAACCCTAACCCTTAACATAACCCTAATCCTAAACCTAACCCTAACCCTAATACTAACCCTAACCCTAATACTAACCCTAACCCAAAACATAAAACTAGCCTAAAACTTAGCCTAAACCAAGATCTAACCATAACCCTAAAGCTAAATCGGACCCCAACCACTACACAAAGCCTAACCGAAACCCGAAAACTAACCCTAACCCTAACACTAGCAATTGCCATAGACCTCACCTATACCCTTACCCCAACCCTAGCCTTAGCACTAAACATTAGTCTAATCCTAAACCTAACATTACCACTAACAATAAACCTGAACTTAAAGCTAAACTAAACCCAAAACACTACACAAGGCTAAACCCTAACCCTAACCCTAACCCTTACCCTAATCCTAAAACTTACGTTAACCCTACACTTAGTTCTTATCCTAAACGTAAACCTAAACCAAAACCTAACCCTACCACTAACCTAAACCATAAACCTAAAACTAAACCAACCCCCATCCACTACACAAAGCTAAACCAAAACCCTAACCCTAACCCTAACCCTAACCCTAACCCTAACCCTAACCCTAACCCTAACCCTAACCCTAACCCTAACCCTAACCCTAACCCTAACCCTAACCCTAACCCTAACCCTAACCCTAAATCTTACTTTAAACCTAGACTTAGGTCTACTCCTAAACCTAACTCTAAACCTAACTGTACCACTAACAAAAAACCTAAACCTTAAGCTAAACCCAGTCCCAACCACTAACAAAAACCTAAACGAAACCCTAACCCTAACCCTAACCCTTACCCTAATCCTAAAATTTACGAAAACCCCAGACTTAGTTCTTACCCTAAGCATAAACCCAAACCAAAACCTAACCCTACCACTAACCTAAACCATAAACCTAAAGCTAAAACAACCCCCATCCACTACACAAAGCTAAACCAAAACCCTAACCCTAACCCTAACCCTAACCCTAACCCTAACCCTAACCCTAACCCTAACCCTAACCCTAACCCTAACCCTAAATCTTACGTTTAACTTAGACTTAGGTCTAATCCTAAACCTAACTCTAAACCTAACCGTACCACTAACATAAACCCTAAACCTTAAGCTAAACCCAGTCCCAACCACTAACCAAAACCTAAACGAAACCCTAACCCTAAACCTAACCCTAACCTAAACCCTAACCCTAAAACTTACGTTAACCCTAGACTTAGTTCTTACCCTAAGCGTAAACCTAAACCAAAACCTAACCCTACCACTAACCTCAACCATAAACCTAAAGCTAAAACAACACCCATCCACTACACAAAGCTAAACCAAAACCCTAACCCTAACCCTAACCCTAACTCTAACCCTAACCCTAACTCTAAATTTTACGTTTAACCTAGACTTAGGTCTAATCCTAAACGTATCTCAAAACATAACCATACCACTAACATAAACCCTAAACCTTAAGCTAAACCCAGTCCCAACCACTAACCAAAACCTAAACGAAACCCTAACCCTAACCCTAACCCTATCCCTAACCCTAACCCTAAAACTCACGTTAACCCTAGACTTAGTTCTTACCCTAAGTATAAAACTAAACCAAAACCTAACCCTACCACTAACCTAAACCATAAACCTAAAGCTAAAACAACCCCCATCCACTACACAAAGCTAAACCAAAAACCTAACCCTAACCCTAACTCTAACCCTAACCCTAACTCTAAATTTTACATTTAACCTAGACTTAGGTCTAATCCTAAACCTAACTCTAAACCTAACCGTACCACTAACATAAACCCTAAACCTTAAGCTAAACCCAGTCCCAACCACTAACCAAAACCTAAACGAAACCCTAACCCTAACCCTAGCCCTAGCTTTAACCCTAACCGTAGCCTTAGGCCTAATCCTACATCTTACCCTAAGCCTAACCTTACAACTAACACAAAACCTAAACCGAAAGCTAAACCGAAACAAAAACACTCACCAAACCCTAAAAAACACCCTAATCCTAACCCTATCCCTAACCCTAAACAAAAACCAAACCCTAACCCTAAACCTAATCCTCACTCTAACCCTAGCCTAAACACTAACCCTAACCCTCATGTTAACCACAGACTTAGCCGTAACCCTAAACCTAACACTAAACCTAACCCTAGACCTAACTCTAGACTTAGGTCTAAACATAAGCCTTACACTAAACCTAACCCTACCACTAATACTAACCCTAAACCTAAACCTAATCTCCAATACTTATCAAACCCTAACCAAAAACCCCAACCCTAACCCTTAACATAACCCTAATCCTAAACCTAACCCTAACCCTAATACTAACCCTAACCCAAAACATAAAACTAGCCTAAAACTTAGCCTAAACCAAGATCTAACCATAACCCTAAAGCTAAATCGGACCCCAACCACTACACAAAGCCTAACCGAAACCCGAAAACTAACCCTAACCCTAACACTAGCAATTGCCATAGACCTCACCTTAACCCTTACCCAAACCCTAGCCTTAGCACTAGACGTTAGCCTAATCCTAAACCTAACATTACCACTAACAATAAACCTGAACTTAAAGCTAAACTAAACCCAAAACACTACACAAGGCTAAACCCTAACCCTAACCCTAACCCTTACCCTAATCCTAAAACTTACGTTAACCCTATACTTAGTTCTTATCCTAAACGTAAACCTAAACCAAAACCTAACCCTACCACTAACCTAAACCATAAACCTAAAACTAAACCAACCCCCATCCACTACACAAAGCTAAACCAAAACCCTAACCCTAACCCTAACCCTAACCCTAACCCTAACCCTAACCCTAACCCTAACCCTAACCCTAACCGTAAATCTTACGTTAAACCAAGACTTAGGTCTACTCCTAAACCTAACTCTAAACCTAACCGTACCACTAACATAAACCCTAAACCTTAAGCTAAACCCAGTACCAACCACTAACCAAAACCTAAACGAAACCCTAACCCTAAACCTAAGCCTAACCTAAACCCTAACCCTAAAACTTACGTTAACCCTAGACTTAGTTCTTACCCTAGAGCGTAAACCTAAACCAAAACCTAACCCTACCACTAACCTAAACCATAAACCTAAAGCTAAACCAACCCCCATCCACTACACAAAGCTAAACCAAAACCCTAACCCTAACCCTAACCCTAACCCTAACCCTAACCCTAACCCTAATCCTAACCCTAAATCTTACGTTAAACCTAGACTTAGGTCTACTCCTAAACCTAACTCTAAACCTAACCGTACCACTAACATAAACCCTAAACCTTAAGCTAAACCCAGTCCCAACCACTAACAAAAACCTAAACGAAACCGTAACCCTAACCCTAACCCTTACCCTAATCCTAAAACTTACGTTAACCCTAGACTTAGTTCTTACCCTAAGCATAAACCCAAACCAAAACCTAACCCTACCACTAACCTAAACCATAAACCTAAAGCTAAACCAAACACCATTCACTACACAAAGCTAAACCAACCCCTAACCCTAACCCTAACCCTAACCCTAACCCTAACCCTAACCCTAACCCTAACCCTAACCCTAACCCTAACCCTAACCCTAAAACTTACTTTAACCCTAGACTTAGTTCTTACCTTAAGCATAAACCTAAACCAAAACCTAACCCTACCACTAAGCTAAACCATAAACCTAAAGCTAAACCAACCCCCATCCACTACACAAAACTAAACCAAAAACCTAACCCTAACCCTAACCCTAAATCTTACGTTAAACCTAGACTTAGGTCTACTCCTAAACCTAACTCTAAACCTAACCGTACCACTAACATAAACCCTAAACCTTAAGCTAAACCCAGTCCCAACCACTAACCAAAACCTAAACGAAACCCTAACCCTAACCCTAACCCTATCCCTAACCCTAACCCTTACCCTAATCCTAAAACTTACGTTAACCCTAGACTTAGTTCTTACCCTAAGTATAAAACTAAACCAAAACCTAACCCTACCACTAACCTAAACCATAAACCTAAAGCTAAAACAACCCCCATCCACTACACAAAGCTAAACCAAAACCCTAACCCTAACCCTAACTCTAACCCTAACCCTAACTCTAAATTTTACATTTAACCTAGACTTAGGTCTAATCCTAAACCTAACTCTAAACCTAACCGTACCACTAACATAAACCCTAAACCTTAAGCTAAACCCAGTCCCAACCACTAACCAAAACCTAAACGAAACCCTAACCCTAACCCTAGCCCTAGCTTTAACCCTAACCGTAGCCTTAGGCCTAATCCTACATCTTACCCTAAGCCTAACCTTACAACTAACACAAAACCTAAACCGAAAGCTAAACCCAAACAAAAACACTCACCAAACCCTAAAAAACACCCTAATCCTAACCCTATCCCTAACCCTAAACAAAAACCAAACCCTAACCCTAAACCTAATCCTCACTCTAACCCTAGCCTAAACACTAACCCTAACCCTCATGTTAACCACAGACTTAGCCGTAACCGTAAACCTAACACTAAACCTAACCCTAGACCTAACTCTAGACTTAGGTCTAAACATAAGCCTTACACTAAACCTAACCCTACCACTAATACTAACCCTAAACCTAAACCTAATCTCCAATACTTATCAAACCCTAACCAAAAACCCCAACCCTAACCCTTAACATAACCCTAATCCTAAACCTAACCCTAACCCTAATACTAACCCTAACCCAAAACATAAAACTAGCCTAAAACTTAGCCTAAACCAAGATCTAACCATAACCCTAAAGCTAAATCGGACCTCAACCACTACACAAAGCCTAACCGAAACCCGAAAACTAACCCTAACCCTAACACTAGCAATTGCCATAGACCTCACCTTAACCCTTACCCAAACCCTAGCCTTAGCACTAGACGTTAGCCTAATCCTAAACCTAACATTACCACTAACAATAAACCTGAACTTAAAGCTAAACTAAACCCAAAACACTACACAAGGCTAAACCCTAACCCTAACCCTAACCCTTACCCTAATCCTAAAACTTACGTTAACCCTACACTTAGTTCTTATCCTAAACGTAAACCTAAACCAAAACCTAACCCTACCACTAACCTAAACCATAAACCTAAAACTAAACCAACCCCCATCCACTACACAAAGCTAAACCAAAACCCTAACCCTAACCCTAACCCTAACCCTAACCCTAACCCTAACCCTAACCCTAACCCTAAATCTTACGTTAAACCTAGACTTAGGTCTACTCCTAAACCTAACTCTAAACCTAACCGTACCACTAACATAAACCCTAAACCTTAAGCTAAACCCAGTCCCAACCACTAACAAAAACCAAAACGGAACCGTAACCCTAACCCTAACCCTTACCCTAATCCTAAAATTTACGAAAACCCCAGACTTAGTTCTTACCCTAAGCATAAACCCAAACCAAAACCTAACCCTACCACTAACCTAAACCATAAACCTAAAGCTAAAACAACCCCCATCCACTACACAAAGCTAAACCAAAACCCGAACCCTAACCCTAACCCTAACCCTAACCCTAACCCTAAATCTTACGTTTAACTTAGACTTAGGTCTAATCCTAAACCTAACTCTAAACCTAACCGTACCACTAACATAAACCCTAAACCTTAAGCTAAACCCAGTCCCAACCACTAACCAAAACCTAAACGAAACCCTAACCCTAAACCTAACCCTAACCTAAACCCTAACCCTAAAACTTACGTTAACCCTAGACTTAGTTCTTACCCTAAGCGTAAACCTAAACCAAAACCTAACCCTACCACTAACCTAAACCATAAACCTAAAGCTAAACCAACCCCCATCCACTACACAAAGCTAAACCAAAACCCTAACCCTAACCCTAACCCTAACCCTAACCCTAAATCTTACGTTAAACCTAGACTTAGGTCTACTCCTAAACCTAACTCTAAACCTAACCGTACCACTAACATAAACCCTAAACCTTAAGCTAAACCCAGTCCCAACCACTAACAAAAACCAAAACGGAACCGTAACCCTAACCCTAACCCTTACCCTAATCCTAAAATTTACGAAAACCCCAGACTTAGTTCTTACCCTAAGCATAAACCCAAACCAAAACCTAACCCTACCACTAACCTAAACCATAAACCTAAAGCTAAAACAACCCCCATCCACTACACAAAGCTAAACCAAAACCCGAACCCTAACCCTAACCCTAACCCTAACCCTAACCCTAAATCTTACGTTTAACTTAGACTTAGGTCTAATCCTAAACCTAACTCTAAACATAACCGTACCACTAACATAAACCCTAAACCTTAAGCTAAACCCAGTCCCAACCACTAACCAAAACCTAAACGAAACCCTAACCCTAAACCTAACCCTAACCTAAACCCTAACCCTAAAACTTACGTTAACCCTAGACTTAGTTCTTACCCTAAGCGTAAACCTAAACCAAAACCTAACCCTACCACTAACCTAAACCATAAACCTAAAGCTAAAACAACCCCCATCCACTACACAAAGCTAAACCAAAACCCTAACCCTAACCCTAACCCTAACCCTAACCCTAACCCTAACCTTAACCCTAACCCTAACCCTAACCCTAACCCTAACCCTAACCCTAAATCTTACGTTTAACTTAGACTTAGGTCTAATCCTAAACCTAACTCTAAACCTAACCGTACCACTAACATAAACCCTAAACCTTAAGCTAAACCCAGTCCCAACCACTAACCAAAACCTAAACGAAACCCTAACCCTAAACCTAACCCTAACCTAAACCCTAACCCTAAAACTTACGTTAACCCTAGACTTAGTTCTTACCCTAAGCGTAAACCTAAACCAAAACCTAACCCTACCACTAACCTAAACCATAAACCTAAAGCTAAAACAACACCCATCCACTACACAAAGCTAAACCAAAACCCTAACCCTAACCCTAACTCTAACCCTAACCCTAACTCTAAATTTTACGTTTAACCTAGACTTAGGTCTAATCCTAAACGTATCTCAAAACATAACCATACCACTAACATAAACCCTAAACCTTAAGCTAAACCCAGTCCCAACCACTAACCAAAACCTAAACGAAACCCTAACCCTAACCCTAGCCCTAGCTTTAACCCTAACCGTAGCCTTAGGCCTAATCCTACACCTTACCCTAAGCCTAACCTTACAACTAACACAAAACCTAAACCGAAAGCTAAACCCAAACAAAAACACTCACCAAACCCTAAAAAACACCCTAATCCTAACCCTATCCCTAACCCTAAACAAAAACCAAACCCTAACCCTAAACCTAATCCTCACTCTAACCCCAGCCTAAACACTAACCCTAACCCTCATGTTAACCATAGACTTAGCCGTAACCCTAAACCTAACACTAAACCTAACCCTAGACCTAACTCTAGACTTAAGCCTTACACTAAACCTAACCCTACCACTAATACTAACCTTAAACCTAAACCTAAACTCCATTACTTATCAAATACTAACCAAAAACCCCAACCCTAACCCTTAACATAACCCTAATCCTAAAACTAACCCTAACCCTAATACTAACCCTAACCCTAATACTAACCCTAACCCAAAACATAAAACTAGCCTAAAACTTAGCCTAAACCAAGAACTAACCATAAGCCTAAGGCTAAATTTGACCCCAACCACTACACTAAGCCTAACTGAAACCCGAAAACTAACCCTAACCCTAACCCTAGCAATTGCCCTAGACCTCACCTTAACCCTTAAGCCAACCCTAGACTTAACACTAAACCTTAGCCTAATCCTAAACCTAACATTACCACTAACAATAAACCTGAACCTAAAGCTAAACTAAACCCAAAACACTACACAAGGCTAAACCCTAACCCTAACCCTAATCCTTACCCTAATCCTAAAACTTACGAAAACCCCAGACTTAGTTCTTATCCTAAACGTAAATCTAAACCAAAACCTAACCCTACCACTAAGCTAAACCATAAACCTAAAGCTAAACCAACCCCCATCCACTACACAAAGCTAAACCAAAACCCTAACCCTAACCCTAACCCTAACCCTAACCCTAACCCTAACCCTAACCGTAAATCTTACGTTAAACCAAGACTTAGGTCTACTCCTAAACCTAACTCTAAACCTAACCGTACCACTAACATAAACCCTAAACCTTAAGCTAAACCCAGTACCAACCACTAACCAAAACCTAAACGAAACCCTAAGCCTAAATCTAAGCCTAACCTAAACCCTAACCCTAAAACTTACGTTAACCCTAGACTTAGTTCTTACCCTAGAGCGTAAACCTAAACCAAAACCTAACCCTACCACTAACCTAAACCATAAACCTAAAGCTAAACCAACCCCCATCCACTACACAAAGCTAAACCAAAACCCTAACCCTAACCCTAACCCTAACCCTAACCCTAACCCTAACCCTAACCCTAATCCTAACCCTAAATCTTACGTTAAACCTAGACTTAGGTCTACTCCTAAACCTAACTCTAAACCTAACCGTACCACTAACATAAACCCTAAACCTTAAGCTAAACCCAGTCCCAACCACTAACCAAAACCTAAACGAAACCGTAACCCTAACCCTAACCCTTACCCTAATCCTAAAACTTACGTTAACCCTACACTTAGTTCTTACCCTAAGCATAAACCCAAACCAAAACCTAACCCTACCACTAACCTAAACCATAAACCTAAAGCTAAAACAACCCCCATCCACTACACAAAGCTAAACCAAAACCCTAACCCTAACCCTAACCCTAACCCTAACCCTAACCCTAACCCTAAAACTTACTTTAACCCTAGACTTAGTTCTTACCTTAAGCGTAAACCTAAACCAAAACCTAACCCTACCACTAACCTAAACCATAAACCTAAAGCTAAAACAACACCCATCCACTACACAAAGCTATACCAAAACCCTAACCCTAACCCTAACCCTAAGCCTAACTCTAACCCTAACCCTAACTCTAAATTTTACGTTTAACCTAGACTTAGGTCTAATCCTAAACCTAACTCTAAACCTAACCGTACCACTAACATAAACCCTAAACCTTAAGCTAAACCCAGTACCAACCACTAACCAAAACCTAAACGAAACCCTAACCCTAACCCTAGCCCTAGCTTTAACCCTAACCGTAGCCTTAGGCCTAATCCTACACCTTACCCTAAGCCTAACCTTACAACTAACACAAAACCTAAACCGAAAGCTAAACCCAAACAAAAACACTCACCAAACCCTAAAAAACACCCTAATCCTAACCCTATCCCTAACCCTAAACAAAAACCAAACCCTAACCCTAAACCTAATCCTCACTCTAACCCTAGCCTAAACACTAACCCTAACCCTCATGTCAACCATAGACTTAGCCGTAACCCTAAACCTAACACTAAACCTAACCCTAGACCTAACTCTAGACTTAGGTCTAAACATAAGCCTTACACTAAACCTAACCCTACCACTAATACTAACCTTAAACCTAAACCTAAACTCCATTACTTATCAAATACTAACCAAAAACCCCAACCCTAACCCTTAACATAACCCTAATCCTAAAACTAACCCTAACCCTAATACTAACCCTAACCCTAATACTAACCCTAACCCAAAACATAAAACTAGCCTAAAACTTAGCCTAAACCAAGAACTAACCATAACCCTGAGGCTAAATTTGACCCCAACCACTACACTAAGCCTAACTGAAACCCGAAAACTAACCCTAACCCTAACCCTAGCAATTGCCCTAGACCTCACCTTAACCCTTAAGCCAACCCTAGACTTAACACTAAACCTTAGCCTAATCCTAAACCTAACATTACCACTAACAATAAACCTGAACCTAAAGCTAAACTAAACCCAAAACACTACACAAGGCTAAACCCTAACCCTAACCCTAACCCTTACCCTAATCCTAAAACTTACGTTAACCCTACACTTAGTTCTTATCCTAAACGTAAATCTAAACCAAAACCTAACCCTACCACTAAGCTAAACCATAAACCTAAAGCTAAACCAACCCCCATCCACTACACAAAGCTAAACCAAAACCCTAACCATAACCCTAACCCTAACCCTAACCCTAAAACTTACGTTAAACCTAGACTTAGGTCTACTCCTAAACCTAACTCTAAACCTAACCGTACCACTAACATAAACCCTAAACCTTAAGCTAAACCCAGTCCCAACCACTAACAAAAACCTAAACGGAACCGTAACCCTAACCCTAACCCTTACCCTAATCCTAAAATTTACGAAAACCCCAGACTTAGTTCTTACCCTAAGCATAAACCCAAACCAAAACCTAACCCTACCACTAACCTAAACCATAAACCTAAAGCTAAAACAACACCCATCCACTACACAAAGCTAAACCAAAACCCTAACCCTAACCCTAACTCTAACCCTAACCCTAACTCTAAATTTTACGTTTAACCTAGACTTAGGTCTAATCCTAAACCTAACTCTAAACCTAACCGTACCACTAACATAAACCCTAAACCTTAAGCTAAACCCAGTCCCAACCACTAACCAAAACCTAAACGAAACCCTAACCCTAAACCTAACCCTAACCTAAACCCTAACCCTAAAACTTACGTTAACCCTAGACTTAGTTCTTACCCTAAGCGTAAACCTAAACCAAAACCTAACCCTACCACTTACCTAAACCATAAACCTAAAGCTAAAACAACCCCCATCCACTACACAAAGCTAAACCAAAACCCTAACCCTAACCCTAACCCTAACCCTAAAACTTACTTTAACCCTAGACTTAGTTCTTACCTTAAGCGTAAACCTAAACCAAAACCTAACCCTACCACTAACCTAAACCATAAACCTAAAGCTAAACCAACCCCCATCCACTACACAAAACTAAACCAAAACCCTAACCCTAACCCTAACCCTAACCCTAACCCTAACCCTAACCCTAACCCTAACCCTAAATCTTATGTTAAACCTAGACTTAGGTCTAATCCTAAACCTAACTCTAAACCTAACCGTACCACTAACATAAACCCTAAACCTTAAGCTAAACCCAGTCCCAACCACTAACCAAAACCTAAACGAAACCCTAACCCTAAACCTAACTCTTACCCTAATCCTAAAACTTACGTTAACCCTAGACTTAGTTCTTACCCTAAGCATAAAACTAAACCAAAACCTAACCCTACCACTAACCTAAACCATAAACCTAAAGCTAAAACAACCCCCATCCACTACACAAAGCTAAACCAAAACCCTAACCCTAACCCTAACTCTAACCCTAACCCTAACTCTAAATTTTACGTTTAACCTAGACTTAGGTCTAATCCTAAACCTAACTCTAAACCTAACCGTACCACTAACATAAACCCTAAACCTTAAGCTAAACCCAGTCCCAACCACTAACCAAAACCTAAACGAAACCCTAACCCTAGCCCTAGCTTTAACCCTAACCGTAGCCTTAGGCCTAATCCTACACCTTACCCTAAGCCTAACCTTACAACTAACACAAAACCTAAACCGAAAGCTAAACCCAAACAAAAACACTCACCAAACCCTAAAAAACACCCGAATCCTAACTCTATCCCTAACCCTAAACAAAAACCAAACCCTAACCCTAAACCTAATCCTCACTCTAACCCCAGCCTAAACACTAACCCTAACCCTCATGTTAACCACAGACTTAGCCGTAACCCTAAACCTAACACTAAACCTAACCCTAGACCTAACTCTAGACTTAGGTCTAAACATAAGCCTTACACTAAACCTAACCCTACCACTAATACTAACATTAAACCTAAACCTAAACTCCATTACTTATCAAATACTAACCAAAAACCCCAACCCTAACCCTTAACATAACCCTAATCCTAAACCTAACCCTAAACCTAATACTAACCCTAACCCAAAACATAAAACTAGCCTAAAACTTAGCCTAAACCAAGAACTAACCATAACCCTAAGGCTAAATTTGACCCCAACCACTACACTAAGCCTAACTGAAACCCGAAAACTAACCCTAACCCTAACCCTAGCAATTGCCCTAGACCTCACCTTAACCCTTAAGCCAACCCTAGACTTAACACTAAACCTTAGCCTAATCCTAAACCTAACATTACCACTAACAATAAACCTGAACCTAAAGCTAAACTAAACCCAAAACACTACACAAAGCTAAACCCTAACCCTAACCCTAACCCTTACCCTAATCCTAAAACTTACGAAAACCCCAGACTTAGTTCTTATCCTAAACGTAAATCTAAACCAAAACCTAACCCTACCACTAACCTAAACCATAAACCTAAAGCTAAACCAACCCCCATAAACTACACAAAGCTAAACCAAAACCCTAACCATAACCCTAACCCTAACCCTAACCCTAATCCTAACCCTAAATCTTACGTTAAACCTAGACTTACGTCTACTCCTAAACCTAACTCTAAACCTAACCGTACCACTAACATAAACCCTAAACCTTAAGCTAAACCCAGTCCCAACCACTAACCAAAACCTAAACGAAACCGTAACCCTAACCCTAACCCTTACCCTAATCCTAAAACTTACGTTAACCCTAGACTTAGTTGTTACCCTAAGCATAAACCCAAACCAAAACCTAACCCTACCACTAACCTAAAACATAAACCTAAAGCTAAACCAAACACCATTCACTACACAAAGCTAAACCAAAAACCTAACCCTAACCCTAACCCTAACCCTAACCCTAACCCTAACCCTAAAACTTACTTTAACCCTAGACTTAGTTCTTACCTTAAGCGTAAACCTAAACCAAAACCTAACCCTACCACTAACCTAAACCATAAACCTAAAGCTAAACCAACCTCCATCCACTACACAAAACTAAACCAAAACCCTAACCCTAACCCAAACCCTAAACCTAACCCAAACCCTAACCCTAACCCTAACCCTAACCCTAACCCTAACCCTAACCCTAACTCTAAATCTTAAGTTAAACCTAGACTTAGGTCTACTCCTAAACCTAACTCTAAACCTAACCGTACCACTAACATAAACCCTAAACCTTAAGTTAAACCCAGTCCCAACCACTAACCAAAACCTAAACGAAACCCTAACCCTAACCCTAACCCTAACCCTAACCCTAACCCTTACCCTAATCCTAAAACTTACGTTAACCCTAGACTTAGTTCTTACCCTAAGCATAAAACTAAACCAAAACCTAACCCTACCACTAACCTAAACCATAAACCTAAAGCTAAAACAACCCCCATCCACTACACAAAGCTAAACCAAAACCCTAACCCTAACCCTAACCCTAACTCTAACCCTAACCCTAACTCTAAATTTTACGTTTAACCTAGACTTAGGTCTAATCCTAAACCTAACTCTAAACCTAACCGTACCACTAACATAAACCCTAAACCTTAAGCTAAACCCAGTCCCAACCACTAACCAAAACCTAAACAAAACCCTAACCCTTACCCTAGCCCTAGCTTTAACCCTAACCGTAGCCTTAGGCCTAATCCTACACCTTACCCTAAGCCTAACCTTACAACTAACACAAAACCTAAACCGAAAGCTAAACCCAAACAAAAACACTCACCAAACCCTAAAAAACACCCTAATCCTAACCCTATCCCTAACCCTAAACAAAAACCAAACCCTAACCCTAAACCTAATCCTAACTCTAACCCTAGCCTAAACACTAACCCTAACCCTCATGTTAACCATAGATTAGCTGTAACCCTAAACCTAACACGAAACCTAACCCTAGACCTAACTCTAGACTTAGGTCTAAACATAAGCCTTACACTAAACCTAACCCTACCACTAATACTAACCCTAAACCTAAACCTAATCTCCAATACTTATCAAACCCTAACCAAAAACCCCATCCCTAACCCTTAACATAACCCTAATCCTAAAGCTAACCCTAACCCTAATACTAACCCTAACCCTAATACTAACCCTAACCCAAAACATAAAACTAGCCTAAAACTTAGCCTAAACCAAGATCTAACCATAACCCTAAAGCTAAATCGGACCCCAACCACTACACAAAGCCTAACTGAAACCCGAAAACTAACCCTAACCCTAACACTAGCAATTGCCATAGACCTCACCTTAACCCTTACCCCAACCCTAGCCTTAGCACTAGACGTTAGCCTAATCCTAAACCTAACATTACCACTAACAATAAACCTGAACTTAAAGCTAAACTAAACCCAAAACACTACACAAGGCTAAACCCTAACCCTAACACTAACCCTTACCATAATCCTAAAACTTACGTTAACCCTACACTTAGTTCTTATCCTAAACGTAAACCTAAACCAAAACCTAACCCTACCACTAACCTAAACCATAAACCTAAAACTAAACCAACCCCCATCCACTACACAAAGCTAAACCAAAACCCTAACCATAACCCTAACCCTAACCCTAACCCTAACCCTAACCCTAACCCTAACCCTAACCCTAACCCTAACCCTAACCCTAACCCTAACCCTAACCCTAAATCTTACGTTTAACCTAGACTTAGGTCTAATCCTAAACCTAACTCTAAACCTAACCGTACCACTAACATAAACCCTAAACCTTAAGCTAAACCCAGTCCCAACCACTAACCAAAACCTAAACGAAACCCTAACCCTAACCCTAGCCCTAGCTTTAACCCTAACCGTAGCCTTAGGCCTAATCCTACACCTTACCCTAAGCCTAACCTTACAACTAACACAAAACCTAAACCGAAAGCTAAACCCAAACAAAAACACTCACCAAACCCTAAAAAACACCCGAATCCTAACTCTATCCCTAACCCTAAACAAAAACCAAACCCTAACCCTAAACCTAATCCTCACTCTAACCCCAGCCTAAACACTAACCCTAACCCTCATGTTAACCACAGACTTAGCCGTAACCCTAAACCTAACACTAAACCTAACCCTAGACCTAACTCTAGACTTAGGTCTAAACATAAGCCTTACACTAAACCTAACCCTACCACTAATACTAACATTAAACCTAAACCTAAACTCCATTACTTATCAAATACTAACCAAAAACCCCAACCCTAACCCTTAACATAACCCTAATCCTAAACCTAACCCTAAACCTAATACTAACCCTAACCCAAAACATAAAACTAGCCTAAAACTTAGCCTAAACCAAGAACTAACCATAACCCTAAGGCTAAATTTGACCCCAACCACTACACTAAGCCTAACTGAAACCCGAAAACTAACCCTAACCCTAACCCTAGCAATTGCCCTAGACCTCACCTTAACCCTTAAGCCAACCCTAGACTTAACACTAAACCTTAGCCTAATCCTAAACCTAACATTACCACTAACAATAAACCTGAACCTAAAGCTAAACTAAACCCAAAACACTACACAAAGCTAAACCCTAACCCTAACCCTAACCCTTACCCTAATCCTAAAACTTACGAAAACCCCAGACTTAGTTCTTATCCTAAACGTAAATCTAAACCAAAACCTAACCCTACCACTAACCTAAACCATAAACCTAAAGCTAAACCAACCCCCATAAACTACACAAAGCTAAACCAAAACCCTAACCATAACCCTAACCCTAACCCTAACCCTAATCCTAACCCTAAATCTTACGTTAAACCTAGACTTACGTCTACTCCTAAACCTAACTCTAAACCTAACCGTACCACTAACATAAACCCTAAACCTTAAGCTAAACCCAGTCCCAACCACTAACCAAAACCTAAACGAAACCGTAACCCTAACCCTAACCCTTACCCTAATCCTAAAACTTACGTTAACCCTAGACTTAGTTGTTACCCTAAGCATAAACGCAAACCAAAACCTAACCCTACCACTAACCTAAAACATAAACCTAAAGCTAAACCAAACACCATTCACTACACAAAGCTAAACCAAAAACCTAACCCTAACCCTAACCCTAACCCTAACCCTAACCCTAACCCTAAAACTTACTTTAACCCTAGACTTAGTTCTTACCTTAAGCGTAAACCTAAACCAAAACCTAACCCTACCACTAACCTAAACCATAAACCTAAAGCTAAACCAACCTCCATCCACTACACAAAACTAAACCAAAACCCTAACCCTAACCCAAACCCTAAACCTAACCCAAACCCTAACCCTAACCCTAACCCTAACCCTAACCCTAACTCTAAATCTTAAGTTAAACCTAGACTTAGGTCTACTCCTAAACCTAACTCTAAACCTAACCGTACCACTAACATAAACCCTAAACCTTAAGTTAAACCCAGTCCCAACCACTAACCAAAACCTAAACGAAACCCTAACCCTAACCCTAACCCTAACCCTAACCCTAACCCTAACCCTAACCCTTACCCTAATCCTAAAACTTACGTTAACCCTAGACTTAGTTCTTACCCTAAGCATAAAACTAAACCAAAACCTAACCCTACCACTAACCTAAACCATAAACCTAAAGCTAAAACAACCCCCATCCACTACACAAAGCTAAACCAAAACCCTAACCCTAACCCTAACTCTAACCCTAACCCTAACTCTAAATTTTACGTTTAACCTAGACTTAGGTCTAATCCTAAACCTAACTCTAAACCTAACCGTACCACTAACATAAACCCTAAACCTTAAGCTAAACCCAGTCCCAACCACTAACCAAAACCTAAACAAAACCCTAACCCTAACCCTAGCCCTAGCTTTAACCCTAACCGTAGCCTTAGGCCTAATCCTACACCTTACCCTAAGCCTAACCTTACAACTAACACAAAACCTAAACCGAAAGCTAAACCCAAACAAAAACACTCACCAAACCCTAAAAAACACCCTAATCCTAACCCTATCCCTAACCCTAAACAAAAACCAAACCCTAACCCTAAACCTAATCCTAACTCTAACCCTAGCCTAAACACTAACCCTAACCCTCATGTTAACCATAGATTAGCTGTAACCCTAAACCTAACACGAAACCTAACCCTAGACCTAACTCTAGACTTAGGTCTAAACATAAGCCTTACACTAAACCTAACCCTACCACTAATACTAACCCTAAACCTAAACCTAATCTCCAATACTTATCAAACCCTAACCAAAAACCCCAACCCTAACCCTTAACATAACCCTAATCCTAAATCTAACCCTAACCCTAATACTAACCCTAACCCTAATACTAACCCTAACCCAAAACATAAAACTAGCCTAAAACTTAGCCTAAACCAAGATCTAACCATAACCCTAAAGCTAAATCGGACCCCAACCACTACACAAAGCCTAACCGAAACCCGAAAACTAACCCTAACCCTAACACTAGCAATTGCCATAGACCTCACCTTAACCCTTACCCCAAACCTAGCCTTAGCACTAGACGTTAGCCTAATCCTAAACCTAACATTACCACTAACAATAAACCTGAACTTAAAGCTAAACTAAACCCAAAACACTACACAAGGCTAAACCCTAACCCTAACCCTAACCCTTACCCTAATCCTAAAACTTACGTTAAACCTACACTTAGTTCTTATCCTAAACGTAAACCTAAACCAAAACCTAACCCTACCACTAACCTAAACCATAAACCTAAAACTAAACCAACCCCCATCCACTACACAAAGCTAAACCAAAACCCTAACCCTAACCCTAACCCTAACCCTAACCCTAACCCTAACCCTAACCCTAACCCTAACCCTAACCCTAACCCTAACCCTAACCCTAACCCTAACCCTAAATCTTACGTTAAACCTAGACTTAGGTCTACTCCTAAACCTAACTCTAAACCTAACTGTACCACTAACAAAAACCCTAAACCTTAAGCTAAACCCAGTCCCAACCACTAACAAAAACCTAAACGAAACCCTACCCCTAACCCTAACCCTTACCCTAATCCTAAAATTTACGAAAACCCCAGACTTAGTTCTTACCCTAAGCATAAACCCAAACCAAAACCTAACCCTACCACTAACCTAAACCATAAACCTAAAGCTAAAACAACCCCCATCCACTACACAAAGCTAAACCAAAACCCTAACCCTAACCCTAACCCTAACCCTAACCCTAACCCTAACCCTAACCCTAACCCTAAATCTTACGTTTAACTTAGACTTAGGTCTAATCCTAAACCTAACTCTAAACCTAACCGTACCACTAACATAAACCCTAAACCTTAAGCTAAACCCAGTCCCAACCACTAACCAAAACCTAAACGAAACCCTAACCCTAAACCTAACCCTAACCTAAACCCTAACCCTAAAACTTACGTTAACCCTAGACTTAGTTCTTACCCTAAGCGTAAACCTAAACCAAAACCTAACCCTACCACTAACCTCAACCATAAACCTAAAGCTAAAACAACACCCATCCACTACACAAAGCTAAACCAAAACCCTAACCCTAACCCTAACCCTAACTCTAACCCTAACCCTAACTCTAAATTTTACGTTTAACCTAGACTTAGGTCTAATCCTAAACGTATCTCAAAACATAACCATACCACTAACATAAACCCTAAACCTTAAGCTAAACCCAGTCCCAACCACTAACCAAAACCTAAACGAAACCCTAACCCTAACCCTAGCCCTAGCTTTAACCCTAACCGTAGCCTTAGGCCTAATCCTACACCTTACCCTAAGCCTAACCTTACAACTAACACAAAACCTAAACCGAAAGCTAAACCCAAACAAAAACACTCACCAAACCCTAAAAAACACCCTAATCCTAACCCTATCCCTAACCCTAAACAAAAACCAAACCCTAACCCTAAACCTAATCCTCACTCTAACCCTAGCCTAAACACTAACCCTAACCCTCATGTTAACCATAGACTTAGCCGTAACCCCAAACCTAACACTAAACCTAACCCTAGACCTAACTCTAGACTTAGGTCTAAACATAAGCCTTACACTAAACCTAACCCTACCACTAATACTAACCTTAAACCTAAACCTAAACTCCATTACTTATCAAATACTAACCAAAAACCCCAACCCTAACCCTTAACATAACCCTAATCCTAAACCTAACCCTAACCCTAATACTAACCCTAACCCTAATACTAACCCTAACCCAAAACATAAAACTAGCCTAAAACTTAGCCTAAACCAAGAACTAACCATAACCCTAAGGCTAAATTTGACCCCAACCACTACACTAAGCCTAACTGAAACCCGAAAACTAACCCTAACCCTAACCCTAGCAATTGCCCTAGACCTCACCTTAACCCTTAAGCCAACCCTAGACTTAACACTAAACCTTAGCCTAATCCTAAACCTAACATTACCACTAACAATAAACCTGAACCTAAAGCTAAACTAAACCCAAAACACTACACAAAGCTAAACCCTAACCCTAACCCTAACCCTTACCCTAATCCTAAAACTTACGAAAACCCCAGACTTAGTTCTTATCCTAAACGTAAATCTAAACCAAAACCTAACCCTACCACTAACCTAAACCATAAACCTAAAGCTAAACCAACCCCCATAAACTACACAAAGCTAAACCAAAACCCTAACCATAACCCTAACCCTAACCCTAACCCTAATCCTAACCCTAAATCTTACGTTAAACCTAGACTTACGTCTACTCCTAAACCTAACTCTAAACCTAACCGTACCACTAACATAAACCCTAAACCTTAAGCTAAACCCAGTCCCAACCACTAACCAAAACCTAAACGAAACCGTAACCCTAACCCTAACCCTTACCCTAATCCTAAAACTTACGTTAACCCTAGACTTAGTTGTTACCCTAAGCATAAACCCAAACCAAAACCTAACCCTACCACTAACCTAAAACATAAACCTAAAGCTAAACCAAACACCATTCACTACACAAAGCTAAACCAAAAACCTAACCCTAACCCTAACCCTAACCCTAACCCTAACCCTAACCCTAACCCTAACCCTAACCCTAACCCTAACCCTAACCCTAACCCTAACCCTAACCCTAAATCTTACGTTTAACTTAGACTTAGGTCTAATCCTAAACCTAACTCTAAACCTAACCGTACCACTAACATAAACCCTAAACCTTAAGCTAAACCCAGTCCCAACCACTAACCAAAACCTAAACGAAACCCTAACCCTAAACCTAACCCTAACCTAAACCCTAACCCTAAAACTTACGTTAACCCTAGACTTAGTTCTTACCCTAAGCGTAAACCTAAACCAAAACCTAACCCTACCACTAACCTCAACCATAAACCTAAAGCTAAAACAACACCCATCCACTACACAAAGCTAAACCAAAACCCTAACCCTAACCCTAACCCTAACTCTAACCCTAACCCTAACTCTAAATTTTACGTTTAACCTAGACTTAGGTCTAATCCTAAACGTATCTCAAAACATAACCATACCACTAACATAAACCCTAAACATTAAGCTAAACCCAGTCCCAACCACTAACCAAAACCTAAACGAAACCCTAACCCTAACCCTAGCCCTAGCTTTAACCCTAACCGTAGCCTTAGGCCTAATCCTACACCTTACCCTAAGCCTAACCTTACAACTAACACAAAACCTAAACCGAAAGCTAAACCCAAACAAAAACACTCACCAAACCCTAAAAAACACCCGAATCCTAACCCTATCCCTAACCCTAAACAAAAACCAAACCCTAACCCTAAACCTAATCCTCACTCTAACCCTAGCCTAAACACTAACCCTAACCCTCATGTTAACCATAGACTTAGCCGTAACCCCAAACCTAACACTAAACCTAACCCTAGACCTAACTCTAGACTTAGGTCTAAACATAAGCCTTACACTAAACCTAACCCTACCACTAATACTAACCTTAAACCTAAACCTAAACTCCATTACTTATCAAATACTAACCAAAAACCCCAACCCTAACCCTTAACATAACCCTAATCCTAAACCTAACCCTAACCCTAATACTAACCCTAACCCTAATACTAACCCTAACCCAAAACATAAAACTAGCCTAAAACTTAGCCTAAACCAAGAACTAACCATAACCCTAAGGCTAAATTTGACCCCAACCACTACACTAAGCCTAACTGAAACCCGAAAACTAACCCTAACCCTAACCCTAGCAATTGCCCTAGACCTCACCTTAACCCTTAAGCCAACCCTAGACTTAACACTAAACCTTAGCCTAATCCTAAACCTAACATTACCACTAACAATAAACCTGAACCTAAAGCTAAACTAAACCCAAAACACTACACAAGGCTAAACCCTAACCCTAACCCTAATCCTTACCCTAATCCTAAAACTTACGAAAACCCCAGACTTAGTTCTTATCCTAAACGTAAATCTAAACCAAAACCTAACCCTACCACTAAGCTAAACCATAAACCTAAAGCTAAACCAACCCCCATAAACTACACAAAGCTAAACCAAAACCCTAACCCTAACCCTAACCCTAACCGTAAATCTTACGTTAAACCAAGACTTAGGTCTACTCCTAAACCTAACTCTAAACCTAACCGTACCACTAACATAAACCCTAAACCTTAAGCTAAACCCAGTACCAACCACTAACCAAAACCTAAACGAAACCCTAACCCTAAACCTAAGCCTAACCTAAACCCTAACCCTAAAACTTACGTTAACCCTAGACTTAGTTCTTACCCTAGAGCGTAAACCTAAACCAAAACCTAACCCTACCACTAACCTAAACCATAAACCTAAAGCTAAACCAACCCCCATCCACTACACAAAGCTAAACCAAAACCCTAACCCTAACCCTAACCCTAACCCTAACCCTAACCCTAATCCTAACCCTAAATCTTACGTTAAACCTAGACTTAGGTCTACTCCTAGACCTAACTCTAAACCTAACCGTACCACTAACATAAACCCTAAACCTTAAGCTAAACCCAGTCCCAACCACTAACCAAAACCTAAATGAAACCGTAACCCTAACCCTAACCCTTACCCTAATCATAAAACTTACGTTAACCCTAGACTTAGTTCTTACCCTAAGCATAAACCCAAACCAAAACCTAACCCTACCACTAACCTAAACCATAAACCTAAAGCTAAACCAAACACCATTCACTACACAAAGCTAAACCAAAACCCTAACCCTAACCCTAACCCTAACCCTAACCCTAACCCTAACCCTAACCCTAACCCTAACCCTAACCCTAACCCTAACCCTAACCCTAAATCTTACGTTTAACCTAGACTTAGGTCTACTCCTAAACCTAACTCTAAACCTAACTGTACCACTAACAAAAACCCTAAACCTTAAGCTAAACCCAGTCCCAACCACTAACAAAAACCTAAACGGAACCGTAACCCTAACCCTAACCCTTACCCTAATCCTAAAATTTACGAAAACCCTAGACTTAGTTCTTACCCTAAGCATAAACCCAAACCAAATCCTAACCCTACCACTAACCTAAACCATAAACCTAAAGCTAAACCAAACACCATTCACTACACAAAGCTAAACCAAAACCCTAACCCTAACCCTAAGCCTAACCCTAAAACTTACTTTAACCCTAGACTTAGTTCTTACCTTAAGCGTAAACCTAAACCAAAACCTAACCCTACCACTAACCTAAACCATAAACCTAAAGCTAAACCAACCTCCATCCACTACACAAAACTAAACCAAAACCCTAACCCTAACCCTAACCCTAACCCTAACCCTAACCCTAACCCTAACCCTAACCCTAACCCTAACCCTAAATCTTAAGTTAAACCTAGACTTAGGTCTACTCCTAAACCTAACTCTAAACCTAACCGTACCACTAACATAAACCCTAAACCTTAAGTTAAACCCAGTCCCAACCACTAACCAAAACCTAAACGAAACCCTAACCCTAACCCTTACCCTAATCCTAAAACTTACGTTAACCCTAGACTTAGTTCTTACCCTAAGTATAAAACTAAACCAAAACCTAACCCTACCACTAACCTAAACCATAAACCTAAAGCTAAAACAACCCCCATCCACTACACAAAGCTAAACCAAAACCCTAACCCTAACCCTAACCCTAACTCTAACCCTAACCCTAACTCTAAATTTTACGTTTAACCTAGACTTAGGTCTAATCCTAAACCTAACTCTAAACCTAACCGTACCACTAACATAAACCCTAAACCTTAAGCTAAACCCAGTCCCAACCACTAACCAATACCTAAACAAAACCCTAACCCTAACCCTAGCCCTAGCTTTAACCCTAACCGTAGCCTTAGGCCTAATCCTACACCTTACCCTAAGCCTAACCTTACAACTAACACAAAACCTAAACCGAAAGCTAAACCGAAACAAAAACACTCACCAAACCCTAAAAAACACCCGAATCCTAACCCTATCCCTAACCCTAAACAAAAACCAAACCCTAACCCTAAACCTAATCCTAACTCTAACCCTAGCCTAAACACTAACCCTAACCCTCATGTTAACCATAGATTAGCTGTAACCCTAAACCTAACACGAAACCTAACCCTAGACCTAACTCTAGACTTAGGTCTAAACATAAGCCTTACACTAAACCTAACCCTACCACTAATACTAACCCTAAACCTAAACCTAATCTCCAATACTTATCAAACCCTAACCAAAAACCCCAACCCTAACCCTTAACATAACCCTAATCCTAAACCTAACCCTAACCCTAATACTAACCCTAACCCTAATACTAACCCTAACCCAAAACATAAAACTAGCCTAAAACTTAGCCTAAACCAAGATCTAACCATAACCCTAAAGCTAAATCGGACCCCAACCACTACACAAAGCCTAACTGAAACCCGAAAACTAACCCTAACCCTAACCCTAGCAATTGCCCTAAACCTCACCTTAACCCTTACCCCAACCCTAGCCTTAGCACTAGATGTTAGCCTAATCCTAAACCTAACATTACCACTAACAATAAACCTGAACTTAAAGCTAAACTAAACCCAAAACACTACACAAGGCTAAACCCTAACCCTAACCCTAACCATTACCCTATTCCTAAAATTTACGTTAACCCTACACTTAGTTCTTATCCTAAACGTAAACCTAAACCAAAACCTAACCCTACCACTAACCTAAACCATAAACCTAAAACTAAACCAACCCCCATCCACTACACAAAGCTAAACCAAAACCCTAACCCTAACCCTAACCCTAACCCTAACCCTAACCCTAAATCTTACGTTAAACCTAGACTTAGGTCTACTCCTAAACCTAACTCTAAACCTAACTGTACCACTAACAAAAACCCTAAACCTTAAGCTAAACCCAGTCCCAACCACTAACAAAAACCTAAACGGAACCGTAACCCTAACATTAACCCTTACCCTATTCCTAAAATTTACGAAAACCCCAGACTTAGTTCTTACCCTAAGCATAAACCCAAACCAAAACCTAACCCTACCACTAACCTAAACCATAAACCTAAAGCTAAAACAACCCCCATCCACTACACAAAGCTAAACCAAAACCCTAACCCTAACCCTAACCCTAACCCTAACCCTAACCCTAACCCTAACCCTAACCCTAACCCTAACCCTAACCCTAACCCTAACCCTAACCCTAACCCTAAATCTTAGGTTTAACTTAGACTTAGGTCTAATCCTAAACCTAACTCTAAACCTAACCGTACCACTAACATAAACCCTAAACCTTAAGCTAAACCCAGTACCAACCACTAACCAAAACCTAAACGAAACCCTAACCCTAAACCTAACCCTAACCTAAACCCTAACCCTAAAACTTACGTTAACCCTAGACTTAGTTCTTACCCTAAGCGTAAACCTAAACCAAAACCTAACCCTACCACTAACCTCAACCATAAACCTAAAGCTAAAACAACACCCATCCACTACACAAAGCTAAACCAAAACCCTAACCCTAACCCTAACCCTAACTCTAACCCTAACCCTAACTCTAAATTTTACGTTTAACCTAGACTTAGGTCTAATCCTAAACGTATCTCAAAACATAACCATACCACTAACATAAACCCTAAACCTTAAGCTAAACCCAGTCCCAACCACTAACCAAAACCTAAACGAAACCCTAACCCTAACCCTAGCCCTAGCTTTAACCCTAACCGTAGCCTTAGGCCTAATCCTACACCTTACCCTAAGCCTAACCTTACAACTAACACAAAACCTAAACCGAAAGCTAAACCCAAACAAAAACACTCACCAAACCCTAAAAAACACCCTAATCCTAACCCTATCCCTAACCCTAAACAAAAACCAAACCCTAACCCTAAACCTAATCCTCACTCTAACCCTAGCCTAAACACTAACCCTAACCCTCATGTTAACCATAGACTTAGCCGTAACCCCAAACCTAACACTAAACCTAACCCTAGACCTAACTCTAGACTTAGGTCTAAACATAAGCCTTACACTAAACCTAACCCTACCACTAATACTAACCTTAAACCTAAACCTAAACTCCATTACTTATCAAATACTAACCAAAAACCCCAACCCTAACCCTTAACATAACCCTAATCCTAAACCTAACCCTAACCCTAATACTAACCCTAACCCTAATACTAACCCTAACCCAAAACATAAAACTAGCCTAAAACTTAGCCTAAACCAAGAACTAACCATAACCCTAAGGCTAAATTTGACCCCAACCACTACACTAAGCCTAACTGAAACCCGAAAACTAACCCTAACCCTAACCCTAGCAATTGCCCTAGACCTCACCTTAACCCTTAAGCCAACCCTAGACTTAACACTAAACCTTAGCCTAATCCTAAACCTAACATTACCACTAACAATAAACCTGAACCTAAAGCTAAACTAAACCCAAAACACTACACAAAGCTAAACCCTAACCCTAACCCTTACCCTAATCCTAAAACTTACGAAAACCCCAGACTTAGTTCTTATCCTAAACGTAAATCTAAACCAAAACCTAACCCTACCACTAACCTAAGCCATAAACCTAAAGCTAAACCAACCCCCATAAACTACACAAAGCTAAACCAAAACCCTAACCATAACCCTAACCCTAACCCTAACCCTAATCCTAACCCTAAATCTTACGTTAAACCTAGACTTACGTCTACTCCTAAACCTAACTCTAAACCTAACCGTACCACTAACATAAACCCTAAACCTTAAGCTAAACCCAGTCCCAACCACTAACCAAAACCTAAACGAAACCGTAACCCTAACCCTAACCCTTACCCTAATCCTAAAACTTACGTTAACCCTAGACTTAGTTGTTACCCTAAGCATAAACCCAAACCAAAACCTAACCCTACCACTAACCTAAAACATAAACCTAAAGCTAAACCAAACACCATTCACTACACAAAGCTAAACCAAAAACCTAACCCTAACCCTAACCCTAACCCTAACCCTAACCCTAACCCTAACCCTAACCCTAACCCTAACCCTAACCCTAACCCTAACCCTAAATCTTACGTTTAACTTAGACTTAGGTCTAATCCTAAACCTAACTCTAAACCTAACCGTACCACTTACATAAACCCTAAACCTTAAGCTAAACCCAGTCCCAACCACTAACCAAAACCTAAACGAAACCCTAACCCTAAACCTAACCCTAACCTAAACCCTAACCCTAAAACTTACGTTAACCCTAGACTTAGTTCTTACCCTAAGCGTAAACCTAAACCAAAACCTAACCCTACCACTAACCTCAACCATAAACCTAAAGCTAAAACAACACCCATCCACTACACAAAGCTAAACCAAAACCCTAACCCTAACCCTAACCCTAACTCTAACCCTAACCCTAACTCTAAATTTTACGTTTAACCTAGACTTAGGTCTAATCCTAAACGTATCTCAAAACATAACCATACCACTAACATAAACCCTAAACATTAAGCTAAACCCAGTCCCAACCACTAACCAAAACCTAAACGAAACCCTAACCCTAACCCTAGCCCTAGCTTTAACCCTAACCGTAGCCTTAGGCCTAATCCTACACCTTACCCTAAGCCTAACCTTACAACTAACACAAAACCTAAACCGAAAGCTAAACCCAAACAAAAACACTCACCAAACCCTAAAAAACACCCGAATCCTAACCCTATCCCTAACCCTAAACAAAAACCAAACCCTAACCCTAAACCTAATCCTCACTCTAACCCTAGCCTAAACACTAACCCTAACCCTCATGTTAACCATAGACTTAGCCGTAACCCCAAACCTAACACTAAACCTAACCCTAGACCTAACTCTAGACTTAGGTCTAAACATAAGCCTTACACTAAACCTAACCCTACCACTAATACTAACCTTAAACCTAAACCTAAACTCCATTACTTATCAAATACTAACCAAAAACCCCAACCCTAACCCTTAACATAACCCTAATCCTAAACCTAACCCTAACCCTAATACTAACCCTAACCCTAATACTAACCCTAACCCAAAACATAAAACTAGCCTAAAACTTAGCCTAAACCAAGAACTAACCATAACCCTAAGGCTAAATTTGACCCCAACCACTACACTAAGCCTAACTGAAACCCGAAAACTAACCCTAACCCTAACCCTAGCAATTGCCCTAGACCTCACCTTAACCCTTAAGCCAACCCTAGACTTAACACTAAACCTTAGCCTAATCCTAAACCTAACATTACCACTAACAATAAACCTGAACCTAAAGCTAAACTAAACCCAAAACACTACACAAGGCTAAACCCTAACCCTAACCCTAATCCTTACCCTAATCCTAAAACTTACGAAAACCCCAGACTTAGTTCTTATCCTAAACGTAAATCTAAACCAAAACCTAACCCTACCACTAAGCTAAACCATAAACCTAAAGCTAAACCAACCCCCATAAACTACACAAAGCTAAACCAAAACCCTAACCCTAACCCTAACCCTAACCGTAAATCTTACGTTAAACCAAGACTTAGGTCTACTCCTAAACCTAACTCTAAACCTAACCGTACCACTAACATAAACCCTAAACCTTAAGCTAAACCCAGTACCAACCACTAACCAAAACCTAAACGAAACCCTAACCCTAAACCTAAGCCTAACCTAAACCCTAACCCTAAAACTTACGTTAACCCTAGACTTAGTTCTTACCCTAGAGCGTAAACCTAAACCAAAACCTAACCCTACCACTAACCTAAACCATAAACCTAAAGCTAAACCAACCCCCATCCACTACACAAAGCTAAACCAAAACCCTAACCCTAACCCTAACCCTAACCCTAACCCTAACCCTAATCCTAACCCTAAATCTTACGTTAAACCTAGACTTAGGTCTACTCCTAGACCTAACTCTAAACCTAACCGTACCACTAACATAAACCCTAAACCTTAAGCTAAACCCAGTCCCAACCACTAACCAAAACCTAAATGAAACCGTAACCCTAACCCTAACCCTTACCCTAATCATAAAACTTACGTTAACCCTAGACTTAGTTCTTACCCTAAGCATAAACCCAAACCAAAACCTAACCCTACCACTAACCTAAACCATAAACCTAAAGCTAAACCAAACACCATTCACTACACAAAGCTAAACCAAAACCCTAACCCTAACCCTAACCCTAACCCTAACCCTAACCCTAACCCTAACCCTAACCCTAACCCTAACCCTAACCCTAACCCTAACCCTAAATCTTACGTTTAACCTAGACTTAGGTCTACTCCTAAACCTAACTCTAAACCTAACTGTACCACTAACAAAAACCCTAAACCTTAAGCTAAACCCAGTCCCAACCACTAACAAAAACCTAAACGGAACCGTAACCCTAACCCTAACCCTTACCCTAATCCTAAAATTTACGAAAACCCTAGACTTAGTTCTTACCCTAAGCATAAACCCAAACCAAATCCTAACCCTACCACTAACCTAAACCATAAACCTAAAGCTAAACCAAACACCATTCACTACACAAAGCTAAACCAAAACCCTAACCCTAACCCTAAGCCTAACCCTAAAACTTACTTTAACCCTAGACTTAGTTCTTACCTTAAGCGTAAACCTAAACCAAAACCTAACCCTACCACTAACCTAAACCATAAACCTAAAGCTAAACCAACCTCCATCCACTACACAAAACTAAACCAAAACCCTAACCCTAACCCTAACCCTAACCCTAACCCTAACCCTAACCCTAACCCTAACCCTAACCCTAACCCTAACCCTAAATCTTAAGTTAAACCTAGACTTAGGTCTACTCCTAAACCTAACTCTAAACCTAACCGTACCACTAACATAAACCCTAAACCTTAAGTTAAACCCAGTCCCAACCACTAACCAAAACCTAAACGAAACCCTAACCCTAACCCTTACCCTAATCCTAAAACTTACGTTAACCCTAGACTTAGTTCTTACCCTAAGTATAAAACTAAACCAAAACCTAACCCTACCACTAACCTAAACCATAAACCTAAAGCTAAAACAACCCCCATCCACTACACAAAGCTAAACCAAAACCCTAACCCTAACCCTAACCCTAACTCTAACCCTAACCCTAACTCTAAATTTTACGTTTAACCTAGACTTAGGTCTAATCCTAAACCTAACTCTAAACCTAACCGTACCACTAACATAAACCCTAAACCTTAAGCTAAACCCAGTCCCAACCACTAACCAATACCTAAACAAAACCCTAACCCTAACCCTAGCCCTAGCTTTAACCCTAACCGTAGCCTTAGGCCTAATCCTACACCTTACCCTAAGCCTAACCTTACAACTAACACAAAACCTAAACCGAAAGCTAAACCGAAACAAAAACACTCACCAAACCCTAAAAAACACCCGAATCCTAACCCTATCCCTAACCCTAAACAAAAACCAAACCCTAACCCTAAACCTAATCCTAACTCTAACCCTAGCCTAAACACTAACCCTAACCCTCATGTTAACCATAGATTAGCTGTAACCCTAAACCTAACACGAAACCTAACCCTAGACCTAACTCTAGACTTAGGTCTAAACATAAGCCTTACACTAAACCTAACCCTACCACTAATACTAACCCTAAACCTAAACCTAATCTCCAATACTTATCAAACCCTAACCAAAAACCCCAACCCTAACCCTTAACATAACCCTAATCCTAAACCTAACCCTAACCCTAATACTAACCCTAACCCTAATACTAACCCTAACCCAAAACATAAAACTAGCCTAAAACTTAGCCTAAACCAAGATCTAACCATAACCCTAAAGCTAAATCGGACCCCAACCACTACACAAAGCCTAACTGAAACCCGAAAACTAACCCTAACCCTAACCCTAGCAATTGCCCTAAACCTCACCTTAACCCTTACCCCAACCCTAGCCTTAGCACTAGATGTTAGCCTAATCCTAAACCTAACATTACCACTAACAATAAACCTGAACTTAAAGCTAAACTAAACCCAAAACACTACACAAGGCTAAACCCTAACCCTAACCCTAACCATTACCCTATTCCTAAAATTTACGTTAACCCTACACTTAGTTCTTATCCTAAACGTAAACCTAAACCAAAACCTAACCCTACCACTAACCTAAACCATAAACCTAAAACTAAACCAACCCCCATCCACTACACAAAGCTAAACCAAAACCCTAACCCTAACCCTAACCCTAACCCTAACCCTAACCCTAAATCTTACGTTAAACCTAGACTTAGGTCTACTCCTAAACCTAACTCTAAACCTAACTGTACCACTAACAAAAACCCTAAACCTTAAGCTAAACCCAGTCCCAACCACTAACAAAAACCTAAACGGAACCGTAACCCTAACATTAACCCTTACCCTATTCCTAAAATTTACGAAAACCCCAGACTTAGTTCTTACCCTAAGCATAAACCCAAACCAAAACCTAACCCTACCACTAACCTAAACCATAAACCTAAAGCTAAAACAACCCCCATCCACTACACAAAGCTAAACCAAAACCCTAACCCTAACCCTAACCCTAACCCTAACCCTAACCCTAACCCTAACCCTAACCCTAACCCTAACCCTAACCCTAACCCTAACCCTAACCCTAACCCTAACCCTAACCCTAACCCTAACCCTAACCCTAAATCTTAGGTTTAACTTAGACTTAGGTCTAATCCTAAACCTAACTCTAAACCTAACCGTACCACTAACATAAACCCTAAACCTTAAGCTAAACCCAGTCCCAACCACTAACCAAAACCTAAACGAAACCCTAACCCTAAACCTAACCCTAACCTAAACCCTAACCCTAAAACTTACGTTAACCCTAGACTTAGTTCTTACCCTAAGCGTAAACCTAAACCAAAACCTAACCCTACCACTAACCTAAACCATAAACCTAAAGCTAAAACAACACCCATCCGCTACACAAAGCTAAAACAAAACCCTAACCCTAACCCTAACTCTAACCCTAACCCTAACTCTAAATTTTACGTTTAACCTAGACTTAGGTCTAATCCTAAATGTATCTCAAAACATAACCATACCACTAACATAAACCCTAAACCTTAAGCTAAACCCAGTCCCAACCACTAACCAAAACCTAAACGAAACCCTAACCCTAACCCTAGCCCTAGCTTTAACCCTAACCGTAGCCTTAGGCCTAATCCTACACCTTACCCTAAGCCTAACCTTACAACTAACACAAAACCTAAACCGAAAGCTAAACCCAAACAAAAACACTCACCAAACCCTAAAAAACACCCTAATCCTAACCCTATCCCTAACCCTAAACAAAAACCAAACCCTAACCCTAAACCTAATCCTCACTCTAACCCTAGCCTAAACACTAACCCTAACCCTCATGTTAACCATAGACTTAGCCGTAACCCTAAACCTAACACTAAACCTAACCCTAGACCTAACTCTAGACTTAGGTCTAAACATAAGCCTTACACTAAAACTAACCCTACCACTAATACTAACCTTAAACCTAAACCTAAACTCCATTACTTATCAAATACTAACCAAAAACCCCAACCCTAACCCTTAACATAACCCTAATCCTAAACCTAACCCTAACCCTAATACTAACCCTAACCCTAATACTAACCCTAACCCAAAACATAAAACTAGCCTAAAACTTAGCCTAAACCAAGAACTAACTATAACCCTAAGGCTAAATTTGACCCCAACCACTACACTAAGCCTAACTGAAACCCGAAAACTAACCCTAACCCTAACCCTAGCAATTGCCCTAGACCTCACCTTAACCCTTAAGCCAACCCTAGACTTAACACTAAACCTTAGCCTAATCCTAAACCTAACATTACCACTAACAATAAACCTGAACCTAAAGCTAAACTAAACCCAAAACACTACACAAGGCTAAACCCTAACCCTAACCCTAATCCTTACCCTAATCCTAAAACTTACGAAAACCCCAGACTTAGTTCTTATCCTAAACGTAAATCTAAACCAAAACCTAACCCTACCACTAAGCTAAACCATAAACCTAAAGCTAAACCAACCCCCATAAACTACACAAAGCTAAACCAAAACCCTAACCCTAACCCTAACCCTAACCCTAACCGTAAATCTTACGTTAAACCAAGACTTAGGTCTACTCCTAAACCTAACTCTAAACCTAACCGTACCACTAACATAAACCCTAAACCTTAAGCTAAACCCAGTCCCAACCACTAACAAAAACCTAAACGAAACCGTAACCCTAACCCTAACCCTTACCCTAATCCTAAAATTTACGAAAACCCCAGACTTAGTTCTTACCCTAAGCATAAACCCAAACCAAAACCTAACCCTACCAATAACCTAAACCATAATCCTAAAGCTAAAACAACCCCCATCCACTACACAAAGCTAAACCAAAACCCTAACCCTAACCCTAACTCTAACCCTAACCCTAACTCTAAATTTTACGTTTAACCTAGACTTAGGTCTAATCCTAAACCTAACTCTAAACCTAACCGTACCACTAACATAAACCCTAAACCTTAAGCTAAACCCAGTCCCAACCACTAACCAAAACCTAAACGAAACCCTAACCCTAAACCTAACCCTAACCTAAACCCTAACCCTAAAACTTACGTTAACCCTAGACTTAGTTCTTACCCTAAGCGTAAACCTAAAGCAAAACCTAACCCTACCACTAACCTAAACCATAAACCTAAAGCTAAAACAACACCCATCCACTACACAAAGCTAAACCAAAACCCTAACCCTAACCCTAACCCTAACCCTAACCCTAATCCTAACCCTAAATCTTACGTTAAACCTAGACTTAGGTCTACTCCTAAACCTAACTCTAAACCTAACCGTACCACTAACATAAACCCTAAACCTTAAGCTAAACCCAGTCCCAACCACTAACCAAAACCTAAACGAAACCGTAACCCTAACCCTAACCCTTACCCTAATCCTAAAACTTACGTTAACCCTAGACTTAGTTCTTACCCTAAGCATAAACCCAAACCAAAACCTAACCCTACCACTAACCTAAACCATAAACCTAAAGCTAAAACAACCCCCATTCACTACACAAAGCTAAACCTAAACCCTAACCCTAACCCTAACCCTAACCCTAACCCTAAAACTTACTTTAACCCTAGACTTAGTTCTTACCTTAAGCGTAAACCTAAACCAAAACCTAACCCTACCACTAACCTAAACCATAAACCTAAAGCTAAACCAACCCCCATCCACTACACAAAGCTAAACCAAAACCCTAACCCTAACCCTAACTCTAACCCTAACCCTAACTCTAAATTTTACTTTTAACCTAGACTTAGGTCTAATCCTAAACCTAACTCTAAACCTAACCGTACCACTAACATAAACCCTAAACCTTAAGCTAAACCCAGTCCCAACCACTAACCAAAACCTAAACGAAACCCTAACCCTAACCCTAGCCCTAGCTTTAACCCTAACCGTAGCCTTAGGCCTAATCCTACACCTTACCCTAAGCCTAACCTTACAACTAACAAAAAACCTAAACCGAAAGCTAAACCCAAACAAAAACACTCACCAAACCCTAAAAAACACCCTAATCCTAACCCTATCCCTAACCCTAAACAAAAACCAAACCCTAACCCTAAACCTAATCCTCACTCTAACCCTAGCCTAAACACTAACCCTAACCCTCATGTTAACCACAGACTTAGCCGTAACCCTAAACCTAACACTAAACCTAACCCTAGACCTAACTCTAGACTTAGGTCTAAACATAAGCCTTACACTAAACCTAACCCTACCACTAATACTAACCCTAAACCTAAACCTAATCTCCAATACTTATCAAACCCTAACCAAAAACCCCATCCCTAACCCTTAACATAACCTTAATCCTAAACCTAACCCTAACCCTAATACTAACCCTAACCCTAATACTAACCCTAACCCAAAACATAAAACTAGCCTAAAACTTAGCCTAAACCAAGATCTAACCATAACCCTAAGGCTAAATTTGACCCCAACCACTACACTAAGCCTAACCGAAACCCGAAAACTAACCCTAACCCTAACACTAGCAATTGCCATAGACCTCACCTTAACCCTTACCCCAACCCTAGCCTTAGCACTAGACGTTAGCCTAATCCTAAACCTAACATTACCACTAACAATAAACCTGAACTTAAAGCTAAACTAAACCCAAAACACTACACAAGGCTAAACCCTAACCCTAACCCTAACCCTTACCCTAATCCTAAAACTTACGTTAACCCTACACTTAGTTCTTATCCTAAACGTAAACCTAAACCAAAACCTAACCCTACCCCTAACCTAAACCATAAACCTAAAGCTAAACCAACCCCCATCCACTACACAAAGCTAAACCAAAACCCTAACCATAACCCTAACCCTAACCCTAACCCTAACCCTAACCCTAACCCTAACCCTAAATCTTACGTTTAACCTAGACTTAGGTCTAATCCTAAACCTAACTCTAAACCTAACCGTACCACTAACATAAACCCTAAACCTTAAGCTAAACCCAGCCCCAACCACTAACCAATACCTAAACGAAACCCTAACCCTAACCCTAGCCCTAGCTTTAACCCTAACCGTAGCCTTAGGCCTAATCCTACACCTTACCCTAAGCCTAACCTTACAACTAACACAAAACCTAAACCGAAAGCTAAACCGAAACAAAAACACTCACCAAACCCTAAAAAACACCCGAATCCTATCTCTATCCCTAACCCTAAACAAAAACCAAACCCTAACCCTAAACCTAATCCTCACTCTAACCCTAGCCTAAACACTAACCCTAACCCTCATGTTAACCATAGATTAGCCGTAACCCTAAACCTAACACGAAACCTAACCCTAGACCTAACTCTAGACTTAGGTCTAAACATAAGCCTTACACTAAACCTAACCCTACCACTAATACTAACCCTAAACCTAAACCTAATCTCCAATACTTATCAAACCCTAACCAAAAACCCCATCCCTAACCCTTAACATAACCCTAATCCTAAACCTAACCCTAACCCTCATACTAACCCTAACCCTAATACTAACCCTAACCCAAAACATAAAACTAGCCTAAAACTTAGCCTAAACCAAGAACTAACCATAACCCTAAAGCTAAATCCGACCCCAACCACTACAAAAAGCCTAACCGAAACCCGAAAACTAACCCTAACCCTAACACTAGCAATTGCCATAGACCTCACCTTAACCCTTACCCCAACCCTAGCCTTAGCACTAGACGTTAGCCTAATCCTAAACCTAACATTACCACTAACAATAAACCTGAACTTAAAGCTAAACTAAACCCAAAACACTACACAAGGCTAAACCCTAACCCTAACCCTAACCCTTACCCTAATCCTAAAACTTACGTTAACCCTACACTTAGTTCTTATCCTAAACGTAAACCTAAACCAAAACCTAACCCTACCACTAACCTAAACCATAAACCTAAAACTAAACCAACCCCCATCCACTACACAAAGCTAAACCAAAACCCTAACCCTAACCCTAACCCTAACCCTAACCCTAACCCTAACCCTAACCCTAACCCTAACCCTAAATCTTACGTTAAACCTAGACTTAGGTCTACTCCTAAACCTAACTCTAAACCTAACCGTACCACTTAGATAAACCCTAAACCTTAAGCTAAACCCAGTCCCAACCACTAACCAAAACCTAAATGAATCCCTAACCGTAAACCTAACCCTAACCTAAACCCTAACCCTAAAACTTACGTTAACCCTAGACTTAGTTCTTACCCTAAGCGTAAACCTAAACCAAAACCTAACCCTACCACTAACCTAAACCATAAACCTAAAGCTAAACCAACCCCCATCCACTACACAAAGCTAAACCAAAACCCTAACCCTAACCCTAACCCTAACCCTAACCCTAACCCTAACCCTAACCCTAACCCTAACCCTAACCCTAAATCTTACGTTTAACCTAGACTTAGTTCTAATCCTAAACCTAACTCTAAACCTAACCGTACCACTAACATAAACCCTAAACCTTAAGCTAAACCCAGTCCCAACCACTAACCAATACCTAAACAAAACCCTAACCCTAACCCTAGCCCTAGCTTTAACCCTAACCGTAGCCTTAGGCCTAATCCTACACCTTACCCTAAGCCTAACCTTACAACTAACACAAAACCTAAACCGAAAGCTAAACCGAAACAAAAACACTCACCAAACCCCAAAAAAACACCCTAATCCTAAATCTATCCCTAACCCTAAACAAAAACCAAACCCTAACCCTAAACCTAATCCTCACTCTAACCCCAGCCTAAACACTAACCCTAACCCTCATGTTAACCACAGACTTAGCCGTAACCCTAAACCTAACACTAAATCTAACCCTAGACCTAACTCTAGACTTAGGTCTAAACATAAGCCTTACACTAAACCTAACCCTACCACTAATACTAACCTTAAACCTAAACCTAAACTCCATTACTTATCAAATACTAACCAAAAACCCCAACCCTAACCCTTAACATAACCCTAATCCTAAACCTAACCCTAACCCTAATACTAACCCTAACCCTAATACTAACCCTAACCCAAAACATAAAACTAGCCTAAAACTTAGCCTAAACCAAGAACTAACCATAACCCTAAGGCTAAATTTGACCCCAACCACTACACTAAGCCTAACTGAAACCCGAAAACTAACCCTAACCCTAACACTAGCAATTGCCCTAGACCTCACCTTAACCCTTAAGCCAACCCTAGACTTAACACTAAACCTTAGCCTAATCCTAAACCTAACATTACCACTAACAATAAACCTGAACCTAAAGCTAAACTAAACCCAAAACACTACACAAAGCTAAACCCTAACCCTAACCTAAACCCTAACCCTAAAACTTACGTTAACCCTAGACTTAGTTCTTACCTTAAGCGTAAACCTAAACCAAAACCTAACCCTACCACTAACCTAAACCATAAACCTAAAGCTAAACCAACCCCCATCCACTACACAAAGCTAAACCAAAACCCTAACCATAACCCTAACCCTAACCCTAATCCTAACCCTAACCCTAACCCTAACCCTAACCGTAAATCTTACGTTAAACCAAGACTTAGGTCTACTCCTAAACCTAACTCTAAACCTAACCGTACCACTAACATAAACCCTAAACCTTAAGCTAAACCCAGTACCAACCACTAACCAAAACCTAAACGAAACCCTAACCCTAAACCTAACCCTAACCTAAACCCTAACCCTAAAACTTACGTTAACCCTAGACTTAGTTCTTACCCTAGAGCGTAAACCTAAACCAAAACCTAACCCTACCACTAACCTAAACCATAAACCTAAAGCTAAACCAACCCCCATCCACTACACAAAGCTAAACCAAAACTCTAACCCTAACCCTAACCCTAACCCTAACCCTAACCCTAATCCTAACCCTAAATCTTACGTTAAACCTAGACTTAGGTCTACTCCTAAACCTAACTCTAAACCTAACCGTACCACCAACATAAACCCTAAACCTTAAGCTAAACCCAGTCCCAACCACTAACCAAAACCTAAACGAAACCGTAACCCTAACCCTAACCCTTACCCTAATCCTAAAACTTACGTTAACCCTAGACTTAGTTCTTACCCTAAGCATAAACCCAAACCAAAACCTAACCCTACCACTAACCTAAACCATAAACCTAAAGCTAAACCAAACACCATTCACTACACAAAGCTAAACCAAAACCCTAACCCTAACCCTAACCCTAACCCTAACCCTAACCCTAACCCTAACCCTAACCCTAACCCTAAAACTTACTTTAACCCTAGACTTAGTTCTTACCTTAAGCGTAAACCTAAACCAAAACCTAACCCTACCACTAACCTAAACCATAAACCTAAAGCTAAAAAAACCCCCATCCACTACACAAAACTAAACCAAAACCCTAACCCTAACCCAAACCCTAACCCTAACCCTAACCCTAACCCTAACCCTAACCCTAAATCTTAAGTTAAACCTAGACTTATGTCTACTCCTAAACCTAACTCTAAACCTAACCGTACCACTAACATAAACCGTAAACCTTAAGTTAAACCCAGTCCCAACCACTAACCAAAACCTAAACGAAACCCTAACCCTAGCCCTAGCTTTAACCCTAACCGTAGCCTTAGGCCTAATCCTACACCTTACCCTAAGCCTAACCTTACAACTAACACAAAACCTAAACCGAAAGCTAAACCCAAACAAAAACACTCACCAAACCCTAAAAAACACCCTAATCCTAACCCTATCACTAACCCTAAACAAAAACCAAACCCTAACCCTAAACCTAATCCTAACTCTAACCCTAGCCTAAACACTAACCCTAACCCTCATGTTAACCATAGATTAGCTGTAACCCTAAACCTAACACGAAACCTAACCCTAGACCTAACTCTAGACTTAGGTCTAAACATAAGCCTTACACTAAACCTAACCCTACCACTAATACTAACCCTAAACCTAAACCTAATCTCCAATACTTATCAAACCCTAACCAAAAACCCCAACCCTAACCCTTAACATAACCCTAATCCTAAACCTAACCCTAAACCTCATACTAACCCTAACCCTAATACTAACCCTAACCCAAAACATAAAACTAGCCTAAAACTTAGCCTAAACCAAGATCTAACCATAACCCTAAAGCTAAATCCGACCCCAACCACTACACAAAGCCTAACCGAAACCCGAAAACTAACCCTAACCCTAACACTAGCAATTGCCATAGACCTCACCTTAACCCTTACCCCAACCCTAGCCTTAGCACTAGACGTTAGCCTAATCCTAAACCTAACATTACCACTAACAATAAACCTGAACTTAAAGCTAAACTAAACCCAAAACACTACACAAGGCTAAACCCTAACCCTAACCCTAACCCTTACCCTAATCCTAAAACTTACGTTAACCCTACAATTAGTTCTTATCCTAAACGTAAACCTAAACCAAAACCTAACCCTACCACTAACCTAAACCATAAACCTAAAACTAAACCAACCCCCATCCACTACACAAAGCTAAACCAAAACCCTAACCCTAACCCTAACCCTAACCCTAACCCTAACCCTAACCCTAACCCTAACCCTAACCCTAACCCTAAATCTTACGTTAAACCTAGACTTAGGTCTACTCCTAAACCTAACTCTAAACCTAACCGTACCACTAACATAAACCCTAAACCTTAAGCTAAACCCAGTCCCAACCACTAACAAAAACCTAAACGGAACCGTAACCCTAACCCTAACCCTTACCCTAATCCTAAAATTTACGAAAACCCCAGACTTAGTTCTTACCCTAAGCATAAACCCAAACCAAAACCTAACCCTACCACTAACCTAAACCATAAACCTAAAGCTAAAACAACCCCCATCCACTACACAAAGCTAAACCAAAACCCTAACCCTAACCCTAACCCTAACCCTAACCCTAACCCTAACCCTAACCCTAACCCTAACCGTAAATCTTACGTTTAACTTAGACTTAGGTCTAATCCTAAACCTAACTCTAAACCTAACCGTACCACTAACATAAACCCTAAACCTTAAGCTAAACCCAGTCCCAACCACTAACCAAAACCTAAACGAAACCCTAACCCTAAACCTAACCCTAACCTAAACCCTAACCCTAAAACTTACGTTAACCCTAGACTTAGTTCTTACCCTAAGCGTAAACCTAAACCAAAACCTAACCCTACCACTAACCTAAACCATAAACCTAAAGCTAAAACAACACCCATCCACTACACAAAGCTAAACCAAAACCCTAACCCTAACCCTAACTCTAACCCTAACCCTAACTCTAAATTTTACGTTTAACCTAGACTTAGGTCTAATCCTAAACGTATCTCAAAACATAACCATACCACTAACATAAACCCTAAACCTTAAGCTAAACCCAGTCCCAACCACTAACCAAAACCTAAACAAAACCCTAACCCTAACCCTAGCCCTAGCTTTAACCCTAACTGTAGCCTTAGGCCTAATCCTACACCTTACCCTAAGCCTAACCTTACAACTAACACAAAACCTAAACCGAAAGCTAAACCCAAACAAAAACACTCACCAAACCCTAAAAAACACCCTAATCCTAACCCTATCCCTAACCCTAAACAAAAACCAAACCCTAACCCTAAACCTAATCCTCACTCTAACCCTAGCCTAAACACTAACCCTAACCCTCATGTTAACCATAGACTTAGCCGTAACCCTAAACCTAACACTAAACCTAACCCTAGACCTAACTCTAGACTTAGGTCTAAACATAAGCCTTACACTAAAACTAACCCTACCACTAATACTAACCTTAAACCTAAACCTAAACTCCATTACTTATCAAATACTAACCAAAAACCCCAACCCTAACCCTTAACATAACCCTAATGCTAAACCTAACCCTAACCCTAATACTAACCCTAACCCTAATACTAACCCTAACCCAAAACATAAAACTAGCCTAAAACTTAGCCTAAACCAAGATCTAACCATAACCCTAAGGCTAAATTTGACCCCAACCACTACACTAAGCCTAACTGAAACCCGAAAACTAACCCTAACCCTAACCCTAGCAATTGCCCTAGACCTCACCTTAACCCTTAAGCCAACCCTAGACTTAACACTAAACCTTAGCCTAATCCTAAACCTAACATTACCACTAACAATAAACCTGAACCTAAAGCTAAACTAAACCCAAAACACTACACAAGGCTAAACCCTAACCCTAACCCTAATCCTTACCCTAATCCTAAAACTTACGAAAACCCTAGACTTAGTTCTTATCCTAAACGTAAATCTAAACCAAAACCTAACCCTACCACTAAGCTAAACCATAAACCTAAAGCTAAACCAACCCCCATCCACTACACAAAGCTAAACCAAAACCCTAACCCTAACCCTAACTCTAACCCTAACCCTAACTCTAAATTTTACGTTTAACCTAGACTTAGGTCTAATCCTAAACCTAACTCTAAACCTAACCGTACCACTAACATAAACCCTAAACCTTAAGCTAAACCCAGTCCCAACCACTAACCAAAACCTAAACAAAACCCTAACCCTAACCCTAGCCCTAGCTTTAACCCTAACCGTAGCCTTAGGCCTAATCCTACACCTTACCCTAAGCCTAACCTTACAACTAACACAAAACCTAAACCGAAAGCTAAACCCAAACAAAAACACTCACCAAACCCTAAAAAACACCCTAATCCTAACCCTATCCCTAACCCTAAACAAAAACCAAACCCTAACCCTAAACCTAATCCTAACTCTAACCCTAGCCTAAACACTAACCCTAACCCTCATGTTAACCATAGATTAGCTGTAACCCTAAACCTAACACGAAACCTAACCCTAGACCTAACTCTAGACTTAGGTCTAAACATAAGCCTTACACTAAACCTAACCCTACCACTAATACTAACCCTAAACCTAAACCTAATCTCCAATACTTATCAAACCCTAACCAAAAACCCCATCCCTAACCCTTAACATAACCCTAATCCTAAACCTAACCCTAACCCTAATACTAACCCTAACCCTAATACTAACCCTAACCCAAAACATAAAACTAGCCTAAAACTTAGCCTAAACCAAGATCTAACCATAACCCTAAAGCTAAATCGGACCCCAACCACTACACAAAGCCTAACTGAAACCCGAAAACTAACCCTAACCCTAACACTAGCAATTGCCATAGACCTCACCTTAACCCTTACCCCAACCCTAGCCTTAGCACTAGACGTTAGCCTAATCCTAAACCTAACATTACCACTAACAATAAACCTGAACTTAAAGCTAAACTAAACCCAAAACACTACACAAGGCTAAACCCTAACCCTAACCCTAACCCTTACCCTAATCCTAAAACTTACGTTAACCCTACACTTAGTTCTTATCCTAAACGTAAACCTAAACCAAAACCTAACCCTACCACTAACCTAAACCATAAACCTAAAACTAAACCAACCCCCATCCACTACACAAAGCTAAACCAAAACCCTAACCCTAACCCTAACCCTAACCCTAACCCTAACCCTAACCCTAACCCTAACCCTAACCCTAAACCTAACCCTAACCCTAACCCTAAATCTTACGTTAAACCTAGACTTAGGTCTACTCCTAAACCTAACTCTAAACCTAACCGTACCACTAACATAAACCCTAAACCTTAAGCTAAACCCAGTCCCAACCACTAACAAAAACCTAAACGAAACCCTAACCCTGACCCTAACCCTTACCCTAATCCTAAAATTTACGAAAACCCCAGACTTAGTTCTTACCCTAAGCATAAACCCAAACCAAAACCTAACCCTACCACTAACCTAAACCATAAACCTAAAGCTAAAACAACCCCCATCCACTACACAAAGCTAAACCAAAACCCTAACCCTAACCCTAACCCTAACCCTAACCCTAACCCTAAATCTTACGTTTAACTTAGACTTAGGTCTAATCCTAAACCTAACTCTAAACCTAACCGTACCACTAACATAAACCCTAAACCTTAAGCTAAACCCAGTCCCAACCACTAACCAAAACCTAAACGAAACCCTAACCCTAAACCTAACCCTAACCTAAACCCTAACCCTAAAACTTACGTTAACCCTAGACTTAGTTCTTACCCTAAGCGTAAACCTAAACCAAAACCTAACCCTACCACTAACCTAAACCATAAACCTAAAGCTAAAACAACCCCCATCCACTACACAAAGCTAAACCAAAACCCTAACCCTAACCCTAACCCTAACCCTAACCCTAACCCTAACCCTAACCCTAACCCTAACCCTAACCCTAACCCTAACCCTAACCCTAAATCTTACGTTAAACCTAGACTTAGGTCTACTCCTAAACCTAACTCTAAACCTAACCGTACCACTAACATAAACCCTAAACCTTAAGCTAAACCCAGTCCCAACCACTAACCAAAACCTAAACGAAACCCTAACCCTAAACCTAACCCTAACCTAAACCCTAACCCTAAAACTTACGTTAACCCTAGACTTAGTTCTTACCCTAAGCGTAAACCTAAACCAAAACCTAACCCTACCACTAACCTAAACCATAAACCTAAAGCTAAAACAACACCCATCCACTACACAAAGCTAAACCAAAACCCTAACCCTAACCCTAACCCTAACCCTAACCCTAACCCTAACCGTAAATCTTACATTAAACCAAGACTTAGGTCTACTCCTAAACCTAACTCTAAACCTAACCGTACCACTAACATAAACCCTAAACCTTAAGCTAAACCCAGTCCCAACCACTAACCAATACCTAAACAAACCCCTAACCCTAACCCTAGCCCTAGCTTTAACCCTAACCGTAGCCTTAGGCCTAATCCTACACCTTACCCTAAGCCTAACCTTACAACTAACACAAAACCTAAACCGAAAGCTAAACCGAAACAAAAACACTCACCAAACCCTAAAAAACACCCTAATCCTAAATCTATCCCTAACCCTAAACAAAAACCAAACCCTAACCATAAACCTAATCCTCACTCTAACCCCAGCCTAAACACTAACCCTAACCCTCATGTTAACCACAGACTTAGCCGTAACCCTAAACCTAACACTAAATCTAACCCTAGACCTAACTCTAGACTTAGGTCTAAACATAAGCCTTACACTAAACCTAACCCTACCACTAATACTAACCTTAAACCTAAACCTAAACTCCATTACTTATCAAATACTAACCAAAAACCCCAACCCTAACCCTTAACATAACCCTAATCCTAAACCTAACCCTAACCCTAATACTAACCCTAACCCTAATACTAACCCTAACCCAAAACATAAAACTAGCCTAAAACTTAGCCTAAACCAAGAACTAACCATAACCCTAAGGCTAAATTTGACCCCAACCACTACACTAAGCCTAACCGAAACCCGAAAACTAACCCTAACCCTAAGACTAGCAATTGCCCTAGACCTCACCTTAACCCTTAAGCCAACCCTAGACTTAACACTAAACCTTAGCCTAATCCTAAACCTAACATTACCACTAACAATAAACCTGAACCTAAAGCTAAACTAAACCCAAAACACTACACAAAGCTAAACCCTAACCCTAACCCTAACCCTTACCCTAATCCTATAACTTACGAAAACCCCAGACTTAGTTCTTATCCTAAACGTAAATCTAAACCAAAACCTAACCCTACCACTAAGCTAAACCATAAACCTAAAGCTAAACCAACCCCCATCCACTACACAAAGCTAAACCAAAACCCTAATCATAACCCTAACCCTAACCCTAATCCTAACCCTAACCCTAACCCTAACCCTAACCCTAACCCTAACCCTAACCCTAACCCTAACCGTAAATCTTACGTTAAACCAAGACTTAGGTCTACTCCTAAACCTAACTCTAAACCTAACCGTACCACTAACATAAACCCTAAACCTTAAGCTAAACCCAGTACCAACCACTAACCAAAACCTAAACGAAACCCTAACCCTAAACCTAACCCTAACCTAAACCCTAACCCTAAAACTTACGTTAACCCTAGACTTAGTTCTTACCCTAGAGCGTAAACCTAAACCAAAACCTAACCCTACCACTAACCTAAACCATAAACCTAAAGCTAAACCAACCCCCATCCACTACACAAAGCTAAACCAAAACTCTAACCCTAACCCTAACCCTAACCCTTACCCTAATCCTAAAACTTACGTTAACCCTACACTTAGTTCTTATCCTAAACGTAAACCTAAACCAAAACCTAACCCTACCACTAACCTAAACCATAAACCTAAAACTAAACCAACCCCCATCCACTACACAAAGCTAAACCAAAACCCTAACCCTAACCCAAACCCTAACCCTAACCCTAACCCTAACCCTAAATCTTACGTTAAACCTAGACTTAGGTCTACTCCTAAACCTAACTCTAAACCTAAACGTACCACTAACATAAACCCTAAACCTTAAGCGAAACCCAGTCCCAACCACTAACAAAAACCTAAACGGAACCGTAACCCTAACCCTAACCCTTACCCTAATCCTAAAATTTACGAAAACCCCAGACTTAGTTCTTACCCTAAGCATAAACCCAAACCAAAACCTAACCCTACCACTAACCTAAACCATAAACCTAAAGCTAAAACAACCCCCATCCACTACACAAAGCTAAACCAAAACCCTAACCATAACCCTAACCCTAACCCTAACCCTAAATCTTACGTTTAACTTAGACTTAGGTCTAATCCTAAACCTAACTCTAAACCTAACCGTACCACTAACATAAACCCTAAACCTTAAGCTAAACCCAGTCCCAACCACTAACCAAAACCTAAACGAAACCCTAACCCTAAACCTAACCCTAACCTAAACCCTAACCCTAAAACTTACGTTAACCCTAGACTTAGTTCTTACCCTAAGCGTAAACCTAAACCAAAACCTAACCCTACCACTAACCTAAACCATAAACCTAAAGCTAAAACAACACCCATCCACTACACAAAGCTAAACCAAAACCCTAACCCTAACCCTAACTCTAACCCTAACCCTAACTCTAAATTTTACGTTTAACCTAGACTTAGGTCTAATCCTAAACGTATCTCAAAACATAACCATACCACTAACATAAACCCTAAACCTTAAGCTAAACCCAGTCCCAACCACTAACCAAAACCTAAACAAAACCCTAACCCTAACCCTAGCCCTAGCTTTAACCCTAACTGTAGCCTTAGGCCTAATCCTACACCTTACCCTAAGCCTAACCTTACAACTAACACAAAACCTAAACCGAAAGCTAAACCCAAACAAAAACACTCACCAAACCCTAAAAAACACCCTAATCCTAACCCTATCCCTAACCCTAAACAAAAACCAAACCCTAACCCTAAACCTAATCCTCACTCTAACCCTAGCCTAAACACTAACCCTAACCCTCATGTTAACCATAGACTTAGCCGTAACCCTAAACCTAACACTAAACCTAACCCTAGACCTAACTCTAGACTTAGGTCTAAACATAAGCCTTACACTAAAACTAACCCTACCACTAATACTAACCTTAAACCTAAACCTAAACTCCATTACTTATCAAATACTAACCAAAAACCCCAACCCTAACCCTTAACATAACCCTAATCCTAAACCTAACCCTAACCCTAATACTAACCCTAACCCTAATACTAACCCTAACCCAAAACATAAAACTAGCCTAAAACTTAGCCTAAACCAAGAACTAACCATAACCCTAAGGCTAAATTTGACCCCAACCACTACACTAAGCCTAACTGAAACCCGAAAACTAACCCTAACCCTAACCCTAGCAATTGCCCTAGACCTCACCTTAACCCTTAAGCCAACCCTAGACTTAACACTAAACCTTAGCCTAATCCTAAAACCTAACATTACCAATAACAATAAACCTGAACCTAAAGCTAAACTAAACCCAAAACACTACACAAGGCTAAACCCTAACCCTAACCCTAATCCTTACCCTAATCCTAAAACTTACGAAAACCCCAGACTTAGTTCTTATCCTAAACGTAAATCTAAACCAAAACCTAACCCTACCACTAAGCTAAACCATAAACCTAAAGCTAAACCAACCCCCATCCACTACACAAAGCTAAACCAAAACCCTAACCATAACCCTAACCCTAACCCTAACCCTAACCCTAACCCTAACCGTAAATCTTACGTTAAACCAAGACTTAGGTCTACTCCTAAACCTAACTCTAAACCTAACCGTACCACTAACATAAACCCTAAACCTTAAGCTAAACCCAGTACCAACCACTAACCAAAACCTAAACGAAACCCTAACCCTAACCTAACCCTAACCTAAACCCTAACCCTAAAACTTACGTTAACCCTAGACTTAGTTCTTACCCTAGAGCGTAAACCTAAACCAAAACCTAACCCTACCACTAACCTAAACCATAAACCTAAAGCTACACCAACCCCCATCCACTACACAAAGCTAAACCAAAACCCTAACCCTAACCCTAACCCTAACCCTAACCCTAACCCTAACCCTAATCCTCACCCTAAATCTTACGTTAAACCTAGACTTAGGTCTACTCCTAAACCTAACTCTAAACCTAACCGTACAATTAACATAAACCCTAAACCTTAAGCTAAACCCAGTCCCAACCACTAACCAAAACCTAAACGAAACCCTAACCCTAACCCTTACCCTAATCCTAAAACTTACGTTAACCCTAGACTTAGTTCTTACCCTAAGCATAAACCCAAACCAAAACCTAACCCTACCACTAACCTAAACCATAAACCTAAAGCTAAACCAAACACCATTCACTACACAAAGCTAAACCAAAACCCTAACCCTAACCCTAACCCTAACTCTAACCCTAACCCTAAAACTTACTTTAACCCTAGACTTAGTTCTTATCCTAAACGTAAACCTAAACCAAAACCTAACCCTACCACTAACCTAAACCATAAACCTAAAGCTAAAAAAACCCCCATCCACTACACAAAACTAAACCAAAACCCTAACCCTAACCCTAAACCTAACCCTAACCCTAACGCTAACCCTAAATCTTACGTTAAACCTAGACTTAGGTCTACTCCTAAACCTAACTCTAAACCTAACCGTACCACTAACATAAACCCTAAACCTTAAGCTAAACCCAGTCCCAACTACTAACCAAAACCTAAACGAAACCCTAACCCTAACCCTATCCCTAACCCTAACCCTTACCCTAATCCTAAAACTTACGTTAACCCTGGACTTAGTTCTTACCCTAAGTATAAAACTAAACCAAAACCTAACCCTACCACTAACCTAAACCATAAACCTAAAGCTAAAACAACCCCCATCCACTACAGAAAGCTAAACCAAAACCCTAACCCTAACCCTAACTCTAACCCTAACCCTAACACTAAATTTTACTTTTAACCTAGACTTAGGTCTAATCCTAAACCTAACTCTAAACCTAACCGTACCACTAACATAAACCCTAAACCTTAAGCTAAACCCAGTCCCAACCACTAACCAATACCTAAACGAAACCCTAACCCTAACCCTAGCCCTAGCTTTAACCCTAACCGTAGCCTTAGGCCTAATCCTACACCTTACCCTAAGCCTAACCTTACAACTAACACAAAACCTAAACCGAAAGCTAAACCCAAACAAAAACACTCACCAAACCCTAAAAAACCCCCTAATCCTAACCCTATCCCTAACCCTAAACAAAAACCAAACCCTAACCCTAAACCTAATCCTCACTCTAACCCTAGCCTAAACACTAACCCTAACCCTCATGTTAACCATAGACTTAGCCGTAACCCTAAACCTAACACTAAACCTAACCCTAGACCTAACTCTAGACTTAGGTCTAAACATAAGCCTTACACTAAACCTAACCCTACCACTAATACTAACCTTAAACCTAAAGCTAAACTCCATTACTTATCAAATACTAACCAAAAACCCCAACCCTAACCCTTAACATAACCCTAATCCTAAACCTAACCCTAACCCTAATACTAACCCTAACCCAAAACATAAAACTAGCCTAAAACTTAGCCTAAACGAAGAACTAACCATAACCCTAAGGCTAAATTTGACCCCAACCACTACACAAAGCCTAACTGAAACCCGAAAACTAACCCTAACCCTAACCCTAGCAATTGCCCTAGACCTCACCTTAACCCTGAAGCCAACCCTAGATTTAGCACTAAACCTTAGCCTAATCCTAAACCTAACATTACCACTAACAATAAACCTGAACCTAAAGCTAAACTAAACCCAAAACACTACACAAAGCTAAACCCTAACCCTAACCCTAACCCTTACCCTAAACCTAAAACTTACGGAAACCCCAGACTTAGTTCTTATCCTAAACGTAAATCTAAACCAAAACCTAACCCTACCACTAAGCTAAACCATAAACCTAAAGCTAAACCAACCCCCATCCACTACACAAAGCTAAACCAAAACCCTAACCATAACCCTAACCCTAACCCTAATACTAACCCTAACCCTAACCCTAACCGTAAATCTTACGTTAAACCAAGACTTAGGTCTACTCCTAAACCTAACTCTAAACCTAACCGTACCACTAACATAAACCCTAAACCTTAAGCTAAACCCAGTCCCAACCACTAACCAAAATCTAAACGAAACCGTAACCCTAACCCTAACCCTTATCCTAATCCTAAAACTTACGTTAACCCTAGACTTAGTTCTTACCCTAAGTATAAAACTAAACCAAAACCTAACCCTACCACTAAGCTAAACCATAAACCTAAAGCTAAACCAACCCCCATTCACTACACAAAGCTAAACCAAAACCCTAACCCTAACCCTAACTCTAACCCTAACCCTAACTCTAAATTTTACGTTTAACCTAGACTTAGGTCTAATCTTAAACGTAACTCAAAACATAACCATACCACTAACATAAACCCTAAACCTTAAGCTAAACCCAGTCCCAACCACTAAACAAAACCTAAACGAAACCCTAACCCTAACCCTAGCCCTAGCTTTAACCCTAACCGTAGCCTTAGGCCTAATCCTACACCTTACCCTAAGCCTAACCTTACAACTAACACAAAACCTAAACCGAAAGCTAAACCCAAACAAAAACACTCACCAAACCCTAAAAAACACCCTAATCCTAACCCTATCCCTAACCCTAAACAAAAACCAAACCCTAACCCTAAACCTAATCCTCACTCTAACCCTAGCCTAAACACTAACCCTAACCCTCATGTTAACCATAGACTTAGCCGTAACCCTAAACCTAACACTAAACCTAACCCTAGACCTAACTCTAGACTTAGGTCTAAACATAAGCCTTACACTAAACCTAACCCTACCACTAATACTAACCTTAAACCTAAACCTAAACTCCATTACTTATCAAATACTAACCAAAAACCCCAACCCTAACCCTTAACATAACCCTAATCCTAAACCTAACCCTAACCCTAACCCAAAACATAAAACTAGCCTAAAACTTAGCCTAAACCAAGAACTAACCATAACCCTAAGGCTAAATTTGACCCCAACCACTACACTAAGCCTAACTGAAACCCGAAAACTAACCCTAACCCTAAGCCTAGCAAATGCCCTAGACCTCACCTTAACCCTTAAGCCAACCCTAGACTTAACACAAAACCTTAGCCTAATCCTAAACCTAACATTACCACTAACAATAAACCTGAACCTAAAGCTAAACTAAACCTAAAACACTACACAAGGCTAAACCCTAACCCTAAAACTAACCCTTACCCTAATCCTAAAACTTACGAAAACCCCAGACTTAGTTCTTATCCTAAACGTAAATCTAAACCAAAACCTAACCCTACCACTAAGCTAAACCATAAACCTAAAGCTAAACCAACCCCCATCCACTACACAAAGCTAAACCAAAACCCTAACCCTAACCCTAACCCTAACCCTAACCCTAACCCTAACCCTAACCCTAACCCTAACCCTAACCCTAAATCTTACGTTAAACCTAGACTTAGGTCTACTCCTAAACCTAACTCTAAACCTAACCGTACCACTAACATAAACCCTAAACCTTAAGCTAAACCCAGTCCCAACCACTAACCAAAACCTAAACGAAACCGTAACCCTAACCCTAACCCTTATCCTAATCCTAAAACTTACGTTAACCCTAGACTTAGTTCTTACCCTAAGCATAAACCCAAACCAAAACCTAACCCTACCACTAACCTAAACCATAAACCTAAAGCTAAACCAAACACCATTCACTACACAAAGCTAAACCAAAACCCTAACCCTAACCCTAACCCTAAAACTTACTTTAACCCTAGACTTAGTTCTTACCTTAAGCGTAAACATAAACCAAAACCTAACCCTACCACTAACCTAAACCATAAACCTAAAGCTAAACCAACCACCATCCACTACACAAAACTAAACCAAAACCCTAACCCTAACCCTAACCCTAACCCTAACCCTAACCCTAACCCTAACCCTAAATCTTACGTTAAACCTAGACTTAGGTCTACTCCTAAACCTAACTCTAAACCTAACCATACCACTAACATAAACCCTAAACCTTAAGCTAAACCCAGTCCCAACCACTAACCAATACCTAAACGAAACCCTAACCCTAACCCTATCCCTAACCCTAACCCTTACCCTAATCCTAAAACTTACGTTAACCCTAGACTTAGTTCTTACCCTAAGTATAAAACTAAACCAAAACCTAACCCTACCACTAACCTAAACCATAAACCTAAAGCTAAAACAACACCCATCCACTACACAAAGCTAAACCAAAACCCTAACCCTAACCCTAACTCTAACCCTAACCCTAACTCTAAATTTTACGTTTAACCTAGACTTAGGTCTAATCCTAAACCTAACTCTAAACCTAACCGTACCACTAACATAAACCCTAAACCTTAAGCTAAACCGAGTCCCAACCACTAACCAAAACCTAAATGAAACCCTAACCCTAACCCTAGCCCTAGCTTTAACCCTAACCGTAGCCTTAGGCCTAATCCTACACCTTACCCTAAGCCTAACCTTACAACTAACACAAATCCTAAACCGAAAGCTAAACCCAACCCCAAACACTCACCAAACCCTAAAAAACACCCTAATCCTAACCCTATCCCTAACCCTAAACAAAAACCAAACCCTAACCCTAAACCTAATCCTCACTCTAACCCTAGCCTAAACACTAACCCTAACCCTCATGTTAACCACAGACTTAGCCGTAACCCTAAACCTAACACTAAACCTAACCCTAGACCTAACTCTAGACTTAGGTCTAAACATAAGCCTTACACTAAACCTAACCCTACCACTAATACTAACCTTAAACCTAAACCTAATCTCCAATACTTATCAAACCCTAACCAAAAACCCCAACCCTAACCCTTAACATAACCCTAATCCTAAACCTAACCCTAACCCTAATACTAACCCTAACCCTAATACTAATCCTAACCCAAAACATAAAAATAGCCTAAAACTTAGCCTAAACCAAGATCTAACCATAACCCTAAAGCTAAATCCGACCCCAACCACTACACAAAGCCTAACCGAAACCCGAAAACCAACCCTAACCCTAACACTAGCAATTGCCGTAGACCTCACCTTAACCCTTACCCCAACCCTAGCCTTAGCACTAGACGTTAGCCTAATCCTAAACCTAACATTACCACTAACAATAAACCTGAACTTAAAGCTAAACTAAACCCAAAACACTACACAAGGCTAAACCCTAACCCTAACCCTATCCCTTACCCTAATCCTAAAACTTACGTTAACCCTGGACTTAGTTCTTATCCTAAACATAAACCTAAACCAAAACCTAACCCTACCACTAACTTAAACCATAAACCTAATATTAAACCAACCCCCATCCACTACACAAAGATAAACCAAAACCCTAACCCTAACCCTAACCCTAACCCTAACCTAAACCCTAACCCTAAAACTTACGTTAACCCTAGACTTAGTTCTTACCCTAAGCATTAACCTAAACCAAAACCTAACCCTACCACTAACCTCAACCATAAACCTAAAGCTAAAACAACCCCCATCCACTACACAAAGCTAAACCAAAACCCTAACCAAAACCCTAACCCTAACCCTAACCCTAACCCTAACCCTAACCCTAACCCTAACCCTAACCCTAACCCTAACCCTAACCCTAAATCTTACGTTTAACCTAGACTTAGGTCTAATCCTAAACCTAACTCTAAACCTAACCGTACCACTAACATAAACCCTAAACCTTAAGCTAAACCCAGTCCTAACCACTAACCAATACCTAAACGAAACCCTAACCCTAACCCTAGCCCTAGCTTTAACCCTAACCGTAGCCTTAGGCCTAATCCTACACCTTACCCTAAGCCTAACCTTACAACTAACACAAAACCTAAACCGAAAGCTAAACCCAAACAAAAACACTCACCAAACCCTAAAAAACATCCTAATCCTAACCCTATCCCTAACCCTAAACAAAACCCAAACCCTAACCCTAAACCTAATCCTCACTCTAACCCTAGCCTAAACACTAACCCTAACCCTCATGTTAACCACAGACTTAGCCGTAACCCTAAACCTAACACTAAACCTAACCCTAGACCTAACTCTAGACTTAGGTCTAAACATAAGCCTTACACTAAACCTAACCCTACCACTAATACTAACCTTAAACCTAAACCTAAACTCCATTACTTATCAAATACTAACCAAAAACCCCAACCCTAACCCTTAACATAACCCTAATCCTAAACCTAACCCTAACCCTAATACTAACCCTAACCCAAAACATAAAACTAGCCTAAAACTTAGCCTAAACCAAGAACTAACCATAACCCTAAGGCTAAATTTGACCCCAACCACTACACTAAGCCTAACTGAAACCCGAAAACTAACCCTAACCCTAACCCTAGCAATTGCCCTAGACCTCACCTTCACCCTTAAGCCAACCCTAGACTTAGCACTAAACCTTAGCCTAATCCTAAACCTAACATTACCACTAACAATAAACCTGAACCTAAAGCTAAACTAAACCCAAAACACTACACAAAGCTAAACCCTAACCCTAACCCTAACCCTTACCCTAATCCTAAAACTTACGAAAACCCCAGACTTAGTTCTTATCCTAAACGTAAATCTAAACCAAAACCTAACCCTACCACTAAGCTAAACCATAAACCTAAAGCTAAACCAACCCCCATCCACTACACAAAGCTAAACCAAAACCCTAACCCTAACCCTAACCCTAACCCTAACCCTAATCCTAACCCTAATTCTAACCGTAAATTTTACGTTAAACCAAGACTTAGGTCTACTCCTAAACCTAACTCTAAACCTAACCGTACCACTAACATAAACCCTAAACCTTAAGCTAAACCCAGTACCAACCACTAACCAAAACCTAAACGAAACCCTAACCCTAAACCTAACCCTAACCTAAACCCTAACCCTAAAACTTACGTTAACCCTAGACTTAGTTCTTACCCTAGAGCGTAAACCTAAACCAAAACCTAACCCTACCACTAAGCTAAACCATAAACCTAAAGCTAAACCAACCCCCATCCACTACACAAAGCTAAAACAAAACCCTAAACCTAACCCTAACCCTAACCCTAACCCTAACCCTAACCCTAATCCTAACCTTAAATCTTACGTTAAACCTAGACTTAGGTCTACTCCTAAACCTAACTCTAAACCTAACCGTACCACTAACATAAACCCTAAACCTTAAGCTAAACCCAGTCCCAACCACTAACCAAAACGTAAACGAAACCGTAACCGTAACCCTAACCCTTACCCTAATTCTAAAACTTACGTTAACCCTAGACTTAGTTCTTACCCTAAGCATAAACCCAAACCAAAACCTAACCCTACCACTAACCTAAACCATAAACCTAAAGCTAAACCAACCACCATTCACTACACAAAGCTAAACCAAAACCCTAACCCTAACCCTAACCCTAAAACTTACTTTAAGCCTAGACTTAGTTCTTACCTTAAGCGTAAACCTAAACCAAAACCTAACCCTAGCACTAACCTAAACCATAAACCTAAAGCTAAACCAACCCCCATCCACTACACAAAGCTAAACCAAAACCCTAACCCTAACCCTAACCCTAACCCTAACTCTAAAATTTACGTTTAACCTAGACTTAGGTCTAATCCTAAACCTAACTCTAAACCTAACCGTACCACTAACATAAACACTAAAACCTTAAGCTAAACCCAGTCCCAACCACTAACCAATACCTAAACGAAACCCTAACCCTAACCCTAGCCCTAGCTTTAACCCTAACCGTAGCCTTAGGCCTAATCCTACACCTTACCCTAAGCCTAACCTTACAACTAACACAAAACCTAAACCGAAAGCTAAACCCAAACAAAAACACTCACCAAACCCTAAAAAACACCCTAATCCTAACCCTATCCCTAACCCTAAACAAAAACCAAACCCTAACCCTAAACCTAATCCTCACTCTAACCCTAGCCTAAACACTAACCCTAACCCTCATGTTAACCACAGACTTAGCCGTAACCCTAAACCTAACACTAAACCTAACCCTAGACCTAACTCTAGACTTAGGTCTAAACATAAGCCTTACACTAAACCTAACCCTACCACTAATACTAACCTTAAACCTAAACCTAAACTCCATTACTTATCAAATACTAACCAAAAACCCCAACCCTAACCCTTAACATAACCCTAATCCTAAACCTAACCCTAACCCTAATACTAACCCTAACCCTAATACTAACCCTAACCCAAAACATAAAACTAGCCTAAAACTTAGCCTAAACCAAGAACTAACCATAACCCTAAGGCTAAATTTGACCCCAACCACTACACTAAGCCTAACTGAAACCCGAAAACTAACCCTAACCCTAACCCTAGCAATTGCCCTAGACCTCACCTTAACCCTGAAGCCAACCCTAGATTTAGCACTAAACCTTAGCCTAATCCTAAACCTAATATTACCACTAACAATAAACCTGAACCTAAAGCTAAACTAAACCCAAAACACTACACAAAGCTAAACCCTAACCCTAACCCTAACCCTTACCCTAATCCTAAAACTTACGGAAAACCCAGACTTAGTTCTTATCCTAAACGTAAATCTAAACCAAAACCTAACCCTACCACTAAGCTAAACCATAAACCTAAAGCTAAACCAACCCCCATCCACTACACAAAGCTAAACCAAAACCCTAACCCTAACCCTAACCCTAACCCTAACCCTAACCCTAACCCTAACCGTAAATCTTACGTTAAACCAAGACTTAGGTCTACTCCTAAACCTAACTCTAAACCTAACCGTACCACTAACATAAACCCTAAACCTTAAGCTAAACCCAGTACCAACCACTAACCAAAACCTAAACAAAACCCTAACCCTAAACCTAACCCTAACCCTTACCCTAATCCTAAAACTTACGTTAAGCCTAGACTTAGTTCTTACCCTAAGCATAAACCCCAACCAAAAACTAACCCTATCACTAACCTAAACCATAAACCTAAAGCTAAACCAACCACCATTCACTACACAAAGCTAAACCAAACCCCTAACCCTAACCCTAACCCTAACCCTAACCCTAACCGTAACCCTAAAACTTACTTTAAGCCTAGACTTAGTTCTTATCTTAAGCGTAAACCTAAACCAAAACCTAACCCTACCACTAACCTAAACCATAAACCTAAAGCTAAACCAACCCCCATCCACTACACAAAGCTAAACCAAAACCCTAAACCTAACCCTATCTCTAACCCTAACCCTAACCCTAACCCTAAATCTTACGTTAAACCTAGACTTAGGTCTACTCCTAAACCTAACTCTAAACCTAACCGTACCACTAACATAAACCCTAAACCTTAAGCTAAACCCAGTCCCAACCACTAACCAAAACCTAAACGAAACCCTAACCCTAACCATAACCCTAACCCTTACCCTAATCCTAAAACTTACGTTAACCCTAGACTTAGTTCTTACGCTAAGCATAAAACTAAACCAAAACCTAACCCTACCACTAACCTAAACCATAAACCTAAAGCTAAAACAACCCCCATCCACTACACAAAACTAAACCAAAACCCTAACCCTAACCCTAACCCTAACTCTAACCCTAACCCTAACTCTAAATTTTACTTTTAACCTAGACTTAGGTCTAATCCTAAACCTAACTCTAAACCTAACCGTACCACTAACATAAACCCTAAACCTTAAGCTAAACCCAGTCCCAACCACTAACCAATACCTAAACGAAACCCTAACCCTAACCCTAGCCCTAGCTTTAACCCTAACCGTAGCCTTAGGCCTAATCCTACACCTTACCCTAAGCCTAACCTTACAACTAACACAAAACCTAAACCGAAAGCTAAACCCAAACAAAAACACTCACCAAACCCTAAAAAACACCCTAATCCTAACCCTATCCCTAACCCTAAACAAAAACCAAACCCTAACCCTAAACCTAATCCTCACTCTAACCCTAGCCTAAACACTAACCCTAACCCTCATGTTAACCATAGACTTAGCCGTAACCCTAAACCTAACACTAAACCTAACCCTAGACCTAACTCTAGACTTAGGTCTAAACATAAGCCTTACAATAAACCTAACCCTACCACTAATACCAACCTTAAACCTAAAGCTAAACTCCATTACTTATCAAATACTAACCAAAAACCCCAACCCTAACCCTTAACATAACCCTAATCCTAAACCTAACCCTAACCCTAATACTAACCCTAACCCTAATACTAACCCTAACCCTAATACTAACCCTAACCCAAAACATAAAACTAGCCTAAAACTTAGCCTAAACCAAGAACTAACCATAACCCTAAGGCTAAATTTGACCCCAACCACTACACTAAGCCTAACTGAAACCCGAAAACTAACCCTAACCCTAACCCTAGCAATTGCCCTAGACCTCACCTTAACCCTTAAGCCAACCCTAGACTTAGCACTAAACCTTAGCCTAATCCTAAACCTAACATTACCACTAACAATAAACCTGAACCTAAAGCTAAACTAAACCCAAAACACTACACAAAGCTAAACCCTAACCCTAACCCTTACCCTAATCCTAAAACATACGAAAACCCCAGACTTAGTTCTTATCCTAAACGTAAATCTAAACAAAAACCTAACCCTACCACTAAGCTAAACCATAAACCTAAAGCTAAACCAACCCCCATCCACTACACAAAGCTAAACCAAAACCCTAACCCTAACCCTAACCCTAACCCTAACCCTAACCCTAACCCTAACCCTAACCCTAACCCTAACCCTAACCCTAATCCTAACCCTAACCCTAACCGTAAATCTTACGTTAAACCAAGACTTAGGTCTACTCCTAAACCTAACTCTAAACCTAACCGTACCACTAACATAAACCCTAAACCTTAAGCTAAACCCAGTCCCAACCACTAACCAAAACCTAAACGAAACCGTAACCGTAACCCTAACCCTTACCCTAATTCTAAAACTTACGTTAACCCTAGACTTAGTTCTTACCCTAAGCATAAACCCAAACCAAAACCTAACCCTACCACTACCCTAAACCATAAACCTAAAGCTAAACCAACCACCATTCACTACACAAAGCTAAACCAAAACCCTAACCCTAACCCTAACCCTAAAACTTACTTTAAGCCTAGACTTAGTTCTTACCTTAAGCGTAAACCTAAACCAAAACCTAACCCTACCACTAACCTAAACCATAAACCTAAAGCTAAACCAACCCCCATCCACTACACAAAGCTAAACCAAAACCCTAACCCTAACCCTAACCCTAACCCTAACTCTAAAATTTACGTTTAACCTAGACTTAGGTCTAATCCTAAACCTAACTCTAAACCTAACCGTACCACTAACATAAACACTAAAACCTTAAGCTAAACCCAGTCCCAACCACTAACCAATACCTAAACGAAACCCTAACCCTAACCCTAGCCCTAGCTTTAACCCTAACCGTAGCCTTAGGCCTAATCCTACACCTTACCCTAAGCCTAACCTTACAACTAACACAAAACCTAAACCGAAAGCTAAACCCAAACAAAAACACTCACCAAACCCTAAAAAACACCCTAATCCTAACCCTATCCCTAACCCTAAACAAAAACCAAACCCTAACCCTAAACCTAATCCTCACTCTAACCCTAGCCTAAACACTAACCCTAACCCTCATGTTAACCACAGACTTAGCCGTAACCCTAAACCTAACACTAAACCTAACCCTAGACCTAACTCTAGACTTAGGTCTAAACATAAGCCTTACACTAAACCTAACCCTACCACTAATACTAACCTTAAACCTAAACCTAAACTCCATTACTTATCAAATACTAACCAAAAACCCCAACCCTAACCCTTAACATAACCCTAATCCTAAACCTAACCCTAACCCTAATACTAACCCTAACCCTAATACTAACCCTAACCCAAAACATAAAACTAGCCTAAAACTTAGGCTAAACCAAGAACTAACCATAACCCTAAGGCTAAATTTGACCCCAACCACTACACTAAGCCTAACTGAAACCCGAAAACTAACGCTAACCCTAACCCTAGCAATTGCCCTAGACCTCACCTTAACCCTGAAGCCAACCCTAGATTTAGCACTAAACCTTAGCCTAATCCTAAACCTAACATTACCACTAACAATAAACCTGAACCTAAAGCTAAACTAAACCCAAAACACTACACAAAGCTAAACCCTAACCCTAACCCTAACCCTTACCCTAATCCTAAAACTTACGGAAAACCCAGACTTAGTTCTTATCCTAAACGTAAATCTAAACCAAAACCTAACCCTACCACTAAGCTAAACCATAAACCTAAAGGTAAACAAACCCCCATCCACTACAAAAAGCTAAACCAAAACCCTAACCCTAACCCTAACCCTAACCCTAACCCTAACCCTAACCGTAAATCTTACATTAAACCAAGACTTAGGTCTACTCCTAAACCTAACTCTAAACCTAACCGTACCACTAACATAAACCCTAAACCTTAAGCTAAACCCAGTACCAACCACTAACCAAAACCTAAACGAAACCCTAACCCTAAACCTAACCCTAACCCTTACCCTAATCCTAAAACTTACGTTAAGCCTAGACTTAGTTCTTACCCTAAGCATAAACCCCAACCAAAAACTAACCCTATCACTAACCTAAACCATAAACCTAAAGCTAAACCAACCACCATTCACTACACAAAGCTAAACCAAAACCCTAACCCTAACCCTAACCCTAACCCTAACCCTAACCGTAACCCTAAATCTTACTTTAAGCCTAGACTTAGTTCTTATCTTAAGCGTAAACCTAAACCAAAACCTAACCCTACCACTAACCTAAACCATAAACCTAAAGCTAAACCAACCCCCATCCACTACACAAAGCTAAACCAAAACCCTAAACCTAACCCTAACTCTAACCCTAACCCTAACCCTAACCCTAAATCTTACGTTAAACCTAGACTTAGGTCTACTCCTAAACCTAACTCTAAACCTAACCGTACCACTAACATAAACCCTAAACCTTAAGCTAAACCCAGTCCCAACCACTAACCAAAACCTAAACGAAACCCTAACCCTAACCATAACCCTAACCCTTACCCTAATCCTAAAACTTACGTTAACCCTAGACTTAGTTCTTACGCTAAGCATAAAACTAAACCAAAACCTAACCCTACCACTAACCTAAACCATAAACCTAAAGCTAAAACAACCCCCATCCACTACACAAAACTAAACCAAAACCCTAACCCTAACCCTAACCCTAACTCTAACCCTAACCCTAACTCTAAATTTTACTTTTAACCTAGACTTAGGTCTAATCCTAAACCTAACTCTAAACCTAACCGTACCACTAACATAAACCCTAAACCTTAAGCTAAACCCAGTCCCAACCACTAACCAATACCTAAACGAAACCCTAACCCTAACCCTAGCCCTAGCTTTAACCCTAACCGTAGCCTTAGGCCTAATCCTACACCTTACCCTAAGCCTAACCTTACAACTAACACAAAACCTAAACCGAAAGCTAAACCCAAACAAAAACACTCACCAAACCCTAAAAAACACCCTAATCCTAACCCTATCCCTAACCCTAAACAAAAACCAAACCCTAACCCTAAACCTAATCCTCACTCTAACCCTAGCCTAAACACTAACCCTAACCCTCATGTTAACCATAGACTTAGCCGTAACCCTAAACCTAACACTAAACCTAACCCTAGACCTAACTCTAGACTTAGGTCTAAACATAAGCCTTACAATAAACCTAACCCTACCACTAATACCAACCTTAAACCTAAAGCTAAACTCCATTACTTATCAAATACTAACCAAAAACCCCAACCCTAACCCTTAACATAACCCTAATCCTAAACCTAACCCTAACCCTAATACTAACCCTAACCCTAATACTAACCCTAACCCTAATACTAACCCTAACCCAAAACATAAAACTAGCCTAAAACTTAGCCTAAACCAAGAACTAACCATAACCCTAAGGCTAAATTTGACCCCAACCACTACACTAAGCCTAACTGAAACCCGAAAACTAACCCTAACTCTAACCCTAGCAATTGCCCTAGACCTCACCTTAACCCTTAAGCCAACCCTAGACTTAGCACTAAACCTTAGCCTAATCCTAAACCTAACATTACCACTAACAATAAACCTGAACCTAAAGCTAAACTAAACCCAAAACACTACACAAAGCTAAACCCTAACCCTAACCCTTACCCTAATCCTAAAACATACGAAAACCCCAGACTTAGTTCTTATCCTAAACGTAAATCTAAACAAAAACCTAACCCTACCACTAAGCTAAACCATAAACCTAAGCTAAACCAACCCCCATCCACTACACAAAGCTAAACCAAAACCCTAACCCTAACCCTAACCCTAACCCTAACCCTAACCCTAACCCTAACCCTAATCCTAACCCTAACCCTAACCGTAAATCTTACGTTAAACCAAGACTTAGGTCTACTCCTAAACCTAACTCTAAACCTAACCGTACCACTAACATAAACCCTAAAACTTAAGCTAAACCCAGTACCAACCACTAACCAAAACCTAAACGAAACCCTAACCCTAAACCTAACCCTAACCTAAACCCTAACCCTAAAACTTACGTTAACCCTAGACTTAGTTCTTACACTAGAGCGTAAACCTAAACCAAAACCTAACCCTACTACTAAGCTAAACCATAAACCTAAAGCTAAACCAACCCCCATCCACTACACAAAGCTAAACCAAAACCCTAACCCTAACCCTAACCCTAACCCTAACCCTAACCCTAACCCTAACCCTAACCGTAAATCTTACGTTAAACCAAGACTTAGGTCTACTCCTAAACCTAACTCTAAACCTAACCGTACCACTAACATAAACCCTAAACCTTAAGCTAAACCCAGTACCAACCACTAACCAAAACCTAAACGAAACCCTAACCCTAAACCTAACCCTAACCTAAACCCTAACCCTAAAACTTACGTTAACCCTAGACTTAGTTCTTACCCTAGAGCGTAAACCTAAACCAAAACCTAACCCTACCACTAACCTAAACCATAAACCTAAAGCTAAACCAACCCCCATCCACTACACAAAGCTAAACCAAAACCCTAACCCTAACACTAACCCTAATCCTAACCCTAAATCTTACGTTAAACCTAGACTTAGGTCTACTCCAAACCTAACTCTAAACCTAACCGTACCACTAACATAAACCCTAAACCTTAAGCTAAACCCAGTCCCAACCACTAACCAAAACCTAAACGAAACCGTAACCCTAACCCTAACCCTTACCCTAATCCTAAAACTTACGTTAACCCTAGACTTAGTTCTTACCCTAAGCATAAACCCAACCCAAACCTAACCCTAACACTAACCTAAACCATAAACCTAAAGCTAAACCAACGACCATTCACTACACAAAGCTAAACCAAAACCCTAACCCTAACCCTAACCCTAACCCTAACCCTAACCCTAACCCTAAAACTTACTTTAAGCCTAGACTTAGTTCTTACCTTAAGCGTAAACCTAAACCAAAACCTAACCCTAGCACTAACCTAAACCATAAACCTAAAGCTAAACCAACCCCCATCCACTACACAAAGCTAAGCCAAAACCCTAACCCTAACCCTAACCCTAACTCTAAAGTTTACGTTTAACCTAGACTTAGGTCTAATCCTAAACCTAACTCTAAACCTAACCGTACCACTAACATAAACCCTAAACCTTAAGCTAAACCCAGTCCCAACCACTAACCAATACCTAAACGAAACCCTAACCCTAACCCTAGCCCTAGCTTTAACCCTAACCGTAGCCTTAGGCCTAATCCTACACCTTACCCTAAGCCTAACCTTACAACTAACACAAAACCTAAACCGAAAGCTAAACCGAAACAAAAACACTAACCAAACCCTAAAAAACACCCTAATCCTAACCCTATCCCTAACCCTAAACAAAAACCAAACCCTAACCCTAAACCTAATCCTCACTCTAACCCTAGCCTAAACACTAACCCTAACCCTCATGTTAACCACAGACTTAGCCGTAACCCTAAACCTAACACTAAACCTAACCCTAGACTTAACTCTAGACTTAGGTCTAAACATAAGCCTTACACTAAACCTAACCCTACCACTAATACTAACCTTAAACCTAAACCTAAACTCCATTACTTATCAAATACTAACCAGAAACCCCAACCCTAACCCTTAACATAACCCTAATCCTAAACCTAACCCTAACCCTAATACTAACCCTAACCCTAATACTAACCCTAACCCAAAACATAAAACTAGCCTAAAACTTAGCCTAAACCAAGAACTAACCATAACCCTAAGGCTAAATTTGACCCCAACCACTACACTAAGCCTAACTGAAACCCGAAAACTAACCCTAACCCTAACCCTAGCAATTGCCCTAGACCTCACCTTAACCCTGAAGCCAACCCTAGATTTAGCACTAAACCTTAGCCTAATCCTAAACCTAACATTACCACTAACAATAAACCTGAACCTAAAGCTAAACTAAACCCAAAACACTACACAAAGCTAAACCCTAACCCTAACCCTAACCCTAACCCTTACCCTAATCCTAAAACTTACGGAAACCCCAGACTTAGTTCTTATCCTAAACGTAAATCTAAACCAAAACCTAACCCTACCACTAAGCTAAACCATAAACCTAAAGCTAAACCAACCCCCATCCACTACACAAAGCTAAACCAAAACCCTAACCCTAACCCTAACCCTAACCGTAAATCTTACGTTAAACCAAGACTTAGGTCTACTCCTAAACCTAACTCTAAACCTAACCGTACCACTAACATAAACCCTAAACCTTAAGCTAAACCCAGTACCAACCACTAACCAAAACCTAAACGAAACCCTAACCCTAAACCTAACCCTAACCTAAACCCTAACCCTAAAACTTACGTTAACCCTAGACTTAGTTCTTACACTAGAGCGTAAACCTAAACCAAAACCTAACCCTACCACTAACCTAAACCATAAACCTAAAGCTAAACCAACCCCCATCCACTACACAAAGCTAAACCAAAACCCTAACCCTAACCCTAACCCTAACCCTAACCCTAACCCTAATCCTAACCCTAAATCTTACGTTAAACCTAGACTTAGGTCTACTCCTAAACCTAACTCTAAACCTAACCGTACCACTAACATAAACCCTAAACCTTAAGCTAAACCCAGTCCCAACCACTAACCAAAACCTAAACGAAACCGTAACCCTAACCCTAACCCTTACCCTAATCCTAAAACTTACGTTAACCCTAGACTTAGTTCTTACCCTAAGCATAAACCCAAACCAAAACCTAACCCTACCACTACCCTAAACCATAAACCTAAAGCTAAACCAACCACCATTCACTACACAAAGCTAAACCCTAACCCTAACCCTAACCCTAACCCTAACCCTAACCCTAACCCTAAAACTTACTTTAAGCCTAGACTTAGTTCTTATCTTAAGCGTAAACCTAAACGAAAACCTAACCCTACCACTAACCTAAACCATAAACCTAAAGCTAAACCAACCCCCATCCACTACACAAAGCTAAACCAAAACCCTAAACCTAACCCTAACCCTAACCCTAACCCTAACCCTAACCCTAACCCTAACCCTAACCCTAACCCTAACCCTAAATCTTACGTTAAACCTAGACTTAGGTCTACTCCTAAACCTAACTCTAAACCTAACCGTACCACTAACATAAACCCTAAACCTTAAGCTAAACCCAGTCCCAACCACTAACCAAAAGCTAAACGAAACCCTAACCCTAACCATAACCCTTACCCTAATCCTAAAACTTACGTTAACCCTAGACTTAGTTCTTACGCTAAGCATAAAACTAAACCAAAACCTAACCCTACCACTAACCTAAACCATAAACCTAAAGCTAAAACAACCCCCATCCACTACACAAAGCTAAACCAAAACCCTAACCCTAACCCTAACTCTAACCCTAACCCTAACTCTAAATTTTACGTTTAACCTAGACTTAGGTCTAATCCTAAACCTAACTCTAAACCTAACCGTACCACTAACATAAACCCTAAACCTTAAGCTAAACCCAGTCCCAACCACTAACCAAAACCTAAACGAAACCCTAACCCTAACCCTAGCCCTAGCTTTAACCCTAACCGTAGCCTTAGGCCTAATCCTACACCTTACCCTAAGCCTAACCTTACAACTAACACAAAACCTAAACCGAAAGCTAAACCCAAACAAAAACACTCACCAAACCCTAAAAAACACCCTAATCCTAACCCTATCCCTAACCCTAAACAAAAACCAAACCCTAACCCTAAACCTAATCCTCACTCTAACCCTAGCCTAAACACTAACCCTAACCCTCATGTTAACCATAGACTTAGCCGTAACCCTAAACCTAACACTAAACCTAACCCTAGACCTAACTCTAGACTTAGGTCTAAACATAAGCCTTACACTAAACCTAACCCTACCACTAATACTAACCTTAAACCTAAACCTAAACTCCATTACTTATCAAATACTAACCAAAAACCCCAACCCTAACCCTTAACATAACCCTAATCCTAAACCTAACCCTAACCCTAATACTAACCCTAACCCTAATACTAACCCTAACCCAAAACATAAAACTAGCCTAAAACTTAGCCTAAAACAAGAACTAACCATAACCCTAAGGCTAAATTTGACCCCAACCACTACACTAAGCCTAACTGAAACCCGAAAACTAACCCTAACCCTAACCCTAGCAATTGCCCTAGACCTCACCTTAACCCTGAAGCCAACCCTAGATTTAGCACTAAACCTTAGCCTAATCCTAAACCTAACATTACCACTAACAATAAACCTGAACCTAAAGCTAAACTAAACCCAAAACACTACACAAAGCTAAACCCTAACCCTTACCCTAATCCTAAAACTTACGGAAAACCCAGACTTAGTTCTTATCCTAAACGTAAATCTAAACCAAAACCTAACCCTACCACTAAGCTAAACCATAAACCTAAAGCTAAACCAACCCCCATCCACTACACAAAGCTAAACCAAAACCCTAACCCTAACCCTAACCCTAACCCTAACCCTAACCCTAACCCTAACCCTAACCCTAACCGTAAATCTTACGTTAAACCAAGACTTAGGTCTACTCCTAAACCTAACTCTAAACCTAACCGTACCACTAACATAAACCCTAAACCTTAAGCTAAACCCAGTACCAACCACTAACCAAAACCTAAACGAAACCCTAACCCTAAACCTAACCCTAACCCTTACCCTAATCCTAAAACTTACGTTAAGCCTAGACTTAGTTCTTACCCTAAGCATAAACCCCAACCAAAAACTAACCCTATCACTAACCTAAACCATAAACCTAAAGCTAAACCAACCACCATTCACTACACAAAGCTAAACCAAAACCCTAACCCTAACCCTAACCCTAACCCTAACCCTAACCCTAACCCTAACCCTAACCGTAACCCTAAAACTTACTTTAAGCCTAGACTTAGTTCTTATCTTAAGCGTAAACCTAAACCAAAACCTAACCCTACCACTAACCTAAACCATAAACCTAAAGCTAAACCAACCCCCATCCACTACACAAAGCTAAACCAAAACCCTAAACCTAACCCTATCTCTAACCCTAACCCTAACCCTAACCCTAAATCTTACGTTAAACCTAGACTTAGGTCTACTCCTAAACCTAACTCTAAACCTAACCGTACCACTAACATAAACCCTAAACCTTAAGCTAAACCCAGTCCCAACCACTAACCAAAACCTAAACGAAACCCTAACCCTAACCATAACCCTTACCCTAATCCTAAAACTTACGTTAACCCTAGACTTAGTTCTTACGCTAAGCATAAAACTAAACCAAAACCTAACCCTACCACTAACCTAAACCATAAACCTAAAGCTAAAACAACCCCCATCCACTACACAAAGCTAAACCAAAACCCTAACCCTAACCCTAACTCTAACCCTAACCCTAACTCTAAATTTTACGTTTAACCTAGACTTAGGTCTAATCCTAAACCTAACTCTAAACCTAACCGTACCACTAACATAAACCCTAAACCTTAAGCTAAACCCAGTCCCAACCACTAACCAAAAACTAAACGAAACCCTAACCCTAACCCTAGCCCTAGCTTTAACCCTAACCGTAGCCTTAGGCCTAATCCTACACCTTACCCTAAGCCTAACCTTACAACTAACACAAAACCTAAACCGAAAGCTAAACCCAAACAAAAACACTCACCAAACCCTAAAAAACACCCTAATCCTAACCCTATCCCTAACCCTAAACAAAAACCAAACCCTAACCCTAAACCTAATCCTCACTCTAACCCTAGCCTAAACACTAACCCTAACCCTCATGTTAACCATAGACTTAGCCGTAACCCTAAACCTAACACTAAACCTAACCCTAGACCTAACTCTAGACTTAGGTCTAAACATAAGCCTTACACTAAACCTAACCCTACCACTAATACTAACCTTAAACCTAAACCTAAACTCCATTACTTATCAAATACTAACCAAAAACCCCAACCCTAACCCTTAACATAACCCTAATCCTAAACCTAACCCTAACCCTAATACTAACCCTAACCCTAATACTAACCCTAACCCAAAACATAAAACTAGCCTAAAACTTAGCCTAAAACAAGAACTAACCATAACCCTAAGGCTAAATTTGACCCCAACCACTACACTAAGCCTAACTGAAACCCGAAAACTAACCCTAACCCTAACCCTAGCAATTGCCCTAGACCTCACCTTAACCCTGAAGCCAACCCTAGATTTAGCACTAAACCTTAGCCTAATCCTAAACCTAACATTACCACTAACAATAAACCTGAACCTAAAGCTAAACTAAACCCAAAACACTACACAAAGCTAAACCCTAACCCTTACCCTAATCCTAAAACTTACGGAAAACCCAGACTTAGTTCTTATCCTAAACGTAAATCTAAACAAAAACCTAACCCTACCACTAAGCTAAACCATAAACCTAAAGCTAAACCAACCCCCATCCACTACACAAAGCTAAACCAAAACCCTAACCCTAACCCTAACCCTAACCCTAACCCTAACCCTAACCCTAACCCTAACCGTAAATCTTACGTTAAACCAAGACTTAGGTCTACTCCTAAACCTAACTCTAAACCTAACCGTACCACTAACATAAACCCTAAACCTTAAGCTAAACCCAGTACCAACCACTAACCAAAACCTAAACGAAACCCTAACCCTAAACCTAACCCTAACCCTTACCCTAATCCTAAAACTTACGTTAAGCCTAGACTTAGCTCTTACCCTAAGCATAAACCCCAACCAAAAACTAACCCTATCACTAACCTAAACCATAAACCTAAAGCTAAACCAACCACCATTCACTACACAAAGCTAAACCAAAACCCTAACCCTAACCCTAACCCTAACCCTAACCCTAACCCTAACCCTAACCGTAACCCTAAAACTTACTTTAAGCCTAGACTTAGTTCTTATCTTAAGCGTAAACCTAAACCAAAACCTAACCCTACCACTAACCTAAACCATAAACCTAAAGCTAAACCAACCCCCATCCACTACACAAAGCTAAACCAAAACCCTAAACCTAACCCTATCTCTAACCCTAACCCTAACCCTAACCCTAAATCTTACGTTAAACCTAGACTTAGGTCTACTCCTAAACCTAACTCTAAACCTAACCGTACCACTAACATAAACCCTAAACCTTAAGCTAAACCCAGTCCCAACCACTAACCAAAACCTAAACGAAACCCTAACCCTAACCATAACCCTAACCCTTACCCTAATCCTAAAACTTACGTTAACCCTAGACTTAGTTCTTACGCTAAGCATAAAACTAAACCAAAACCTAACCCTACCACTAACCTAAACCATAAACCTAAAGCTAAAACAACCCCCATCCACTACACAAAACTAAACCAAAACCCTAACCCTAACCCTAACCCTAACTCTAACCCTAACCCTAACTCTAAATTTTACTTTTAACCTAGACTTAGGTCTAATCCTAAACCTAACTCTAAACCTAACCGTACCACTAACATAAACCCTAAACCTTAAGCTAAACCCAGTCCCAACCACTAACCAATACCTAAACGAAACCCTAACCCTAACCCTAGCCCTAGCTTTAACCCTAACCGTAGCCTTAGGCCTAATCCTACACCTTACCCTAAGCCTAACCTTACAACTAACACAAAACCTAAACCGAAAGCTAAACCCAAACAAAAACACTCACCAAACCCTAAAAAACACCCTAATCCTAACCCTATCCCTAACCCTAAACAAAAACCAAACCCTAACCCTAAACCTAATCCTCACTCTAACCCTAGCCTAAACACTAACCCTAACCCTCATGTTAACCATAGACTTAGCCGTAACCCTAAACCTAACACTAAACCTAACCCTAGACCTAACTCTAGACTTAGGTCTAAACATAAGCCTTACACTAAACCTAACCCTACCACTAATACTAACCTTAAACCTAAAGCTAAACTCCATTACTTATCAAATACTAACCAAAAACCCCAACCCTAACCCTTAACATAACCCTAATCCTAAACCTAACCCTAACCCTAATACTAACCCTAACCCTAATACTAACCCTAACCCTAATACTAACCCTAACCCAAAACATAAAACTAGCCTAAAACTTAGCCTAAACCAAGAACTAACCATAACCCTAAGGCTAAATTTGACCCCAACCACTACACTAAGCCTAACTGAAACCCGAAAACTAACCCTAACCCTAACCCTAGCAATTGCCCTAGACCTCACCTTAACCCTTAAGCCAACCCTAGACTTAGCACTAAGCCTTAGCCTAATCCTAAACCTAACATTACCACTAACAATAAACCTGAACCTAAAGCTAAACTAAACCCAAAACACTACACAAAGCTAAACCCTAACCCTAACCCTTACCCTAATCCTAAAACATACGAAAACCCCAGACTTAGTTCTTATCCTAAACGTAAATCTAAACAAAAACCTAACCCTACCACTAAGCTAAACCATAAACCTAAAGCTAAACCAACCCCCATCCACTACACAAAGCTAAACCAAAACCCTAACCCTAACCCTAACCCTAACCCTAACCCTAACCCTAACCCTAATCCTAACCCTAACCCTAACCGTAAATCTTACGTTAAACCAAGACTTAGGTCTACGCCTAAACCTAACTCTAAACCTAACCGTACCACTAACATAAACCCTAAAACTTAAGCTAAACCCAGTACCAACCACTAACCAAAACCTAAACGAAACCCTAACCCTAAACCTAACCCTAACCTAAACCCTAACCCTAAAACTTACGTTAACCCTAGACTTAGTTCTTACACTAGAGCGTAAACCTAAACCAAAACCTAACCCTACTACTAAGCTAAACCATAAACCTAAAGCTAAACCAACCCCCATCCACTACACAAAGCTAAACCAAAACCCTAACCCTAACCCTAACCCTAACCCTAACCCTAACCCTAACCCTAACCCTAACCCTAACCCTAACCCTAACCCTAACCGTAAATCTTACGTTAAACCAAGACTTAGGTCTACTCCTAAACCTAACTCTAAACCTAACCGTACCACTAACATAAACCCTAAACCTTAAGCTAAACCCAGTACCAACCACTAACCAAAACCTAAACGAAACCCTAACCCTAAACCTAACCCTAACCTAAACCCTAACCCTAAAACTTACGTTAACCCTAGACTTAGTTCTTACCCTAGAGCGTAAACCTAAACCAAAACCTAACCCTACCACTAACCTAAACCATAAACCTAAAGCTAAACCAACCCCCATCCACTACACAAAGCTAAACCAAAACCCTAACCCTAACACTAACCCTAATCCTAACCCTAAATCTTACGTTAAACCTAGACTTAGGTCTACTCCAAACCTAACTCTAAACCTAACCGTACCACTAACATAAACCCTAAACCTTAAGCTAAACCCAGTCCCAACCACTAACCAAAACCTAAACGAAACCGTAACCCTAACCCTAACCCTTACCCTAATCCTAAAACTTACGTTAACCCTAGACTTAGTTCTTACCCTAAGCATAAACCCAACCCAAACCTAACCCTAACACTAACCTAAACCATAAACCTAAAGCTAAACCAACGACCATTCACTACACAAAGCTAAACCAAAACCCTAACCCTAACCCTAACCCTAACCCTAACCCTAACCCTAACCCTAACCCTAACCCTAACCCTAACCCTAACCCTAACCCTAAAACTTACTTTAAGCCTAGACTTAGTTCTTACCTTAAGCGTAAACCTAAACCAAAACCTAACCCTAGCACTAACCTAAACCATAAACCTAAAGCTAAAACAACCCCCATCCACTACACAAAGCTAAGCCAAAACCCTAACCCTAACCCTAACCCTAACTCTAAAGTTTACGTTTAACCTAGACTTAGGTCTAATCCTAAACCTAACTCTAAACCTAACCGTACCACTAACATAAACCCTAAACCTTAAGCTAAACCCAGTCCCAACCACTAACCAATACCTAAACGAAACCCTAACCCTAACCCTAGCCCTAGCTTTAACCCTAACCGTAGCCTTAGGCCTAATCCTACACCTTACCCTAAGCCTAACCTTACAACTAACACAAAACCTAAACCGAAAGCTAAACCGAAACAAAAACACTAACCAAACCCTAAAAAACACCCTAATCCTAACCCTATCCCTAACCCTAAACAAAAACCAAACCCTAACCCTAAACCTAATCCTCACTCTAACCCTAGCCTAAACACTAACCCTAACCCTCATGTTAACCACAGACTTAGCCGTAACCCTAAACCTAACACTAAACCTAACCCTAGACTTAACTCTAGACTTAGGTCTAAACATAAGCCTTACACTAAACCTAACCCTACCACTAATACTAACCTTAAACCTAAACCTAAACTCCATTACTTATCAAATACTAACCAGAAACCCCAACCCTAACCCTTAACATAACCCTAATCCTAAACCTAACCCTAACCCTAATACTAACCCTAACCCTAATACTAACCCTAACCCAAAACATAAAACTAGCCTAAAACTTAGCCTAAACCAAGAACTAACCATAACCCTAAGGCTAAATTTGACCCCAACCACTACACTAAGCCTAACTGAAACCCGAAAACTAACCCTAACCCTAACCCTAGCAATTGCCCTAGACCTCACCTTAACCCTGAAGCCAACCCTAGATTTAGCACTAAACCTTAGCCTAATCCTAAACCTAACATTACCACTAACAATAAACCTGAACCTAAAGCTAAACTAAACCCAAAACACTACACAAAGCTAAACCCTAACCCTAACCCTAACCCTAACCCTTACCCTAATCCTAAAACTTACGAAAACCCCAGACTTAGTTCTTATCCTAAACGTAAATCTAAACCAAAACCTAACCCTAACACTAAGCTAAACCATAAACCTAAAGCTAAACCAACCCCCATCCACTACACAAAGCTAAACCAAAACCCTAACCCTAACCCTAACCCTAACCCTAACCCTAACCCTAATCCTAACCCTAACCCTAACCGTAAATCTTACGTTAAACCAAGACTTAGGTCTACTCCTAAACCTAACTCTAAACCTAACCGTACCACTAACATAAACCCTAAACCTTAAGCTAAACCCAGTACCAACCACTAACCAAAACCTAAACGAAACCCTAAACCTAAACCTAACCCTAACCTAAACCCTAACCCTAAAACTTACGTTAACCCTAGACTTAGTTCTTACACTAGAGCGTAAACCTAAACCAAAACCTAACCCTACCACTAACCTAAACCATAAACCTAAAGCTAAACCAACCCCTATCCACTACACAAAGCTAAACCAAAACCCTAACCCTAACCCTAACCCTAACCCTAATCCTAACCCTAACCCTAACCGTAAATCTTACGTTAAACCAAGACTTAGGTCTACTCCTAAACCTAACTCTAAACCTAACCGTACCACTAACATAAACCCTAAACCTTAAGCTAAACCCAGTCCCAACCACTAACCAATACCTAAACGAAACCCTAACCCTAACCCTAACCCTTACCCTAATCCTAAATCTTACGTTAACCCTAGATTTAGTTCTTACCCTAAGCATAAACCCAAACCAAAACCTAACCCTACCACTAACCTAAACCATAAACCTAAAGCTAAACCAACCACCATTCACTACACAAAGCTAAACCAAAACCCTAACCCTAACCCTAACCCTAACCCTAACCCTAACCCTAACCCTAACCCTAACCCTAACCCTAACCCTAACCCTAACCCTAACCCTAAAACTTACTTTAAGCCTAGACTTAGTTCTTATCTTAAGCGTAAACCTAAACCAAAACCTAACCCTACCACTAACCTAAACCATAAACCTAAAGCTAAACCAACCCCCATCCACTACACAAAGCTAAACCAAAACCCTAACCCTAACCCTAACCCTAACCCTAACCCTAAATCTTACGTTAAACCTAGACTTAGGTCTACTCCTAAACCTAACTCTGAACCTAACCGTACCACTAACATAAACCCTAAACCTTAAGCTAAACCCAGTCCCAACCACTAACCAAAACCTAAACGAAACCCTAACCCTAACCATAACCCTAACCCTTACCCTAATCCTAAAACTTACGTTAACCCTAGACTTAGTTCTTACCCTAGAGCGTAAACCTAAACCAAAACCTAACCCTACCACTAACCTAAACCATAAACCTAAAGCTAAACCAACCCCCATCCACTACACAAAGCTAAACCAAAACCCTAACCCTAACTCTAACCCTAACCCTAACTCTAAATTTTACTTTTAACCTAGACTTAGGTCTAATCCTAAACCTAACTCTAAACCTAACCGTACCACTAACATAAACCCTAAACCTTAAGCTAAACCCAGTCCCAACCACTAACCAATACCTAAATGAAACCCTAACCCTAACCCTAACCCTTACCCTAATCCTAAATCTTACGTTAACGCTAGATTTAGTTCTTACCCTAAGCATAAACCCAAACCAAAACCTAACCCTACCACTAACCTAAACCATAAACCTAAAGCTAAACCAACCACCATTCACTACACAAAGCTAAACCAAAACCCTAACCCTAACCCTAACCCTAACCCTAAAACTTACTTTAAGCCTAGACTTAGTTCTTATCTTAAGCGTAAACCTAAACCAAATCCTAACCCTACCACTAACCTAAACCATAAACCTAAAGCTAAACCAACCCCCATCCACTACACAAAGCTAAACCAAAACCCTAACCCTAACCCTAACCCTAACCCTAACCCTAAATCTTACGTTAAACCTAGACTTAGGTCTACTCCTAAACCTAACTCTAAACCTAACCGTACCACTAACATAAACCCTAAACCTTAAGCTAAACCCAGTCCCAACCACTAACCAAAACCTAAACGAAACCCTAACCCTAACCCTAACCCTTACCCTAATCCTAAATCTTACGTTAACCCTAGATTTAGTTCTTACCCTAAGCATAAACCCAAACCAAAACCTAACCCTACCACTAACCTAAACCATAAACCTAAAGCTAAACCAACCACCATTCACTACACAAAGCTAAACCAAAACCCTAACCCTAACCCTAACCCTAACCCTAACCCTAACCCTAACCCTAACCCTAACCCTAACCCTAACCCTAAATCTTACGTTAAACCTAGACTTAGGTCTACTCCTAAACCTAACTCTAAACCTAACCGTACCACTAACATAAACCCTAAACCTTAAGCTAAACCCAGTCCCAACCACTAACCAAAACCTAAACGAAACCCTAACCCTAACCATAACCCTAACCCTTACCCTAATCCTAAAACTTACGTTAACCCTAGACTTAGTTCTTACCCTAGAGCGTAAACCTAAACCAAAACCTAACCCTACCACTAACCTAAACCATAAACCTAAAGCTAAACCAACCCCCATCCACTACACAAAGCTAAACCAAAACCCTAACCCTAACTCTAACCCTAACCCTAACTCTAAATTTTACTTTTAACCTAGACTTAGGTCTAATCCTAAACCTAACTCTAAACCTAACCGTACCACTAACATAAACCCTAAACCTTAAGCTAAACCCAGTCCCAACCACTAACCAATACCTAAATGAAACCCTAACCCTAACCCTAACCCTTACCCTAATCCTAAATCTTACGTTAACGCTAGATTTAGTTCTTACCCTAAGCATAAACCCAAACCAAAACCTAACCCTACCACTAACCTAAACCATAAACCTAAAGCTAAACCAACCACCATTCACTACACAAAGGTAAACCAAAACCCTAACCCTAACCCTAACCCTAACCCTAACCCTAACCCTAAATCTTACGTTAAACCTAGACTTAGTTCTTATCTTAAGCGTAAACCTAAACCAAAACCTAACCCTACCACTAACCTAAACCATAAACCTAAAGCTAAACCAACCCCCATCCACTACACAAAGCTAAACCAAAACCCTAACCCTAACCCTAACCCTAACCCTAACCCTAACCCTAAATCTTACGTTAAACCTAGACTTAGGTCTACTCCTAAACCTAACTCTAAACCTAACCGTACCACTAACATAAACCCTAAACCTTAAGCTAAACCCAGTCCCAACCACTAACCAAAACCTAAACGAAACCCTTACCCTAACCATAACCCTAACCCTTACCCTAATCCTAAAACTTACGTTAACCCTAGACTTAGTTCTTACGCTAAGCATAAAACTAAACCAAAACCTAACCCTACCACTAACCTAAACCATAAACCTAAAGCTAAAACAACCCCCATCCACTACACAAAGCTAAACCAAAACCCTAACCCTAACTCTAACCCTAACCCTAACTCTAAATTTTACTTTTAACCTAGACTTAGGTCTAATCCTAAACCTAACTCTAAACCTAACCGTACCACTAACATAAACCCTAAACCTTAAGCTAAACCCAGTCCCAACCACTAACCAATACCTAAACGAAACCCTAACCCTAACCCTAGCCCTAGCTTTAACCCTAACCGTAGCCTTAGGCCTAATCCTACACCTTACCCTAAGCCTAACCTTACAATTAACACAAAACCTAAACCGAAAGCTAAACCCAACCCCAAACACTCACCAAACCCTAAAAAACACCCTAATCCTAACCCTATCCCTAACCCTAAACAAAAACCAAACCCTAACCCTAAACCTAATTCTAACTCTAACCCTAGCCTAAACACTAATCCTAACCCTCATGTTGACCATAGACTTAGCCGTAACCCTAAACCTAACACTAAACCTAACCCTAGACCTAACTCTAGACTTAGGTCTAAACATAAGCCTTACACTAAACCTAACCCTACCACTAATACTAACCCTAAACCTAAACCTAATCTTCAATAATTATCAAACCCTAACCAAAAACCCCAACCCTAACCCTTAACATAACCCTAATCCTAAACCTAACCCTAACCCTAATACTAACCCTAACCCTAATACTAACCCTAAACCAAAACATAAAACTAGCCTAAAACTTAGCCTAAACCAAGATCTAACCATAACCCTAAAGCTAAATCCGACCCCAACCACTACACAAAGCCTAACCGAAACCCAAAAACTAACCCTAACCCTAACACTAGCAATTGCCCTAGACCTCACCTTAACCCTGAAGCCAACCCTAGATTTAGCACTAAACCTTAGCCTAATCCTAAACCTAACATTACCACTAACAATAAACCTGAACCTAAAGCTAAACTAAACCCAAAACACTACACAAAGCTAAACCCTAACCCTAACCCTAACCCTAACCCTTACCCTAATCCTAAAACTTACGGAAACCCCAGACTTAGTTCTTATCCTAAACGTAAATCTAAACCAAAACCGAACCCTACCACTAAGCTAAACCATAAACCTAAAGCTAAACCAACCCCCATCCACTACACAAAGCTAAACCAAAACCCTAACCCTAACCCTAACCCTAACCCTAACCCTAACCCTAACCCTAACCCTAACCCTAACCGTAAATCTTACGTTAAACCAAGACTTAGGTCTACTCCTAAACCTAACTCTAAACCTAACCGTACCACTAACATAAACCCTAAAACTTAAGCTAAACCCAGTACCAACCACTAACCAAAACCTAAACGAAACCCTAACCCTAAACCTAACCCTAACCTAAACCCTAACCCTAAAACTTACGTTAACCCTAGACTTAGTTCTTACCCTAGAGCGTAAACCTAAACCAAAACCTAACCCTACCACTAACCTAAACCATAAACCTAAAGCTAAACCAACCCCCATCCACTACACAAAGCTAAACCAAAACCCTAACCCTAACCCTAACCCTAACTCTAACCCTAACCCTAACCCTAACCCTAACCCTAAATCTTACGTTAAACCTTGACTTAGGTCTACTCCTAAACCTAACTCTAAACCTAACCGTACCACTAACATAAACCCTAAACCTTAAGCTAAACCCAGTCCCAACCACTAACCAAAACCCAAACGAAACCCTAACCCTAACCATAACCCTAACCCTTACCATAATCCTAAAACTTACGTTAACCCTAGACTTAGTTCTTACGCTAAGCATAAAACTAAACCAAAACCTAACCCTACCACTAACCTAAACCATAAACCTAAAGCTAAAACAACCCCCATCCACTACACAAAGCTAAACCAAAACCCTAACCCTAACCCTAACCCTAACTCTAACCCTAACCCTAACCCTAACCCTAACCCTAACCCTAAATCTTACGTTAAACCTAGACTTAGGTCTACTCCTAAACCTAACTCTAAACCTAACCGTACCACTAACATAAACCCTAAACCTTAGGCTAAACCCAGTCCCAACCACTAACCAAAACCCAAACGAAACCCTAACCCTAACCATAACCCTAACCCTTACCATAATCCTAAAACTTACGTTAACCCTAGACTTAGTTCTTATGCTAAGCATAAAACTAAACCAAAACCTAACCCTACCACTAACCTAAACCATAAACCTAAAGCTAAAACAACCCCCATCCACTACACAAAGCTAAACCAAAACCCTAACCCTAACTCTAACCCTAACCCTAACCCTAACCCTAACCCTAACCCTAAATCTTACGTTAAACCTAGACTTAGGTCTACTCCTAAACCTAACTCTAAACCTAACCGTACCACTAACATAAACCCTAAACCTTAAGCTAAACCCAGTCCCAACCACTAACCAAAACCTAAACGAAACCCTAACCCTAACCATAACCCTAACCCTTACCCTAATCCTAAAACTTACTTTAAGCCTAGACTTAGTTCTTACGCTAAGCATAAAACTAAACCAAAACCTAACCCTACCACTAACCTAAACCATAAACCTAAAGCTAAAACAACCCCCATCCACTACACAAAGCTAAACCAAAACCCTAACCCTAACCCTAACTCTAACCCTAACCCTAACTCTAAATTTTACTTTTAACCTAGACTTAGGTCTAATCCTAAACCTAACTCTAAACCTAACCGTACCACTAACATAAACCCTAAACCTTAAGCTAAACCCATTCCCAACCACTAACCAATACCTAAACGAAACCCTAACCCTAGCCCTAGCTTTAACCCTAGCCGTAGCCTTAGGCCTAATCCTACACCTTACCCTAAGCCTAATCTTACAACTAACACAAAACCTAAACTGAAAGCTAAACCGAAATAAAAACACTCACCAAACCCTAAAAAACACCCTAATCCTAACCCTAAACAAAAACCAAACCCTAACCCTAAACCTAATCCTCACTCTAACCCTAGCCTAAACACTAACCCTAACCCTCATGTTAACCATAGACTTAGCCGTAACCCTAAACCTAACACTAAACCTAACCCTAGACCTAACTCTAGACTTAGGTCTAAACATAAGCCTTACACTAAACCTAACCCTACCACTAATACTAACCTTAAACCTAAACCTAAACTCCATTACTTATCAAATACTAACCAAAAACCCCAACCCTAACCCTTAACATAACCCTAATCCTAAACCTAACCCTAACCCTAATACTAACCCTAACCCTAATACTAACCCTAACCCAAAACATAAAACTAGCCTAAAACTTAGCCTAAACCAAGAACTAACCATAACCCTAAGGCTAAATTTGACCCCAACCACTACACTAAGCCTAACTGAAACCCGAAAACTAACCCTAACCCTAGCAATTGCCCTAGACCTCACCTTAACCCTGAAGCCAACCCTAGATTTAGCACTAAACCTTAGCCTAATCCTAAACCTAACATTACCACTAACAATAAACCTGAACCTAAAGCTAAACTAAACCCAAAACACTACACAAAGCTAAACCCTAACCCTAACCCTAACCCTAACCCTTACCCTAATCCTAAAACTTACGGAAACCCCAGACTTAGTTCTTATCCTAAACGTAAATCTAAACCAAAACCTAACCCTACCACTAAGCTAAACCATAAACCTAAAGCTAAACCAACCCTCATCCACTACACAAAGCTAAACCAAAACCCTAAACCTAACCCTAAACCTAACCCTAATCCTAACCCTAAACCTAACTTTAACCCTAACCCTAACCGTAAATCTTACGTTAAACCAAGTCTTACGTCTACTCCTAAACCTAACTCTAAACCTAACCGTACCACTAACATAAACCCTAAACCTTAAGTTAAACCTAGTACCAACCACTAACCAAAACCTAAACGAAACCCTAACCCTAAACCTAACCCTAACCTAAACGCTAACCCTAAAACTTACGTTAACCCTAGACTTAGTTCTTACCCTAGAGCGTAAACCTAAACCAAAACCTAACACTACCACTAACCTAAACCATAAACCTAAAGCTAAACCAACCCCCATCCACTACACAAAGCTAAACCAAAACCCTAACCCTAATCCTAACCCTAACCCTAACCCTAACCCTAACCCTAACCCTAACCCTAACCCTAACCCTAACCCTAACCCTAAATCTTACGTTAAACCTAGACTTAGGTCTACTCTTAAACCTAACTCTAAACCTAACCGTACCACTAACATAAACCCTAAACCTTAGGCTAAACCCAGTCCCAACCACTAACCAAAACCTAAACGAAACCGTAACCCTAACCCTAACCCTTACCCTAATCCTAAAACTTACGTTAACCCTAGACTTAGTTCTTACCCTAAGCATAAACCCAAACCAAAAACTAAACCTACCACTAACCTAAACCATAAACCTAAAGCTAAAACAACACCCATCCACTACACAAAGCTAAACCAAAACCCTAACCCTAACCCTAACCCTAACCCTAACCCTAACCCTAACCCTAACCCTTAAACTTACTTTAAGCCTAGACTTAGTTCTTATCTTAAGCGTAAACCTAAACGAAAACCTAACCCTACCACTAACCTAAACCATAAACCTAAAGCTAAACCAACCCCCATCCACTACACAAAGCTAAACCAAAACCCTAAACCTAACCCTAACCCTAACTCTAACCCTAACCCTAACCCTAACCCTAACCCTAACCCTAACCCTAACCCTAACCCTAACCCTAAATCTTACGTTAAACCTAGACTTAGGTCTACTCCTAAACCTAACTCTAAACCTAACCGTACCACTAACATAAACCCTAAACCTTAAGCTAAACCCAGTCCCAACCACTAACCAAAACCTAAACGAAACCCTAACCCTAACCATAACCCTAACCCTTACCCTAATCCTAAAACTTACGTTAACCCTAGACTTAGTTCTTACGCTAAGCATAAAACTAAACCAAAACCTAACCCTACCACTAACCTAAACCATAAACCTAAAGCTAAAACAACCCCCATCCACTACACAAAGCTAAACCAAAACCCTAACCCTAACCCTAACTCTAACCCTAACCCTAACTCTAAATTTTACTTTTAACCTAGACTTAGGTCTAATCCTAAACCTAACTCTAAACCTAACCGTACCACTAACATAAACCCTAAACCTTAAGCTAAACCCAGTCCCAACCACTAACCAAAACCTAAACGAAACCCTTACCCTAACCCTAGCCCTAGCTTTAACCCTAACCGTAGCCTTAGGCCTAATCCTACACCTTACCCTAAGCCTAACCTTACAACTAACACAAAACCTAAACCGAAAGCTAAACCCAAACAAAAACACTCACCAAACCCTAAAAAACACCCTAATCCTAACCCTATCCCTAACCCTAAACAAAAACCAAACCCTAACCCTAAACCTAATCCTCACTCTAACCCTAGCCTAAACACTAACCCTAACCCTCATGTTAACCACAGACTTAGCCGTAACCCTAAACCTAACACTAAACACTAACCCTAGACTTAACTCTAGACTTAGGTCTAAACATAAGCCTTACACTAAACCTAACCCTACCACTAATACTAACACTAAACCTAAACCTAAACTCCATTACTTATCAAATACTAACCAAAAACCCCAACCCTAACCCTTAACATAACCCTAATCCTAAACCTAACCCTAACCCTAATACTAACCCTAACCCTAATACTAACCCTAACCCAAAACATAAAACTAGCCTAAAACTTAGCCTAAAACAAGAACTAACCATAACCCTAAGGCTAAATTTGACCCCAACCACTACACTAAGCCTAACTGAAACCCGAAAACTAACCCTAACCCTAACCCTAGCAATTGCCCTAGACCTCACCTTAACCCTTAAGCCAACCCTAGACTTAGCACTAAACCTTAGCCTAATCCTAAACCTAACATTACCACTAACAATAAACCTGAACCTAAAGCTAAACTAAACCCAAAACACTACACAAAGCTAAACCCTAACCCTAACCCTTACCCTAATCCTAAAACTTACGAAAACCCCAGACTTAGTTCTTATCCTAAACGTAAATCTAAACCAAAACCTAACCCTACCACTAAGCTAAACCATAAACCTAAAGCTAAACCAACCCCCATCCACTACACAAAGCTAAACCAAAACCCTAACCCTAACCCTAACCCTAACCCTAACTTTAACCCTAACCCTAACCTAATCCTAACCGTAAATCTTACGTTAAACCAAGACTTAGGTCTACTCCTAAACCTAACTCTAAACCTAACCGTACCACTAACATAAACCCTAAACCTTAAGCTAAACCCAGTACCAACCACTAACCAAAACCTAAACGAAACCCTAACCCTAAACCTAACCCTAACCTAAACCCTAACCCTAAAACTTACGTTAACCCTAGACTTAGTTCTTACACTAGAGCGTAAACCTAAACCAAAATCTAACCCTACCACTAACCTAAACCATAAATCTAAAGCTAAACCAACCCCCATCCACTACACAAAGCTAAACCAAAACCCTAACCCTAACCCTAACCCTAATCCTAACCCTAAATCTTACGTTAAACCTAGACTTAGGTCTACTCCTAAACCTAACTCTAAACCTAACCGTACCACTAACATAAACCCTAAACCTTAAGCTAAACCCAGTCCCAACCACTAACCAAAACATAAACGAAACCGTAACCCTAACCCTAACCCTTACCCTAATCCTAAAACTTACGGTAACCCTAGACTTAGTTCGTACCCTAAGCATAAACCCAAACCAAAACCTAACCCTACCACTAACCTAAACCATAAACCTAAAGCTAAACCAACCACCATTCACTACACAAAGCTAAACCAAAACCCTAACCCTAACCCTAACCCTAACCCTAACCCTAACCCTAACCTTAAAACTTACTTTAAGCCTAGACTTAGTTCTTACCTTAAGCGTAAACCTAAACCAAAACCTAACCCTACCACTAACCTAAACCATAAACCTAAAGCTAAAACAACCCCCATCCACTACACAAAGCTAAACCAAAACCCTAACCCTAACCCTAACTCTAACCCTAACCCTAACTCTAAATTTTACGTTTAACCTAGACTTAGGTCTAATCCTAAACCTAACTCTAAACCTAACCGTACCACTAACATAAACCCTAAACCTTAAGCTAAACCCAGTCCCAACCACTAACCAAAACCTAAACGAAACCCTTACCCTAACCCTAGCCCTAGCTTTAACCCTAACCGTAGCCTTAGGCCTAATCCTACACCTTACCCTAAGCCTAACCTTACAACTAACACAAAACCTAAACCGAAAGCTAAACCCAACCCCAAACACTCACCAAACCCTAAAAAACACCCTAATCCTAACCCTAACCCTAAACAAAAACCAAACCCTAACCCTAAACCTAATCCTCACTCTAACCCTAGCCTAAACACTAACCCTAACCCTCATGTTAACCATAGACTTAGCCGTAACCCTAAACCTAACACTAAACCTAACCCTAGACCTAACTCTAGACTTAGGTCTAAACATAAGCCTTACACTAAACCTAACCCTACCACTAATACTAACCTTAAACCTAAAGCTAAACTCCATTACTTATCAAATACTAACCAAAAACCCCAATCCTAACCCTTAACATAACCCTAATCCTAAACCTAACCCTAACCCTAATACTAACCCTAATACTAACCCTAACCCAAAACATAAAACTAGCCTAAAACTTAGCCTAAACCAAGAACTAACCATAACCCTAAGGCTAAATTTGACCCCAACCACTACACTAAGCCTAACTGAAACGGGAAAACTAACCCTAACCCTAACCCTAGCAATTGCCCTAGACCTCACCTTAACCCTGAAGCCAACCCTAGATTTAGCACTAAACCTTAGCCTAATCCTAAACCTAACATTACCACTAACAATAAACCTGAACCTAAAGCTAAACTAAACCCAAAACACTACACAAAGCTAAACCCTAACCCTAACCCTAACCCTTACCCTAATCCTAAAACTTACGGAAACCCCAGACTTAGTTCTTACCCTAAGCATAAACCCAAACCAAAACCTAACCCTACCACTAACCTAAACCATAAACCTAAAGCTAAACCAACCACCATTCACTACACAAAGCTAAACCCTAACCCTAACACTAACCCTAACCCTAACCCTAACCCTAACCCTAACCCTAACCCTAAAACTTACTTTAAGCCTAGACTTAGTTCTTACCTTAAGCGTAAACCTAAACCAAAACCTAACCCTACCACTAACCTAAACCATAAACCTAAAGCTAAAACAACCCCCATCCACTACACAGCGCTAAGCCAAAACCCTAACCCTAACCCTAACCCTAAGCCTAACTCTAAATTTTACTTTTAACCTAGACTTAGGTCTAATCCTAAACCTAACTCTAAACCTAACCGTACCACTAACATAAACCCTAAACCTTAAGCTAAACCCAGTCCCAACCACTAACCAATACCTAAACGAAACCCTAACCCTAACCCTAGCCCTAGCTTTAACCCTAACCGTAGCCTTAGGCCTAATCCTACACCTTACCCTAAGCCTAACCTTACAACTAACACAAAACCTAAACCGAAAGCTAAACCGAAACAAAAACACTCACCAAACCCTAAAAAACACCCTAATCCTAACCCTAACCCTAACCCTAAACAAAAACCAAACCCTAACCCTAAACCTAATCCTCACTCTAACCCTAGCCTAAACACTAACCCTAACCCTCATGTTAACCACAGACTTAGCCGTAACCCTAAACCTAACACTAAACCTAACCCTAGACTTAACTCTAGACTTAGGTCTAAACATAAGCCTTACACTAAACCTAACCCTACCACTAATACTAACCTTAAACCTAAAGCTAAACTCCATTACTTATCAAATACTAACCAAAAACCCCAACCCTAACCCTTAACATAACCCTAATCCTAAACCTAACCCTAACCCTAATACTAACCCTAACCCTAATACTAACCCTAACCCAAAACATAAAACTAGCCTAAAACTTAGCCTAAACCAAGAACTAACCATAACCCTAAGGCTAAATTTGACCCCAACCACTACACTAAGCCTAACTGAAACCCGAAAACTAACCCTAACCCTAACCCTAGCAATTGCCCTAGACCTCACCTTAACCCTGAAGCCAACCCTAGATTTAGCACTAAACCTTAGCCTAATCCTAAACCTAACATTACCACTAACAATAAACCTGAACCTAAAGCTAAACTAAACCCAAAACACTACACAAAGCTAAACCCTAACCCTAACCCTAACCCTTACCCTAATCCTAAAACTTACGGAAACCCCAGACTTAGTTCTTATCCTAAACGTAAATCTAAACCAAAACCTAACCCTACCACTAAGCTAAACCATAAACCTAAAGCTAAACCAACCCCCATCCACTACACAAAGCTAAACCAAAACCCTAACCCTAACCCTAACCCTAACCCTAACCCTAACCCTAACCCTAAATCTTACGTTAAACCTAGACTTAGGTCTACTCCTAAACCTAACTCTAAACTTAACCGTACCACTAACATAAACCCTAAACCTTAAGCTAAACCCAGTCCCAACCACTAACCAAAACCTAAACGAAACCGTAACCCTAACCCTAACCCTTACCCTAATCCTAAAACTTACGTTAACCCTAGACTTAGTTCTTACCCTAAGCATAAACCCAAACCAAAACCTAACCCTACCACTAACCTAAACCATAAACCTAAAGCTAAACCAACCACGATTCACTACACAAAGCTAAACCAAAACCCTAACCCTAACCCTAACCCTAACCCTAACCCTAACCCTAACCCTAACCCTAACCCTAACCCTAACCCTAACCCTAAAACTTACTTTAAGCCTAGACTTAGTTCTTATCTTAAGCGTAAACCTAAACCAAAACCTAACCCTACCAATAACCTAAACCATAAACCTAAAGCTAAACCAACCCCCATCCACTACACAAAGCTAAACCAAAACCCTAACCCTAACCCTAACCCTAACCCTAATCCTAACCCTAAATCTTACGTTAAACCTAGACTTAGGTCTACTCCTAAACCTAACTCTAAACCTAACCGTACCACTAACATAAACCCTAAACCTTAAGCTAAACCCAGTCCCAACCACTAACCAAAACCTAAACGAAACCCTAACCCTAACCCTAACCCTTACCCTAATCCTAAAACTTACCAAAACCCCAGACTTAGTTCTTACCCTAAGCATAAAACTAAACCAAAACCTAACCCTACCACTAACCTAAACCATAAACCTAAAGCTAAAACAACCCCCATCCACTACACAAAGCTAAACCAAAACCCTAACCCTAACCCTAACCCTAACTCTAAATTTTACTTTTAACCTAGACTTAGGTCTAATCCTAAACCTAACTCTAAACCTAACCGTACCACTAACATAAACCCTAAACCTTAAGCAGAACCCAGTCCCAACCACTAACCAATACCTAAACGAAACCCTAACCCTAACCCTAGCCCTAGCTTTAACCCTAACCGTAGCCTTAGGCCTAATCCTACACCTTACCCTAAGCCTAACCTTACAACTAACACAAAACCTAAACCGAAAGCTAAACCCAACCCCAAACACTCACCAAACCCTAAAAAACACCCTAATCCTAACCCTATCCCTAACCCTAAACAAAAGCCAAACCCTAACCCTAAACCTAATCCTAACTCTAACCCTAGCCTAAACACTAACCCTAACCCTCATGTTGACCATAGACTTAGCCGTAACCCTAAACCTAACACTAAACCTAACCCTAGACCTAACTCTAGACTTAGGTCTAAACATAAGCCTTACACTAAACCTAACGCTACCACTAATACTAACCCTAAACCTAAACCTAAACTCCATTACTTATCAAATACTAACCAAAAACCCCAACCCTAACCCTTAACATAACCCTAATCCTAAACCTAACCCTAACCCTAATACTAACCCTAACCCTAATACTAACCCTAACCCAAAACAAAAAACTAGCCTAAAACTTAGCCTAAACCAAGAACTAACCATAACCCTAAGGCTAAATTTGACCCCAACCACTACACTAAGCCTAACTGAAACCCGAAAACTAACCCTAACCCTAACCCTAGCAATTGCCCTAGACCTCACCTTAACCCTGAAGCCAACCCTAGATTTAGCACTAAACCTTAGCCTAATCCTAAACCTAACATTACCACTAACAATAAACCTGAACCTAAAGCTAAACTAAACCCAAAACACTACACAAAGCTAAACCCTAACCCTAACCCTAACCCTTACCCTAATCCTAAAACTTACGGAAACCCCAGACTTAGTTCTTATCCTAAACGTAAATCTAAACCAAAACCTAACCCTACCACTAAGCTAAACCATAAACCTAAAGCTAAACCAACCCCCATCCACTACACAAAGCTAAACCAAAACCCTAACCCTAACCCTAACCCTAACCCTAACCCTAACCCTAACCCTAAATCTTACGTTAAACCTAGACTTAGGTCTACTCCTAAACCTAACTCTAAACTTAACCGTACCACTAACATAAACCCTAAACCTTAAGCTAAACCCAGTCCCAACCACTAACCAAAACCTAAACGAAACCGTAACCCTAACCCTAACCCTTACCCTAATCCTAAAACTTACGTTAACCCTAGACTTAGTTCTTACCCTAAGCATAAACCCAAACCAAAACCTAACCCTACCACTAACCTAAACCATAAACCTAAAGCTAAACCAACCACCATTCACTACACAAAGCTAAACCAAAACCCTAACCCTAACCCTAACCCTAACCCTAACCCTAACCCTAACCCTAAAACTTACTTTAAGCCTAGACTTAGTTCTTATCTTAAGCGTAAACCTAAACCAAAACCTAACCCTACCACTAACCTAAACCATAAACCTAAAGCTAAACCAACCCCCATCCACTACACAAAGCTAAACCAAAACCCTAACCCTAACCCTAACCCTAACCCTAATCCTAACCCTAAATCTTACGTTAAACCTAGACTTAGGTCTACTCCTAAACCTAACTCTAAACCTAACCGTACCACTAACATAAACCCTAAACCTTAAGCTAAACCCAGTCCCAACCACTAACCAAAACCTAAACGAAACCCTAACCCTAACCCTAACCCTTACCCTAATCCTAAAACTTACCAAAACCCCAGACTTAGTTCTTACCCTAAGCATAAAACTAAACCAAAACCTAACCCTACCACTAACCTAAACCATAAACCTAAAGCTAAAACAACCCCCATCCACTACACAAAGCTAAACCAAAACCCTAACCCTAACCCTAACCCTAACCCTAACTCTAAATTTTACTTTTAACCTAGACTTAGGTCTAATCCTAAACCTAACTCTAAACCTAACCGTACCACTAACATAAACCCTAAACCTTAAGCAGAACCCAGTCCCAACCACTAACCAATACCTAAACGAAACCCTAACCCTAACCCTAGCCCTAGCTTTAACCCTAACCGTAGCCTTAGGCCTAATCCTACACCTTACCCTAAGCCTAACCTTACAACTAACACAAAACCTAAACCGAAAGCTAAACCCAACCCCAAACACTCACCAAACCCTAAAAAACACCCTAATCCTAACCCTATCCCTAACCCTAAACAAAAGCCAAACCCTAACCCTAAACCTAATCCTAACTCTAACCCTAGCCTAAACACTAACCCTAACCCTCATGTTGACCATAGACTTAGCCGTAACCCTAAACCTAACACTAAACCTAACCCTAGACCTAACTCTAGACTTAGGTCTAAACATAAGCCTTACACTAAACCTAACGCTACCACTAATACTAACCCTAAACCTAAACCTAATCTCCATTACTTATCAAATACTAACCAAAAACCCCAACCCTAACCCTTAACATAACCCTAATCCTAAACCTAACCCTAACCCTAATACTAACCCTAACCCTAATACTAACCCTAACCCAAAACATAAAACTAGCCTAAAACTTAGCCTAAACCAAGATCTAACCATAACCCTAAAGCTAAATCCGACCCCAACCACTACACAAAGCCTAACCGAAACCCGAAAACTAACCCTAACCCTAACCCTAGCAATTGCCCTAGACCTCACCTTAACCCTTACCCCAACCCTAGCCTTAGCACTAGACGTTAGCCTAATCCTAAACCTAACATTACCACTAACAATAAACCTGAACTTAAAGCTAAACTAAACGCAAAACCCTACACAAGGCTAAACCATAACCCTAACCCTAACCCTTACCCTAATCCTAAAACTTACGGAAACCCCAGACTTAGTTCTTATCCTAAACGTAAACCTAAACCAAAACCTAACACTACCACTAACATAAACCATAAACCTAAAGCTAAACCAACCCCCATCCACTACACAAAGCTAAACCAAAACCCTAACCCTAACCCTAACCCTAAATCTTACGTTAAACCTAGACTTAGGTCTACTCCTAAACCTAACTCTGAACCTAACCGTACCACTAACATAAACCCTAAACCTTAAGCTAAACCCAGTACCAACCACTAACCAAAACCTAAACGAAACCCTAAACCTAACCATAACCCTTACCCTAATCCTAAAACTTACGTTAACCCTAGACTTAGTTCTTACCCTAAGCATAAACCCAAACCAAAACCTAACCCTACCACTAACCTAAACCATAAACCTAAAGCTAAACCAACCCCCATCCACTACACAAAGCTAAGCCAAAACCCTAACCCTAACCCTAACCTTAACCCTAACCCTAAATCTTACGTTTAACCTAGACTTAGGTCTAATCCTAAACCTAACTCTAAACCTAACCGTACCACTAACATAAACCCTAAACCTTAAGCTAAACCCAGTCCCAACCACTAACCAATACCTAAACGAAACCCTAACCCTAACCCTAGCCCTAGCTTTAACCCTAACCGTAGCCTTAGGCCTAATCCTACACCTTACGCTAAGCCTAACCTTACAACTAACACAAAACCTAAACCGAAAGCTAAACCCAACCCCAAACACTCACCAAACCCTAAAAAACACCCTAATCCTAACCCTATCCCTAACCCTAAACAAAAACCAAACCCTAACCCTAAACCTAATCCTCACTCTAACCCTAGCCTAAACACTAACCCTAACCCTCATGTTAACCATAGACTTAGCCGTAACCCTAAACCTAACACTAAACCTAACCCTAGACCTAACTCTAGACTTAGGTCTAAACATAAGCCTTACACTAAACCTAACCCTACCACTAATACTAACCTTAAACCTAAACCTAAACTCCATTACTTATCAAATACTAACCAAAAACCCCAACCCTAACCCTTAACATAACCCTAATCCTAAACCTAACCCTAACCCTAATACTAACCCTAACCCTAATACTAACCCTAACCCAAAACATAAAACTAGCCTAAAACTTAGCCTAAACCAAGAACTAACCATAACCCTAAGGCTAAATTTGACCCCAACCACTACACTAAGCCTAACTGAAACCCGAAAACTAACCCTAACCCTAACCCTAGCAATTGCCCTAGACCTCACCTTAATCCTGAAGCCAACCCTAGACTTAACACTAAACCTTAGCCTAATCCTAAACCTAACATTACCACTAACAATAAACCTGAACCTAAAGCTAAACTAAACCCAAAACACTACACAAAGCTAAACCCTAACCCTAACCCTAACCCTAACCCTTACCCTAATCGTAAAACTTACGGAAACCCCAGACTTAGTTCTTACCCTAAGCATAAACCCAATCCAAAACCTAACCCTACCACTAAGCTAAACCATAAACCTAAAGCTAAACCAACCCCCATCCACTACACAAAGCTAAACCAAAACCCTAAACCTAACCCTAAACCTAACCCTAATCCTAACGCTAACCCTAATCCTAACCCTAACCCTAACTTTAACCCTAACCCTAACCGTAAATCTTACGTTAAACCTAGACTTAGGTCTACTCCTAAACCTAACTCTAAACCTAACCGTACCACTAACATAAACCCTAAACCTTAAGCTAAACCCAGTCCCAACCACTAACCAAAACCTAAACGAAACCCTTACCCTAACCCTAGCCCTAGCTTTAACCCTAACCGTAGCCTTAGGCCTAATCCTACACCTTACCCTAAGCCTAACCTTACAACTAACACAAAACCTAAACCGAAAGCTAAACCCAACCCCAAACACTCACCAAACCCTAAAAAACACCCTAATCCTAACCCTATCCCTAACCCTAAACAAAAACCAAACCCTAACCCTAAACCTAATCCTAACTCTAACCCTAGCCTAAACACTAACCCTAACCCTCATGTTAACCATAGACTTAGCTGTAACCCTAAACCTAACACGAAACCTAACCCTAGACCTAACTCTAGACTTAGGTCTAAACATAAGCCTTACACTAAACCTAACTCTACCACTAATACTAACCCTAAACCTAAACCTAATCTCCACTACTTATCAAACCCTAACCAAAAAACCCAACCCTAACCATTAACATAACCCTAATCCTAAACCTAACCCTAACCCTAATACTAACCCTAACCCTAATACTAACCCTAACCCAAAACATAAAACTAGCCTAAAACTTAGCCTAAACCAAGATCTAACCATAACCCTAAAGCTAAATCCGACCCCAACCACTACACAAAGCCTAACCGAAACCCGAAAACTAACCCTAACCCTAACCCTAGCAATTGCCCTAGACCTCACCTTAACCCTTACCCCAACCCTAGCCTTAGCACTAGACGTTAGCCTAATCCTAAACCTAACATTACCACTAACAATAAACCTGAACTTAAAGCTAAACTAAACCCAAAACACTACACAAGGCTAAACCCTAACCCTAACCCTAACCCTTACCCTAATCCTAAAACTTACGTTAACCCTAGACTTAGTTCTTACCCTAAGCATAAACCCAAACCAAAACCTAACCCTACCACTAACCTAAACCATAAACCTAAAGCTAAACCAACCACCATTCACTACACAAAGCTAAACCAAAACCCTAACCCTAACCCTAACCCTAACCCTAACCCTAAAACTTACTTTAAGCCTAGACTTAGTTCTTACCTTAAGCGTAAACCTAAACCAAAACCTAACCCTACCACTAACCTAAACCATAAACCTAAAGCTAAACCAACCCCCATCCACTACACAAAGCTAAACCAAAACCCTAACCCTAACCCTAACCCTAACCCTAACCCTAAATCTTACGTTAAACCTAGACTTAGGTCTACTCCTAAACCTAACTTTAACCTAACCGTACCACTAACATAAACCCTAAATCTTAAGCTAAACTCAGTCCCAACCACTAACCAAAACCTAAACGAAACCCTAACCCTAACCCTTACCCTAATCCTAAAACTTACGTTAACCCTAGACTTAGTTCTTACCTTAAGCGTAAAACTAAACCAAAACCTAACCCTACCACTAACATAAACCATAAACGTAAAGCTAAAACAACCCCCATCCACTACACAAAGCTAAACCAAAACCCTAACCCTTACCCTAATCCTAAAACATACGAAAACCCCAGACTTAGTTCTTATCCTGAACGTAAATCTAAACCAAAACCTAACCCTACCACTAACCTAAACCATAAACCTAAAGCTAAACCAACCACCATTCACTACACAAAGCTAAACCAAAACCCTAACCCTAACCCTAACCCTAACCCTAACCCTAACCCTAACCCTAACCCTAACCCTAACCCTAACCCTAAAACTTACTTTAAGCCTAGACTTAGTTCTTACCTTAAGCGTAAACCTAAACCAAAACCTAACCCTACCACTAACCTAAACCATAAACCTAAAGCTAAACCAACCCCCATCCACTACACAAAGCTAAACCAAAACCCTAACCCTAACCCTAACCCTAACCCTAAATCTTACGTTAAACCTAGACTTAGGTCTACTCCTAAACCTAACTCTGAACCTAACCGTACCACTAACATAAACCCTAAACCTTAAGCTAAACCCAGTCCCAACCACTAACCAAAACCTAAACGAAACCCTAACCCTAACCCTTACCCTAATCCTAAAACTTACGTTAACCCTAGACTTAGTTCTTACCTTAAGCGTAAAACTAAACCAAAACCTAACCCTACCACTAAGCTAAACCATAAACGTAAAGCTAAAACAACCCCCATCCACTACACAAAGCTAAACCAAAACCCTAACCCTAACCCTAACCCTAACTCTAAAGTTTACGTTTAACCTAGACTTAGGTCTAATCCTAAACCTAACTCTAAACCTAACCGTACCACTAACATAAACCCTAAACCTTAAGCTAAACCCAGTCCCAACCACTAACCAAAACCTAAACGAAACCCTTACCCTAACCCTAGCCCTAGCTTTAACCCTAACCGTAGCCTTAGGCCTAATCCTACACCTTACCCTAAGCCTAACCTTACAACTAACACAAAACCTAAACCGAAAGCTAAACCCAACCCCAAACACTCACCAAACCCTAAAAAACACCCTAATCCTAACCCTATCCCTAACCCTAAACAAAAACCAAACCCTAACCCTAAACCTAATCCTAACTCTAACCCTAGCCTAAACACTAACCCTAACCCTCATGTTAACCATAGACTTAGCTGTAACCCTAAACCTAACACGAAACCTAACCCTAGACCTAACTCTAGACTTAGGTCTAAACATAAGCCTTACACTAAACCTAACTCTACCACTAATACTAACCCTAAACCTAAACCTAATCTCCACTACTTATCAAACCCTAACCAAAAAACCCAACCCTAACCATTAACATAACCCTAATCCTAAACCTAACCCTAACCCTAATACTAACCCTAACCCTAATACTAACCCTAACCCAAAACATAAAACTAGCCTAAAACTTAGCCTAAACCAAGATCTAACCATAACCCTAAAGCTAAATCCGACCCCAACCACTACACAAAGCCTAACCGAAACCCGAAAACTAACCCTAACCCTAACCCTAACCCTAGCAATTGCCCTAGACCTCACCTTACCCTTACCCCAACCCTAGCCTTAGCACTAGACGTTAGCCTAATCCTAAACCTAACATTACCACTAACAATAAACCTGAACTTAAAGCTAAACTAAACCCAAAACACTACACAAGGCTAAACCCTAACCCTAACCCTAACCCTAACCCTAATCCTAAAACTTACGTTAACCCTAGACTTAGTTCTTACCCTAAGCATAAACCCAAACCAAAACCTAACCCTACCACTAACCTAAACCATAAACCTAAAGCTAAACCAACCACCATTCACTACACAAAGCTAAACCAAAACCCTAACCCTAACCCTAACCCTAACCCTAACCCTAAAACTTACTTTAAGCCTAGACTTAGTTCTTACCTTAAGCGTAAACCTAAACCAAAACCTAACCCTACCACTAACCTAAACCATAAACCTAAAGCTAAACCAACCCCCATCCACTACACAAAGCTAAACCAAAACCCTAACCCTAACCCTAACCCTAACCCTAAATCTTACGTTAAACCTAGACTTAGGTCTACTCCTAAACCTAACTTTAACCTAACCGTACCACTAACATAAACCCTAAACCTTAAGCTAAACTCAGTCCCAACCACTAACCAAAACCTAAACGAAACCCTAACCCTAACCCTTACCCTAATCCTAAAACTTACGTTAACCCTAGACTTAGTTCTTACCTTAAGCGTAAAACTAAACCAAAACCTAATCCTACCACTAACCTAAACCATAAACGTAAAGCTAAAACAACCCCCATCCACTACACAAAGCTAAACCAAAACCCTAACCCTAACCCTAACTCTAAAGTTTACGTTTAACCTAGACTTAGGTCTAATCCTAAACCTAACTCTAAACCTAACCGTACCACTAACATAAAAGCTAAACCTTAAGCTAAACCCAGTCCCAACCACTAACCAAAACCTAAACGAAACCCTTACCCTAACCCTAACCCTAGCTTTAACCCTAACCGTAGCCTTAGGCCTAATCCTACACCTTACCCTAAGCCTAACCTTACAACTAACACAAAACCTAAACCGAAAGCTAAACCCAACCCCAAACACTCACCAAACCCTAAAAAACACCCTAATCCTAACCCTATCCCTAACCCTAAACAAAAACCAAACCCTAACCCTAAACCTAATCCTAACTCTAACCCTAGCCTAAACACTAACCCTAACCCTCTTGTTAACCATAGACTTAGCTGTAACCCTAAACCTAACACGAAACCTAACCCTAGACCTAACTCTAGACTTAGGTCTAAACATAAGCCTTACACTAAACCTAACTCTACCACTAATACTAACCCTAAACCTAAACCTAATCTCCACTACTTATCAAACCCTAACCAAAAAACCCAGCCCTAACCCTTAACATAACCCTAATCCTAAACCTAACCCTAACCCTAATACTAACCCTAACCCTAATACTAACCCTAACCCAAAACATAAAACTAGCCTAAAACTTAGCCTAAACCAAGATCTAACCATAACCCTAAAGCTAAATCCGACCCCAACCACTACACAAAGCCTAACCGAAACCCGAAAACTAACCCTAACCCTAATACTAACCCTAACCCAAAACATAAAACTAGCCTAAAACTTAGCCTAAACCAAGATCTAACCATAACCCTAAAGCTAAATCCGACCCCAACCACTACACAAAGCCTAACCGAAACCCGAAAACTAACCCTAACCCTAACCCTAGCAATTGCCCTAGACCTCACCTTAACCCTTACCCCAACCCTAGCCTTAGCACTAGACGTTAGCCTAATCCTAAACCTAACATTACCACTAACAATAAACCTGAACTTAAAGCTAAACTAAACCCAAAACACTACACAAGGCTAAACCCTAACCCTAACCCTAACCCTTACCCTAATCCTAAAACTTACGTTAACCCTAGACTTAGTTCTTATCCTAAACGTAAACCTAAACCAAAACCTAACCCTACCACTAACCTAAACCATAAACCTAAAACTAAACCAACCCCCATGCACTACACAAAGCTAAACCAAAACCCTAACCCTAACCCTAACCCTAACCCTAACCCTAACCCTAACCCTAACCCTAACCCTAACTCTAACCCTAAACCTAACCCTAACCCTAACCCTAACCCTAACCCTAAATCTTACGTTAAACCTAGACTTAGGTCTACTCCTAAACCTAACTCTAAACCTAACCGTACCACTAACATAAACCCTAAACCTTAAGCTAAACCCAATTCCAACCACTAACAAAAACCTAAATGGAACCATAACCCTAACCCTAACCCTTACCCTAATCCTAAAACTTACGAAAACCCCAGACTTCGTTCTTACCCTAAGCATAAACCCAAACCAAAACCTAACCCTACCACTAAGCTAAACCATAAACCTAAAGCTAAACCAACCCCCATCAACTACACAAAGCTAAACCAAAACCCTAACCCTAACCCTAACCCTAACCCTAATTCTAACCCTAACCCTAACTTTAACCCTAACCCTAATCCTAACCGTAAATCTTACGTTAAACCAAGACTTAGGTCTACTCCTAAACCTAACTCTAAACCTATCCGTACCACTAACATAAACCCTAAACCTTAAGCTAAACCCAGTACCAACCACTAACCAAAACCTAAACGAAACCCTAACCCTAAACCTAACCCTAACCTAAACCCTAACCCTAAAACTTACCTTAACCCTAGACTTAGTTCTTACACTAGAGCGTAAACCTAAACCAAAATCTAACCCTACCACTAACCTAAACCATAAACCTAAAGCTAAACCAACCCCCATCCACTACACAAAGCTAAACCAAAACCCTAACCCTAACCCTACCCTAATCCTAACCCTAAATCTTACGTTAAACCTAGACTTAGGTCTACTCCTAAACCTAACTCTAAACCTAACCGTACCACTAACATAAACCCTAAACCTTAAGCTAAACCCAGTCCCAACCACTAACCAAAACCTAAACGAAACCGTAACCCTAACCCTAACCCTTACCCTAATCCTAAAACTTACGTTAACCCTAGACTTAGTTCTTACCCTAAGCATAAACCCAAACCAAAACCTAACCCTACCACTAACCTAAACCATAAACCTAAAGCTAAACCAACCACCATTCACTTCACAAAGCTAAACCAAAACCCTAACCCTAACCCTAACCCTAAAACTTACTTTAAGCCTAGACTTAGTTCTTACCTTAAGCGTAAACCTAAGTCAAAACCTAACCCTACCACTAACCTAAACCATAAACCTAAAGCTAAACCAACCCCCATCCACTACACAAAGCTAAACCAAAACCCTAACCCTAACCCTAACCCTAACCCTAACCCTAACCCTAACCCTAACCCTAACCCTAACCCTAACCCTAACCCTAACCCTAAATCTTACGTTAAACCTAGACTTAGGTCTACCCCTAAACCTAACTCTAAACCTAACCGTACCACTAACATAAACCCTAAACCTTAAGCTAAACCCAGTCCCAACCACTAACCAAAACCTAAACGAAACCCTTACCCTAACCCTAGCCCTAGCTTTAACCCTAACCGTAGCCTTAGGCCTAATCCTACACCTTACCCTAAGCCTAACCTTACAACTAACACAAAACCTAAACCGAAAGCTAAACCCAACCCCAAACACTCACCAAACCCTAAAAAACACCCTAATCCTAACCCTATCCCTAACCCTAAACAAAAACCAAACCCTAACCCTAAACCTAATCCTAACTCTAACCCTAGCCTAAACACTAACCCTAACCCTCATGTTAACCATAGACTTAGCTGTAACCCTAAACCTAACACGAAACCTAACCCTAGACCTAACTCTAGACTTAGGTCTAAACATAAGCCTTACACTAAATCTAACCCTACCACTAATACTAACCCTAAACCTAAACCTAATCTCCACTACTTATCAAACCCTAACCAAAAAACCCAACCCTAACCATTAACATAACCCTAATCCTAAACCTAACCCTAACCCTAATACTAACCCTAACCCTAATACTAACCCTAACCCAAAACATAAAACTAGCCTAAAACTTAGCCTAAACCAAGATCTAACCATAACCCTAAAGCTAAATCCGACCCCAACCACTACACAAAGCCTAACCGAAACCCGAAAACTAACCCTAACCCTAACACTAGCAATTGCCGTAGACCTCACCTTAACCCTTACCCCAACCCTAGCCTTAGCACTAGACGTTAGCCTAATCCTAAACCTAACATTACCACTAACAATAAACCTGAACTTAAAGCTAAACTAAACCCAAAACACTACACAAGGCTAAACCCTAACCCTAACCCTAACCCTTACCCTAATCCTAAAACTTACGTTAACCCTAGACTTAGTTCTTATCCTAAACGTAAACCTAAACCAAAACCTAACCCTACCACTAACCTAAACCATAAACCTAAAACTAAACCAACCCCCATCCACTACACAAAGCTAAACCAAAACCCTAACCCTAACCCTAACCCTAACCCTAACCCTAACCCTAACCCTAACCCTAACCCTAACCCTAAATCTTACGTTAAACCTAGACTTAGGTCTACTCCTAAACCTAACTCTAAACCTAACCGTACCACTAACATAAACCCTAAACCTTAAGCTAAACCCAGTCCCAACCACTAACAAAAACCTAAACGGAACCGTAACCCTAACCCTAACCCTTACCCTAATCCTAAAACTTACGGAAACCCCAGACTTAGTTCTTACCCTAAGCATAAACCCAAACCAAAACCTAACCCTACCACTAAGCTAAACCATAAACCTAAAGCTAAACCAACCCCCATCCACTACACAAAGCTAAACCAAAACCCTAACCCTAACCCTAACCCTAACCCTAACCCTAATCCTAACCCTAACCCTAACTTTAATCCTAACCATAACCCTAACCGTAAATCTTACGTTAAACCAAGACTTAGGTCTACTCCTAAACCTAACTCTAAACCTATCCGTACCACTAACATAAACCCTAAACCTTAAGCTAAACCCAGTACCAACCACTACCCAAAACCTAAACGAAACCCTAACCCTAAACCTAACCCTAACCTAAACCCTAACCCTAAAACTTACGTTAACCCTAGACTTAGTTCTTACACTAGAGCGTAAACCTAAACCAAAACCTAACCCTACCACTAACCTAAACCATAAACCTAAAGCTAAACCAACCCCCATCCACTACACAAAGCTAAACAAAAACCCTAACCCTAACCCTAACCCTAATCCTAACCCTAAATCTTACGTTAAACCTAGACTTAGGTCTACTCCTAAACCTAACTCTAAACCTAACCGTACCACTAACATAAACCCTAAACCTTAAGCTAAACCCAGTCCCAATCACTAACCAAAACCTAAACGAAACCGTAACCCTAACCCTAACCCTTACCCTAATCCTAAAACTTACGTTAACCCTAGACTTAGTTCTTACCCTAAGCATAAACCCAAACCAAAACCTAACCCTACCACTAACCTAAACCATAAACCTAAAGCTAAACCAACCACCATTCACTACATAAAGCTAAACCAAAACCCTAACCCTAACCCTAACCCTAACCCTAACCCTAACCCTAACCCTAACCCTAAAACTTACTTTAAGCCTAGACTTAGTTCTTACCTTAAGCGTAAACCTAAACCAAAACCTAACCCTACCACTAACCTAAACCATAAACCTAAAGCTAAACCAACCCCCATCCACTACACAAAGCTAAACCAAAACCCTAACCCTAACCCTAACCCTAACCCTAACCCTAACCCTAAATCTTACGTTAAACCTAGACTTAGGTCTACTCCTAAACCTAACTCTAAACCTAACCGTACCACTAACATAAACCCTAAACCTTAAGCTAAACTCAGTCCCAACCACTAACCAAAACCTAAACGAAACCCTAACCCTAACCCTTACCCTAATCCTAAAACTTACGTTAACCCTAGACTTAGTTCTTACCTTAAGCGTAAAACTAAACCAAAACCTAACCCTACCACTAACCTAAACCATAAACGTAAAGCTAAAACAACCCCCATCCACTACACAAAGCTAAACCAAAACCCTAACCCTAACCCTAACCCTAACCCTAACCCTAACCCTAACCGTAAATCTTACGTTAAACCAAGACTTAGGTCTACTCCTAAACCTAACTCTAAACCTATCCGTACCACTAACATAAACCCTAAACCTTAAGCTAAACCCAGTACCAACCACTACCCAAAACCTAAACGAAACCCTAACCCTAAACCTAACCCTAACCTAAACCCTAACCCTAAAACTTACGTTAACCCTAGACTTAGTTCTTACCCTAGAGCGTAAACCTAAACCAAAACCTAACCCTACCGCTAACCTAAACCATAAACCTAAAGCTAAACCAACCCCCATCCACTACACAAAGCTAAACCAAAACCCTAACCCTAACCCTAACCCTAACCCTAACCCTAAAACTTACGTTAAACCTAGACTTAGGTCTACTCCTAAACCTAACTCTAAACCTAACCGTACCACTAACATAAACCCTAAACCTTAAGCTAAACCCAGTCCCAACCACTAACCAAAACCTAAACGAAACCCTAACCCTAAACCTAACCCTTACCCTAATCCTAAAACTTACGTTAACCCTAGACTTAGTTCTTACCCTAAGCATAAACCCAACCCAAAACCTAACCCTACCACTAACCTAAACCATAAACCTAAAGCTAAACCAACCACCATTCACTACACAAAGCTAAACCAAAACCCTAACCCTAACCCTAACCCTAACCCTAACCCTAACCCTAACCCTAACCCTAACCCTAACCCTAACCCTAACCCTAACCCTAACCCTAAAACTTACTTTAAGCCTAGACTTAGTTCTTACCTTAAGCGTAAACCTAAACCAAAACCTAACCCTACCACTAACCTAAACCATAAACCTAAAGCTAAACCAACACCCATCCACTACACAAAGCTAAACCAAAACCCTAACCCTAACCCTAACCCTAACCCTAACCCTAACCCTAACCCTAACCCTAACCCTAACCCTAACCCTAACCCTAACCCTAACCCTAACCCTAACCCTAAATCTTACGTTAAACCTAGACTTAGGTCTACCCCTAAACCTAACTCTAAACCTAACCGTACCACTAACATAAACCCTAAACCTTAAGCTAAACCCAGTCCCAACCACTAACCAAAACCTAAACGAAACCCTTACCCTAACCCTAGCCCTAGCTTTAACCCTAACCGTAGCCTTAGGCCTAATCCTACACCTTACCCTAAGCCTAACCTTACAACTAACACAAAACCTAAACCGAAAGCTAAACCCAACCCCAAACACTCACCAAACCCTAAAAAACACCCTAATCCTAACCCTATCCCTAACCCTAAACAAAAACCAAACCCTAACCCTAAACCTAATCCTAACTCTAACCCTAGCCTAAACACTAACCCTAACCCTCATGTTAACCATAGACTTAGCTGTAACCCTAAACCTAACACGAAACCTAACCCTAGACCTAACTCTAGACTTAGGTCTAAACATAAGCCTTACACTAAATCTAACCCTACCACTAATACTAACCCTAAACCTAAACCTAATCTCCACTACTTATCAAACCCTAACCAAAAAACCCAACCCTAACCCTTAACATAACCCTAATCCTAAACCTAACCCTAACCCTAATACTAACCCTAACCCTAATACTAACCCTAACCCAAAACATAAAACTAGCCTAAAACTTAGCCTAAACCAAGATCTAACCATAACCCTAAAGCTAAATCGGACCCCAACCACTACACAAAGCCTAACCGAAACCCGAAAACTAACCCTAAACCTAACACTAGCAATTGCCGTAGACCTCACCTTAACCCTTACCCCAACCCTAGCCTTAGCACTAGACGTTAGCCTAATCCTAAACCTAACATTACCACTAACAATAAACCTGAACTTAAAGCTAAACTAAACCCAAAACACTACACAAGGCTAAACCCTAACCCTAACCCTAACCCTTACCCTAATCCTAAAACTTACGTTAACCCTAGACTTAGTTCTTATCCTAAACGTAAACCTAAACCAAAACCTAACCCTACCACTAACCTAAACCATAAACCTAAAACTAAACCAACCCCCATCCACTACACAAAGCTAAACCAAAACCCTAACCCTAACCCTAACCCTAACCCTAACCCTAACCCTAACCCTAACCCTAACCCTAACCCTAACCCTAACCCTAAATCTTACGTTAAACCTAGACTTAGGTCTACTCCTAAACCTAACTCTAAACCTAACCGTACCACTAACATAAACCCTAAACCTTAAGCTAAACCCAGTCCCAACCACTAACAAAAACCTAAACGGAACCGTAACCCTAACCCTAACCCTTACCCTAATCCTAAAACTTACGGAAACCCCAGACTTAGTTCTTACCCTAAGCATAAACCCAAACCAAAACCTAACCCTACCACTAAGCTAAACCATAAACCTAAAGCTAAACCAACCCCCATCCACTACACAAAGCTAAACCAAAACCCTAACCCTAACCCTAACCCTAACCCTAACCCTAATCCTAACCCTAACCCTAACTTTAATCCTAACCATAACCCTAACCGTAAATCTTACGTTAAACCAAGACTTAGGTCTACTCCTAAACCTAACTCTAAACCTATCCGTACCACTAACATAAACCCTAAACCTTAAGCTAAACCCAGTACCAACCACTACCCAAAACCTAAACGAAACCCTAACCCTAAACCTAACCCTAACCTAAACCCTAACCCTAAAACTTACGTTAACCCTAGACTTAGTTCTTACACTAGAGCGTAAACCTAAACCAAAACCTAACCCTACCACTAACCTAAACCATAAACCTAAAGCTAAACCAACCCCCATCCACTACACAAAGCTAAACAAAAACCCTAACCCTAACCCTAACCCTAATCCTAACCCTAAATCTTACGTTAAACCTAGACTTAGGTCTACTCCTAAACCTAACTCTAAACCTAACCGTACCACTAACATAAACCCTAAACCTTAAGCTAAACCCAGTCCCAATCACTAACCAAAACCTAAACGAAACCGTAACCCTAACCCTAACCCTTACCCTAATCCTAAAACTTACGTTAACCCTAGACTTAGTTCTTACCCTAAGCATAAACCCAAACCAAAACCTAACCCTACCACTAACCTAAACCATAAACCTAAAGCTAAACCAACCACCATTCACTACATAAAGCTAAACCAAAACCCTAACCCTAACCCTAACCCTAACCCTAACCCTAACCCTAACCCTAAAACTTACTTTAAGCCTAGACTTAGTTCTTACCTTAAGCGTAAACCTAAACCAAAACCTAACCCTACCACTAACCTAAACCATAAACCTAAAGCTAAACCAACCCCCATCCACTACACAAAGCTAAACCAAAACCCTAACCCTAACCCTAACCCTAACCCTAACCCTAACCCTAACCCTAAATCTTACGTTAAACCTAGACTTAGGTCTACTCCTAAACCTAACTCTAAACCTAACCGTACCACTAACATAAACCCTAAACCTTAAGCTAAACTCAGTCCCAACCACTAACCAAAACCTAAACGAAACCCTAACCCTAACCCTTACCCTAATCCTAAAACTTACGTTAACCCTAGACTTAGTTCTTACCTTAAGCGTAAAACTAAACCAAAACCTAACCCTACCACTAACCTAAACCATAAACGTAAAGCTAAAACAACCCCCATCCACTACACAAAGCTAAACCAAAACCCTAACCCTAACCCTAACCCTAACTCTAAAGTTTACGTTTAACCTAGACTTAGGTCTAATCCTAAACCTAACTCTAAACCTAACCGTACCACTAACATAAACCCTAAACCTTAAGCTAAACCCAGTCCCAACCACTAACCAAAACCTAAACGAAACCCTTACCCTAACCCTAGCCCTAGCTTTAACCCTAACCGTAGCCTTAGGCCTAATCCTACACCTTACCCTAAGCCTAACCTTACAACTAACACAAAACCTAAACCGAAAGCTAAACCCAACCCCAAACACTCACCAAACCCTAAAAAACACCCTAATCCTAACCCTATCCCTAACCCTAAACAAAAACCAAACCCTAACCCTAAACCTAATCCTAACTCTAACCCTAGCCTAAACACTAACCCTAACCCTCATGTTAACCATAGACTTAGCTGTAACCCTAAACCTAACACGAAACCTAACCCTAGACCTAACTCTAGACTTAGGTCTAAACATAAGCCTTACACTAAACCTAACTCTACCACTAATACTAACCCTAAACCTAAACCTAATCTCCACTACTTATCAAACCCTAACCAAAAAACCCAACCCTAACCATTAACATAACCCTAATCCTAAACCTAACCCTAACCCTAATACTAACCCTAACCCTAATACTAACCCTAACCCAAAACATAAAACTAGCCTAAAACTTAGCCTAAACCAAGATCTAACCATAACCCTAAAGCTAAATCCGACCCCAACCACTACACAAAGCCTAACCGAAACCCGAAAACTAACCCTAACCCTAACCCTAGCAATTGCCCTAGACCTCACCTTAACCCTTACCCCAACCCTAGCCTTAGCACTAGACGTTAGCCTAATCCTAAACCTAACATTACCACTAACAATAAACCTGAACTTAAAGCTAAACTAAACCCAAAACACTACACAAGGCTAAACCCTAACCCTAACCCTAACCCTTACCCTAATCCTAAAACTTACGTTAACCCTAGACTTAGTTCTTACCCTAAGCATAAACCCAAACCAAAACCTAACCCTACCACTAACCTAAACCATAAACCTAAAGCTAAACCAACCACCATTCACTACACAAAGCTAAACCAAAACCCTAACCCTAACCCTAACCCTAACCCTAACCCTAACCCTAAAACTTACTTTAAGCCTAGACTTAGTTCTTACCTTAAGCGTAAACCTAAACCAAAACCTAACCCTACCACTAACCTAAACCATAAACCTAAAGCTAAACCAACCCCCATCCACTACACAAAGCTAAACCAAAACCCTAACCCTAACCCTAACCCTAACCCTAACCCTAACCCTAACCCTAACCCTAACCCTAAATCTTACGTTAAACCTAGACTTAGGTCTACTCCTAAACCTAACTTTAACCTAACCGTACCACTAACATAAACCCTAAACCTTAAGCTAAACTCAGTCCCAACCACTAACCAAAACCTAAACGAAACCCTAACCCTAACCCTTACCCTAATCCTAAAACTTACGTTAACCCTAGACTTAGTTCTTACCTTAAGCGTAAAACTAAACCAAAACCTAACCCTACCACTAACATAAACCATAAACGTAAAGCTAAAACAACCCCCATCCACTACACAAAGCTAAACCAAAACCCTAACCCTTACCCTAATCCTAAAACATACGAAAACCCCAGACTTAGTTCTTATCCTGAACGTAAATCTAAACCAAAACCTAACCCTACCACTAACCTAAACCATAAACCTAAAGCTAAACCAACCACCATTCACTACACAAAGCTAAACCAAAACCCTAACCCTAACCCTAACCCTAACCCTAACCCTAACCCTAACCCTAAATCTTACGTTAAACCTAGACTTAGGTCTACTCCTAAACCTAACTCTGAACCTAACCGTACCACTAACATAAACCCTAAACCGTAAGCTAAACCCAGTCCCAACCACTAACCAAAACCTAAACGAAACCCTAACCCTAACCCTTACCCTAATCCTAAAACTTACGTTAACCCTAGACTTAGTTCTTACCTTAAGCGTAAAACTAAACCAAAACCTAACCCTACCACTAAGCTAAACCATAAACGTAAAGCTAAAACAACCCCCATCCACTACACAAAGCTAAACCAAAACCCTAACCCTAACCCTAACCCTAACTCTAAAGTTTACGTTTAACCTAGACTTAGGTCTAATCCTAAACCTAACTCTAAACCTAACCGTACCACTAACATAAACCCTAAACCTTAAGCTAAACCCAGTCCCAACCACTAACCAAAACCTAAACGAAACCCTTACCCTAACCCTAGCCCTAGCTTTAACCCTAACCGTAGCCTTAGGCCTAATCCTACACCTTACCCTAAGCCTAACCTTACAACTAACACAAAACCTAAACCGAAAGCTAAACCCAACCCCAAACACTCACCAAACCCTAAAAAACACCCTAATCCTAACCCTATCCCTAACCCTAAACAAAAACCAAACCCTAACCCTAAACCTAATCCTAACTCTAACCCTAGCCTAAACACTAACCCTAACCCTCATGTTAACCATAGACTTAGCTGTAACCCTAAACCTAACACGAAACCTAACCCTAGACCTAACTCTAGACTTAGGTCTAAACATAAGCCTTACACTAAACCTAACTCTACCACTAATACTAACCCTAAACCTAAACCTAATCTCCACTACTTATCAAACCCTAACCAAAAAACCCAACCCTAACCATTAACATAACCCTAATCCTAAACCTAACCCTAACCCTAATACTAACCCTAACCCTAATACTAACCCTAACCCAAAACATAAAACTAGCCTAAAACTTAGCCTAAACCAAGATCTAACCATAACCCTAAAGCTAAATCCGACCCCAACCACTACACAAAGCCTAACCGAAACCCGAAAACTAACCCTAACCCTAACCCTAACCCTAGCAATTGCCCTAGACCTCACCTTAACCCTTACCCCAACCCTAGCCTTAGCACTAGACGTTAGCCTAATCCTAAACCTAACATTACCACTAACAATAAACCTGAACTTAAAGCTAAACTAAACCCAAAACACTACACAAGGCTAAACCCTAACCCTAACCCTAACCCTAACCCTTACCCTAATCCTAAAACTTACGTTAACCCTAGACTTAGTTCTTACCCTAAGCATAAACCCAAACCAAAACCTAACCCTACCACTAACCTAAACCATAAACCTAAAGCTAAACCAACCACCATTCACTACACAAAGCTAAACCAAAACCCTAACCCTAACCCTAACCCTAACCCTAACCCTAAAACTTACTTTAAGCCTAGACTTAGTTCTTACCTTAAGCGTAAACCTAAACCAAAACCTAACCCTACCACTAACCTAAACCATAAACCTAAAGCTAAACCAACCCCCATCCACTACACAAAGCTAAACCAAAACCCTAACCCTAACCCTAACCCTAACCCTAAATCTTACGTTAAACCTAGACTTAGGTCTACTCCTAAACCTAACTTTAACCTAACCGTACCACTAACATAAACCCTAAACCTTAAGCTAAACTCAGTCCCAACCACTAACCAAAACCTAAACGAAACCCTAACCCTAACCCTTACCCTAATCCTAAAACTTACGTTAACCCTAGACTTAGTTCTTACCTTAAGCGTAAAACTAAACCAAAACCTAATCCTACCACTAACCTAAACCATAAACGTAAAGCTAAAACAACCCCCATCCACTACACAAAGCTAAACCAAAACCCTAACCCTAACCCTAACTCTAAAGTTTACGTTTAACCTAGACTTAGGTCTAATCCTAAACCTAACTCTAAACCTAACCGTACCACTAACATAAAAGCTAAACCTTAAGCTAAACCCAGTCCCAACCACTAACCAAAACCTAAACGAAACCCTTACCCTAACCCTAACCCTAGCTTTAACCCTAACCGTAGCCTTAGGCCTAATCCTACACCTTACCCTAAGCCTAACCTTACAACTAACACAAAACCTAAACCGAAAGCTAAACCCAACCCCAAACACTCACCAAACCCTAAAAAACACCCTAATCCTAACCCTATCCCTAACCCTAAACAAAAACCAAACCCTAACCCTAAACCTAATCCTAACTCTAACCCTAGCCTAAACACTAACCCTAACCCTCTTGTTAACCATAGACTTAGCTGTAACCCTAAACCTAACACGAAACCTAACCCTAGACCTAACTCTAGACTTAGGTCTAAACATAAGCCTTACACTAAACCTAACTCTACCACTAATACTAACCCTAAACCTAAACCTAATCTCCACTACTTATCAAACCCTAACCAAAAAACCCAGCCCTAACCCTTAACATAACCCTAATCCTAAACCTAACCCTAACCCTAATACTAACCCTAACCCTAATACTAACCCTAACCCAAAACATAAAACTAGCCTAAAACTTAGCCTAAACCAAGATCTAACCATAACCCTAAAGCTAAATCCGACCCCAACCACTACACAAAGCCTAACCGAAACCCGAAAACTAACCCTAACCCTAATACTAACCCTAACCCAAAACATAAAACTAGCCTAAAACTTAGCCTAAACCAAGATCTAACCATAACCCTAAAGCTAAATCCGACCCCAACCACTACACAAAGCCTAACCGAAACCCGAAAACTAACCCTAACCCTAACCCTAGCAATTGCCCTAGACCTCACCTTAACCCTTACCCCAACCCTAGCCTTAGCACTAGACGTTAGCCTAATCCTAAACCTAACATTACCACTAACAATAAACCTGAACTTAAAGCTAAACTAAACCCAAAACACTACACAAGGCTAAACCCTAACCCTAACCCTAACCCTTACCCTAATCCTAAAACTTACGTTAACCCTAGACTTAGTTCTTATCCTAAACGTAAACCTAAACCAAAACCTAACCCTACCACTAACCTAAACCATAAACCTAAAACTAAACCAACCCCCATGCACTACACAAAGCTAAACCAAAACCCTAACCCTAACCCTAACCCTAACCCTAACCCTAACCCTAACCCTAACCCTAACCCTAAATCTTACGTTAAACCTAGACTTAGGTCTACTCCTAAACCTAACTCTAAACCTAACCGTACCACTAACATAAACCCTAAACCTTAAGCTAAACCCAATTCCAACCACTAACAAAAACCTAAATGGAACCATAACCCTAACCCTAACCCTTACCCTAATCCTAAAACTTACGAAAACCCCAGACTTCGTTCTTACCCTAAGCATAAACCCAAACCAAAACCTAACCCTACCACTAAGCTAAACCATAAACCTAAAGCTAAACCAACCCCCATCAACTACACAAAGCTAAACCAAAACCCTAACCCTAACCCTAACCCTAATTCTAACCCTAACCCTAACTTTAACCCTAACCCTAACCCTAACCGTAAATCTTACGTTAAACCAAGACTTAGGTCTACTCCTAAACCTAACTCTAAACCTAACCGTACCACTAACATAAACCCTAAACCTTAAGCTAAACCCAGTACCAACCACTAACCAAAACCTAAACGAAACCCTAACCCTAAACCTAACCCTAACCTAAACCCTAACCCTAAAACTTACCTTAACCCTAGACTTAGTTCTTACACTAGAGCGTAAACCTAAACCAAAATCTAACCCTACCACTAACCTAAACCATAAACCTAAAGCTAAACCAACCCCCATCCACTACACAAAGCTAAACCAAAACCCTAACCCTAACCTTACCCTAATCCTAACCCTAAATCTTACGTTAAACCTAGACTTAGGTCTACTCCTAAACCTAACTCTAAACCTAACCGTACCACTAACATAAACCCTAAACCTTAAGCTAAACCCAGTCCCAACCACTAACCAAAACCTAAACGAAACCGTAACCCTAACCCTAACCCTTACCCTAATCCTAAAACTTACGTTAACCCTAGACTTAGTTCTTACCCTAAGCATAAACCCAAACCAAAACCTAACCCTACCACTAACCTAAACCATAAACCTAAAGCTAAACCAACCACCATTCACTTCACAAAGCTAAACCAAAACCCTAACCCTAACCCTAACCCTAAAACTTACTTTAAGCCTAGACTTAGTTCTTACCTTAAGCGTAAACCTAAGTCAAAACCTAACCCTACCACTAACCTAAACCATAAACCTAAAGCTAAACCAACCCCCATCCACTACACAAAGCTAAACCAAAACCCTAACCCTAACCCTAACCCTAACCCTAACCCTAACCCTAACCCTAAATCTTACGTTAAACCTAGACTTAGGTCTACTCCTAAACCTAACTCTAAACCTAACCGTACCACTAACATAAACCCTAAACCTTAACCTAAACCCAGTCCCAACCACTAACCAAAACCTAAACGAAACCCTAACCCTAACCCTAACCCTTACCCTAATCCTAAAACTTACGTTAACCCTAGACTTAGTTCTTACCCTAAGCATAAAACTAAACCAAAACCTAACCCTACCACTAACCTAAACCATAAACCTAAAGCTAAAACAACCCCCAACCACTACACAAAGCTAAACCAAAACCCTAACCCTAACCCTAACTCTAACCCTAACCCTAACTCTAAAGTTTACGTTTAACCTAGACTTAGGTCTAATCCTAAACCTAACTCTAAACCTAACCGTACCACTAACATAAACCCTAAACCTTAAGCTAAACCCAGTCCCAACCACTAACCAAAACCTAAACGAAACCCTTACCCTAACCCTAGCCCTAGCTTTAACCCTAACCGTAGCCTTAGGCCTAATCCTACACCTTACCCTAAGCCTAACCTTACAACTAACACAAAACCTAAACCGAAAGCTAAACCCAACCCCAAACACTCACCAAACCCTAAAAAACACCCTAATCATAACCCTATCCCCAACCCTAAACAAAAACCAAACCCTAACCCTAAAACTAACCCTAACTCTAACCCTAGCCTAAACACTAACCCTAACCCTCATGTTAACCATAGACTTAGCCGTAATCCTAAACCTAACACGAAACCTAACCCTGGACCTAACTCTAGACTTAGGTCTAAACATAAGCCTTACACTAAACCTAACCCTACCACTAATACTAACCCTAAACCTAAACCTAATCTCCACTACTTATCAAACCCTAACCAAAAACCCCAACCCTAACCCTTAACATAATCCTAATCCTAAACCTAACCCTAACCCTAATACTAACCCTAACCCAAAACATAAAACTAGCCTAAAACTTAGCCTAAACCAAGATCTAACCATAACCCTAAAGCTAAATCCGACCCCAACCACTACACAAAGCCTAACCGAAACCCGAAAACTAACCCTAACCCTAACACTAGCAATTGCCGTAGACCTCACATTAACCCTTACCCCAACCCTAGCCTTAGCACTAGACGTTAGCCTAATCCTAAACCTAACATTACTACTAACAATGAACCTGAACTTAAAGCTAAACTAAACCCAAAACACTACACAAGGCTAAACCCTAACCCTAACCCTAGCCCTTACCCTAATCCTAAAACTTACGTTAACCCTAGACTTAGTTCTTATCCTAAACGTAAACCTAAACCAAAACCTAACCCTACCACTAACCTAAACCATAAACCTAAAACTAAACCAACCCCCATCCACTACACAAAGCTAAACCAAAACCCTAACCCTAACCCTAACCCTAACCCTAACCCTAACCCTAACCCTAACCCTAACCCTAAATCTTACGTTAAACCTAGACTTAGGTCTACTCCTAAACCTAACTCTAAACCTAACCGTACCACTAACATAAACCTTAAACCTTAAGCTAAACCCAGTCCCAACCACTAACCAAAACCTAAACGAAAACCTAACCCTAAACCTAACCTTAACCTAAACCCTAACCCTAAAGCTTACGTTAACCCTAGACTTAGTTCTTACCCTAAGCGTAAACCTAAACCAAAACCTAACCCTACCACTAACCTAAACCATAAACCTAAAGCTAAACCAACCCCCATCCACTACACAAAGCAAAACCAAAACCCTAACATTAACCCTAACCCTATACCTTACGCTAACCCTAAAATTTACATTAAACCTAGACTTAGGTCTAATCCTAAACCTAACTAAAAACATAACCATACCACTAACATAAACCCTAAACCTTAAGCTAAACCTAGTCCCAACCACTAACCAAAACCTAAACGAAACCCTAACCCTAACCCTAGCCCTAGCTTTAACCCTAAACGTTACCTTAGGCCTAATCCTACACCTTCCCCTAAGCCTAACCTTACAACTAACACAAAACCTAAACCGAAAGTTAAACCCAACCCCAAACACTCACCAAACCCTAAAAAACACCCTAATCCTAACCCTATCCCTAACCCTAAACAAAAACCAAACCCTAACCCTAAACCTAATCCTAACTCTAACCCTAGCCTAAACACTAACCCTAACCCTCATGTTAACCATAGACTTAGCCATAACGTTAAACCTAACACGAAACCTAACCCTAGACCTAACTCTAGACTTAGGTCTAAACATAAGCCTTACACTAAACCTAACCCTACCACTAATACTAACACTAAATCTAAACCTAATCTGCACTACTTGTCAAACCCTAACCAAAAACCCCAACCCTAACCCTTAACATAACCCTAATCCTAAACCTAACCCTAACCCTAATACTAACCCTAATACTAACCCTAACCCAAAACATAAAACTAGCCTAAAACTTAGCCTAAACCAAGATCTAACCATAACCCTAAAGCTAAATCCGACCCCAACCACTACACGAAGCCTAACCGAAACCCGAAAACTAACCCTAACCCTAACCCTAGCAATTGCCCTAGTCCTCACCTTAAACCTTACCCCAACCCTAGCATTAGCACTAGACGTTAGCCTAATCCTAAACCTAACATTACTACTAACAATAAATCTGAACCTAAAGCTAAACTAAACCCAAAACACTACACAAAGCTAAACCCTAACCCTAACCCTTACCCTAATCCTAAAACTTACGTTAACCCCAGACTTAGTTCTTACCCTAAACGTAAACCTAAACCAAAACCTACCCCTACCACTAACCTAAACCATAAACCTAAAGCTAAACCAAACACCATCCACTACACAAAGCTAAACCAAAACCCTAACCCTAACCCTAACCCTAAACCTAATCCTAATCCTAATCCTAACCCTAAATCTTACGTTAAACCTAGACTTAGGTCTACTCCTAAACCTAACTCTAAACCTAACCGTACCACTAACATAAACCATAAACCTTAAGCTAAACCCAGTCCCAACCACTAACCAAAACCTAAACGAAACCCTATCCGTAACCCTAGCCCTAGCTTTAACCCTAACCTTAGCCTTAGGCCTAATCCTATACCTTACCCTAAGCCTAACCTTACAACTAACACAAAACCTAAACCGAAAGCTAAACCCAACCCCAAACACTCACCAAACCCTAAAAAACACCCTAATCATAACCCTATCCCCAACCCTAAACAAAAACCAAACCCTAACCCTAAACCTAATCCTAACTCTAACCCTAGCCTAAACACTAACCCTAACCCTCATGTTAACCATAGACTTAGCCGTAACGCTAAACCTAACACGAAACCTAACCCTAGACCTAACTCTAGACTTAGGTCTAAACATAAGCCTTACACTAAACCTAACCCTTCCACTCATACTAATCCTAAACCTAAACCTAATCTCCACTACTTATCAAACCCTAACCAAAAAACCCAACCCTAACCCTTAACATAACCCTAATCCTAAACCTAACCCTAACCATAATACTAACCCTAACCCAAAACATAAAACTAGCCTAAAACTTAGCCTAAACCAAGATCTAACCATAACCCTAAAGCTAAATCCGACCCCAACTACTACACAAAGCCTGACCGAAACCCGAAAACTAACCCTAACCCTAACCCTAGCAATTGCCCTAGACCTCACCTTAACCCTTACCCCAACCCTAGCCTTAGCACTAAACCTTAGCCTAATCCTAAACCTAACATTACCACTAACAATGAACCTGAACTTAAAGCTAAACTAAACCCAAAACACTACACAAGGCTAAACACTAACCCTAACCCTAACCCTAACCCTTACCATAATGATAAAACTTACGTTAACCCTAGACTTAGTTCTTATCCTAAACGTAAACCTAAACCAAAACCTAACCCTACCACTAACCTAAACGATAAACCCAAAGCTAAATCAACACCTATCCACTACACATAGCTAAACCAAAACCCTAACCCTAACCCTAAATCTTACGTTAAACCTAGACTTAGGTCTACTCCTAAACCTAACTCTAAACCTAACCGTACCACTAACATAAACCCTAAACCTTAAGCTAAACCCAGTCCCAACGACTAACAAAAACCTAAACGGAACCGTAACCCTAACCCTAACCCTTACCCTAATCCTAAAACTTACGTTAACTCTAGACTTAGTTCTTACCCTAAGCATAAACCCAAACCAAAACCTAACCCTACCACTAACCTAAACCATAAACCTAAAGCTAAACCAACCCCCATCCACTACACAAAGCTAAACGAAAACCCTAACCCTAACCCTAACCCTAACCCATAACATAACCCTAATCCAAAACCTAACCCTAACCCTAATACTAACCCTAACCCTAATACTAACCCTTACCCAAAACATAAAACTAGCCTAAAACTTAGCCTAAACCAAGACCTAACCATAACCCTAAAGCTAAATCTGACCCCAAACACTAAACAAAGCCTAACCGAAACCCGAAAACTAACGCTAACCCTAACCCTAGCAATTGCCGTAGACCTCACCTTAACCCTTACCCCAACCCTAGCCTTAGCACTAGACGTTAGCCTAATCCTAAACCTAACATTACCACTAACAATAAACCTGAACTTAAAGCTAAACTAAACCCAAAACACTACACAAGGCTAAACCCTAACCCTAACCCTAACCGTAACCCTTACCGTAATCCTAAAACTTACGTTAACCCCAGACTTAGTTCTTATCCTAAACGTAAACCTAAACCAAAACCTAACCCTACCACTAACCTAAACCATAAACCTAAAGCTAAACCAACCCCCATCCACTACACAAAGCTAAACCAAAACCCTAACCCTAACCCTAACCCTAACCCTAACCCTAATCCTAACTGTAAATCGTACGTTAAACCTAGACTTAGGTCTACTCCTAACCTAACTCTAAACCTAACCATACCACTAACATAAACCCTAAACCTTAAGCTAAACCCAGTTCCAACCACTAACCAAAACCTAAATGAAACCCTAACCCTAAACCTAACCCTAACCTAAACCCTAACCCTAAAACTTACATTAACCCTAGACTTAGTTCTTACCCTAAGCGTAAACCTAAACCAAAACCTAACCCTACCACTAACCTAAACCATAAACCTAAAGCTAAACCAACCACCATTCACTACACAAAGCTAAACCAAAACCCTAACCCTAACCCTAACCCTAACACTAACCCTAACCCTAACCCTAACCCTAACCCTAACCCTAACCCTAACCCTAAAACTTACTTTAAGCCTAGACTTAGTTCTTACCTAAAGCGTAAACCTAAACCAAAACCTAACCCTACCACTAACCTAAACCATAAATCTAAAGCTAAACCAACCCCCATCCACTACACAAAGCTAAACCAAAACCCTAACCCTAACCCTAACCCTAACCCTTACGCTAACCCTAAAATTTACGTTAAACCTAGACTTAGGTCTAATCCTAAACCTAACACTAAACCTAACCGTACCACTAACATAAACCCTAAACCTTAAGCTAAACCCAGTCCCAACCACTAACCAAAACCTAAACGAAACCCTAACCCTAACCCTTACCCTAATCCTAAAACTTACGTTAACCCTAGACTTAGTTCTTACCCTAAGCATAAAACTAAACCAAAACCTAACCCTACCACTAACCTAAACCATAAACCTAAAGCTAAAACAACCCCCATCCACTACACAAAGCTAAACCAAAACCCTAACCCTAACCCTAACTCTAACCCTAACCCTAACTCTAAATTTTACGTTTAACCTAGACTTAGGTCTAATCCTAAACCTAACTCTAAACCTAACCGTACCACTAACATAAACCCTAAACCTTAAGCTAAACCCAGTACCAACCACTAACCCAAACCTAAACGAAACCCTTACCCTAACCCTAGCCCTAGCTTTAACCCTAACCGGAGCCTTAGGCCTAATCCTACACCTTACCCTAAGCCTAACCTTACAACTAACACAAAACCTAAACCGAAAGCTAAACCCAAACAAAAACACTCACCAAACCCTTAAAAACACCCTAATCCTAACCCTATCCCTAACCCTAAACAAAAACCAAACCCTAACCCTAAACCTAATCCTAACTCTAACCCTAGCCTAAACACTAACCCTAACCCTCATGTTAACCATAGACTTAGCCATAACCTTAAACCTAACACGAAACCTAACCCTAGACCTAACTCTAGACTTAGGTCTAAACATAAGCCTTACACTAAACCTAACCCTACCACTAATACTAACCTTAAACCTAAACCTAAACTCCATTACTTATCAAATACTAACCAAAAACCCCAACCCTAACCCTTAACATAACCCTAATCCTAAACCTAACCCTAACCCTAATACTAACCCTAACCCTAATACTAACCCTAACCCAAAACATAAAACTAGCCTAAAACTTAGCCTAAACCAAGATCTAACCATAACCCTAAAGCTAAATCCGACCCCAACCACTACACAAAGCCTAACCGAAACCCGAAAACTAACCCTAACCCTAACCCTAGCAATTGCCGTAGACCTCACCTTAACCCTTACCCCAACCCTAGCCTTAGCACTAAACGTTAGCCTAATCCTAAACCTAACATTACCACTAACAATAAACCTGAACTTAAAGCTAAATTAAACCCAAAACACTACACAAGGCTAAACCCTAACCCTAACCCTAACCCTAACCCTTACCCTAATCCTAAAACTTACGTTAACCCTAGACTTAGTTCTTATCCTAAACGTAAACCTAAACCAAAACCTAACCCTACCACTAACCTAAAACATAAACCTAAAGCTAAACCAACCCCCATCCACTACACAAAACAAAACCAAAACCCTAACCCTAACCCTAACCCTAACCCTAACCCTAACCCTAACCCTAACCCTAACCCTAACCCTAACCTAACCCTAACCCTAACCCTAAATCTTACGTTAAACCTAGACTTAGGTCTACTCCTAAACCTAACTCTAAATCTAACCGTAACACTAACATAAACCTTAAACCTTAAGCTAAACCCAGTCCCAACCACTAACCAAAACCTAAACGAAACCCTAACCCTAACCCTAGCCCTAGCTTTAACCCTAACCGTAGCCTTAGGCCTAATCCTACACCTTACCCTAAGCCTAACCTTACAACTAACAAAAAACCTAAACCGAAAGCTAAACCCAAACAAAAACACTCGTCAAACCCTAAAAAACACCCTGATCCTAACCCTATCCCTAACCCTAAACAAAAACCAAACCCTAACCCTAAACCTAATCCTAACTCTAACCCTAGCCTTAACACTAACCCTAACCCTCATGTTAACCATAGACTTAGCCGTAACCCTAAACCTAACACGAAACCTAACCCTAGACCTAACTCTAGACTTAGGTCTAAACATAAGCCTTACACTAAACCTAACCCTACCACTCATACTAACCCTAAACCTAAACCTAATCTCCACCTCTTATCAAATCCTAACCAAAAACCCCAACCCTAACCCTTTAACATAACCCTAAACCTAACCCTAATTCTAACCCTAACCCTAATACTAACCCTAACCCAAATTATAACACTAGCCTAAAACTTAGCCTAAACCAAGATCTAACCATAACCCTAAAGCTAAATTCGACCCCAACCACTACACAAAGCCTAACCGAAACCCGAAAACTAACCCTAACCCTAACCCTAGCAATTGCCCTAGTCCTCACCTTAACCCTTACCCCAACCCTAGCCTTAGCACTAGACGTTAGCCTAATCCTAAACCTAACATTACTACTAACAATAAACCTGAATCTAAAGCTAAACTAAACCCAAAACACTACACAAGGCTAAACCCTAACACTAACCCTAACCCTTACCCTAATCCTAAAACTTACGTTAACCCCAGACTTAGTTCTTACCCTAAGCATAAACCTAAACCAGAACCTACCCCTACCACTAACCTAAACCATAAATCTAAAGCTAAACCAACCCCCATCCACTACACAAAGCTAAACCAAAACCCTAACCCTAACCCTAACCCTAACTCTAAATCTTACGTTAAACCTAGACTTAGGTCTACTCCTAAACCTAACTCTAAACCTAACCGTACCACTAACATAAACCCTAAACCTTAAGCTAAACCTAGTCCCAACCACTAACCAAAACCTAAACGAAACCCTAACCCTAACCCTAGCCCTAGCTTTAACCCTAACCGTAGCCTTAGGCCTAATCCTACACCTTACCCTAAGCCTAACCTTACAACTAACACAAAACCTAAACCGAAAGCTAAACCCAACCCCAAACACTCACCAAACCCTAAAAAACACGCTAATCCTAACCCTATCCCCAACCCTAAACAAAAACCAAACCCTAACCCTAAACCTAATCCTCACTCTAACCCTAGCCTAAACACTAACCCTAACCCTCATGTTAACCATAGACTTAGCCGTAACCTTAAACCTAACACGAAACCTAACCCTAGACCTAACTCTAGACTTAGGTCTAAACATAAGCCTTACACTAAACCTAACCCTACCACTCATACTAATCCTAAACCTAAACCTAATCTCCACCTCTTATCTAACCCTAACCAAAAACCCCAACCCTAACCCTTAACATAACCCTAATCCTAAACCTAACCCTAACCCTAATACTAACCCTAACCCTAATACTAACCCTAACCCAAAACATAAAACTAGCCTAAAACTTAGCCTAAACCAAGATCTAACCATAACCCTAAAGCTAAATCCGACCCCAACCACTACACAAAGCCTAACCGAAACCCGAAAACTAACCCTAACCCTAACCCTAGCAATTGCCGTAGACCTCACCTTAACCCTTACCCCAACCCTAGCCGTAGCACTAGACGTGAGCCTAATCCTAAACCTAATATTACCACTAACAATAAACCTGAACTTAAAGCTAAACGAAACCTAAAACCCTACACAAGGCTAAACCCTAACCCAAACCCTAACCCTAACCCTTACCCTAATCCTAAAACTTACGTTAACCCTAGACTTAGTTCTTATCCTAAACGTAAACCTAAACCAAAACCTAACCCTACCACTAACCTAAATCATACACCTAAAGCTAAACCAACCCCCATCCACTACACAAAGCTAAGCCAAAACCCTAACCCTAACCCTAACCATAACCTTAAATCTTACGTTAAACCTAGACTTAGGTCTACTCCTAAACCTAACTCTAAACCTAACCGTACCACTAACATAAACCTTAAACCTTAAGCTAAACCCAGTCCCAACCACTAACCAAAACCTAAACGAAGCCCTAACCCTAAACCTAACCCTAACCTAAACCCTAACCCTAAAACTTACGTTAACCCTAGACTTAGTTCTTACCCTAAGCGTAAAACTAAATCAAAACCTAACCATACCACTAACCTAAACCATAAACCTAAAGCTAAAACAACCCCCATCCACTACACAAAACTAAACCAAAACCTTAACCCTAACTCTAACCCTAACCCTTACGCTAACCCTAAAATTTACGTTAAACCTAGACTTAGGTCTAATCCTAAACCTAACTCTAATCCTAACCGTACTACTAACATAAACCCTAAACCTTAAGCTAAACCTAGTCCCAACCACTAACCAAAACCTAAACGAAACCCTAACCCTAACCCTAGCCCTAGCTTTAACCCTAACCGTAGCCTTAGGCCTAATCCTACACCTTACCCTAAGCCTAACCTTACAACTAACACAAAACCTAAACCGAAAGCTAAACCCAAACAAAAACACTCACCAAACCCTAAAAAACACCCTAATCCTAACCCTATCCCTAACCCTAAACAAAAACCAAACCCTAACCCTAAACCTAATCCTAACTCTAACCCTAGCCTAAACACTAACCCTAACCCTCATGTTAACCATAGACTTAGCCGTAACCTTAAACCTAACACGAAACCTAACACTAGACCTAACTCTAGACTTAGGTCTAAACATAAGCCTTACACTAAACCTAACCCTACCACTAATACTAACCCTAAACCTAAACCTAATCTCCACCTCTTATCTAACCCTAACCAAAAACCCCAACCCTAACTCTTAACATAACCCTAACCCTAATACTAACCCTAACCCTAATACTAACCCTAATACTAACCCTTATCCAAAACATAGAACTAGCCTAAAACTTAGCCTAAACCAAGATCTAACCATAACCCTAAAGCTAAATCCGACCCCAACCACTACACAAAGCCTAACCGAAACCCGAAAACTAACCCTAACCCTAACCCTAGCAATTGCCCTAGACCTCACCTTAACCCTTACCCCAACCCTAGCCTTACCACTAGACGTTAGCCTAATACTAAACCTAACATTACCACTAACAATAAACCTGAACTTAAAGCTAAACTAAACCCAAAACACTACACAAGGCTAAACCCAAACCCTAACCCTAACCCTAACCCTAACCCTTACCCTAATCCTAAAACTTACGTTAACCCTAGACTTAGTTCTTATCCTAAACGTAAACCTAAACCAAAACCTAACCCTACCACTAACCTAAACCATAAACCTAAAGCTAAACCAACCCCCATCCACTACACAAAGCTAAACCAAAACCCTAACCCTAACCCTAACCCTAACATTAACCCTAACCCTAACCATAAATCTTACGTTAAACCTAGACTTAGGTCTACTCCTAAACCTAACTCTAAACCTAACCGTACCACTAACATAAACCCTAAACCTTAAGCTAAACCCAGTGACAACCACTAACCAAAACCTAAACGAAACCCTAATCCTAACCCTAACCCTAACCTAAACATTAACCCTAAAACTTACGTTAACCCTAGACTTAGTTCTTACCCTAAGCGTAAACCTAAACCAAAACCTAACACTACCACTAACCTAAACCATAAACCTAAAGCTAAAACAACCCCCATCCACTACACAAAGCTAAACCAAAACCCTAACCCTAACCCTAACCCTAACCTTAACCCTAACCCTTACGCTAACCCTAAAATTTACGTTAAGCCTAGACTTAGGTGTACTCCTAAACCTAACTCTAAACCTAACCGTACCACTAATATAAACCCTAAACCTTAAGCTAAACCCAGTACCAACCACTAATAAAAACCTAAACGAAACCCTAACCCTAAACCTAACCCTAACCTAAACCCTAACCCTAAAACTTACGTTAACCCTAGACTTAGTTCTTACCCTAGAGCGTAAACCTAAACCAAAACCTAACCCTACCACTAACCTAAACCATAAACCTAAAGCTAAACCAACCCCCATCCACTACACAAAGCTAAACTAAAACCCTAACCCTAACCCTAACCCTAATCCTAACCGTAACCCTAACCCTAACCCTGACCCTAACCCTAACCCTAACCTAAACCCTAACCCTAAAACTTACGTTAACCCTAGACTTAGTTCTTACCCTAGAGCGTAAACCTAAACCAAAACCTAACCCTACCACTAACCTAAACCATAAACCTAAAGCTAAACCAACCCCCATCCACTACACAAAGCTAAACTAAAACCCTAACCCTAACCCTAATCCTAACCGTAACCCTAACCCTAACCCTGACCCTAACCCTAACCCTAACCCTAACCCTAACCCTAACCCGACCCTAACCCTAACCCTAACCCTAACCCTAACCCTAACCCTAACCCTAAATCTTACGTTAAACCTAGACTTAGGTCTACTCCTAAACCTAACTCTAAACCTAACCGTACCACTAACATAAACCCTAAACCTTAAGCTAAACCCAGTCGCAACCACTAACCAAAACCTAAACGAAACCGTAACCCTAACCCTAACCCTTACCCTAATCCAAAAACTTACGTTAACCCTAGACTTATTTCTTACCCTAAGAATAAACCCAAACCAAAACCTAACCCTACCACTAACCTAACCCATAAACCTAAAGCTAAACCAACCCCCATCCACTACACAAAGCTAAACCAAAACCCTAACCCTAACCCTAACCCTAACCCTAACCCTATCCCTAACCCTAAAACTTACTTTAAGCCTAGACTTAGTTCTTACCCTAAGCGTAAACCTAAACCAAAACCTAACCCTACCACTAACCTAAACCATAAACCTAAAGCTAAAACAACCCCCATCCACTACACAAAGCTAAACCAAAACCCTAACCCTAACTCTACCCCCAACCCTAACCCTAAATCTTACGTTAAACCTAGACTTAGGTCTACTCCTAAACCTAACTCTAAACCTAACCGTACCACTAACATAAACCCTAAACCTTAAGCTAAACCCACTCCCAACCACTAACCAAAACTTAAACGAAACCCTAATCCTAAACGAAACCCTAACCCAAACCCTAACCCTTACCCTAATCCTAAAACTTACGTTAAGCCTAGACTTAGTTCTTACCCTAAGCATTAACCTAAACCAAAACCTAACCCTACCACTAACCTAAACCATAAACCTAAAGCTAAAACTACCCCCATCCACTACACAAAGCTAAACCAAAACCCTAACCCTAACCCTAACCCTAACTCTAACCCTAACCCTAACTCTAAATTTTACGTTTAACCTAGACTTAGGTCTAATCCTAAACGTATCTCAAAACATAACCATACCACTAACATAAACCCTAAACCTTAAGCTAAACCCAGTCCCAACCACTAACCAAAACCTAAACGAAACCCTAACCCTAACCCTAGCCGTAGCTTTAACCCTAACCGTAGCCTTAGGCCTAATCCTACACCTTACCCTAAGCCTAACCTTACAACTAACACAAAACCTAAACCGAAAGCTAAACCCAAACAAAAACACTCACCAAACCCTAAAAAACACCCTAATCCTAACCCTATCCCTAACCCTAAACAAAACCCAAACCCTAACCCTAAACCTAATCCTCACTTTAACCCTAGCCTAAACACTAACCCTAACCCTCATGTTAACCATAGACTTAGCCGTAACCCTAAACCTAACACTAAACCTAACCCTAGACCTAACTCTAGACTTAGGTCTAAACATAAGCCTTACACTAAACCTAACCCTAACCCTAATACTAACCCTAACCCTAATACTAACCCTTACACAAAACATAAAACTAGCCTAAAACTTAGCCTAAACCAAGATCTAACCATAACCCTAAAGCTAAATCCGACCCCAACCACTACACAAAGCCTAACCGAAACCCGAAAACTAACCCTAACCCTAGCAATTGCCGTAGACCTCACCTTAACCCTTACCCCAACCCTAGCCTTAGCACTAGACGTTAGCCTAATCCTAAACCTAACATTACCACTAACAATAAACCTGAACTTAAAGCTAAACTAAACCCAAAACACTACACAAGGCTAAACCCTAACCCTAACCCTAACCCTTACCCTAATCCTAAAACTTACGTTAACCCTAGACTTAGATCTTATCCTAAACGTAAACCTAAACCAAAACCTAACCCTACCACTAACCTAAACCATAAACCTAAAGCTAAAACAACCCCCATCCACTACACAAAGCTAAACCAAAACCCTAACCCTAACCCTAACCCTAACTCTAAACCTAACCCTAACTCTAAATTTTACGTTTAACCTAGACTTAGGTCTAATCCTAAACCTAACTCTAAACCTAACCGTACCACTAACATAAACCCTAAACCTTAAGCTAAACCCAGTACCAACCACTAACCAAAACCTAAACGAAACCCTAACCCTAAACCTAACCCTAACCTAAACCCTAACCCTAAAACTTACGTTAACCCTAGACTTAGTTCTTACCCTAGAGCGTAAACCTAAACCAAAACCTAACCCTACCACTAACCTAAACCATAAACCTAAAGCTAAAACAACCCCCATCCACTACACAAAGCTAAACCAAAACCCTAACCCTAACCCTAACTCTAAATTTTACGTTTAACCTAGACTTAGGTCTAATCCTAAACCTAACTCTAAACCTAACCGTACCACTAACTTAAAGCCTAAACCTTAAGCTAAACCCAGTCCCAACCACTAACCAATACCTAAACGAAACCCTTACCCTAACCCTAGCCCTAGCTTTAACCCTAACCGTAGCCTTAGGCCTAATCCTACACCTTACCCTAAGCCTAACCTTACAACTAACACAAAACCTAAACCGAAAGCTAAACCCAAACAAAAACACTCACGAAACCCTAAAAAACACCCTAATCCTAACCATATCCCTAACCTTAAACAAAAACCAAACCCTAACCCTAAACCTAATCCTCACTCTAACCCTAGCCTAAACACTAACCCTAACCCTCATGTTAACCATAGACTTAGCCGTAACCCTAAACCTAACACGAAACCTAACCCTACCACTAATACTAACCTTAAACCTAAACCTAAACTCCATTACTTATCAAATACTAACCAAAAACCCCAACCCTAACCCTTAACATAACCCTAATCCTAAACCTAACCCTAACCCTAATACTAACCCTAACCCTAATACTAACCCTAACCCAAAACATAAAACTAGCCTAAAACTTAGCCTAAACCAAGATCTAACCATAACCCTAAAGCTAAATCCGACCCCAACCACTACACAAAGCCTAAGCGAAACCCGAAAACTAACCCTAACCCTAACCCTAGCAATTGCCCTAGACCTCACCTTAACCCTTACCCCAACCCTAGCCTTAGCACTAGACGTTAGCCTAATCCTAAACCTAATATTACCACTAACAATAAACCTGAACTTAAAGCTAAACTAAACCTAAAACCCTACACAAGGCTAAACCCTAACCCAAACAATAACCCTAACCCTTACCCTAATCCTAAAACTTACGTTAACCCTAGACTTAGTTCTTATCCTAAACGTAAACCTAAACCAAAACCTAACCCTACCACTAACCTAAATCATACACCTAAAGCTAAATCAACCCCCATTCACTACACAAAGCTAAGCCAAAACCCTAACCCTAACCCTAACCCTAAAACTTACGTTAACCCTAGACTTAGTTCTTACCCTAAGCGTAAACCCAAACCAAAACCTAACCCTACCACTAACCTAAACCATAAACCTAAAGCTAAACCAACCACCATTCACTACACAAAGCTAAACCAAAACCCTAACCCTAACCCTAACCCTAACCCTAAAACTTACTTTAAGCCTAGACTTAGTTCTTACCTTAAGCGTAAACCTAAACCAAAACCTAACCCTACCACTAACCTAAACCATAAACCTAAAGCTAAAACAACACCCATCCACTACACAAAGCTAAGCCAAAACCCTAACCCTAACCCTAACCCTAACTCTAAAGTTTACGTTTAAGCTAGACTTAGGTCTAATCCTAAACCTAACTCTAAACCTAACCGTACCACTAACATAAACCCTAAACCTTAAGCTAAACCCAGTCCCAACCACTAACCAATACCTAAACGAAACCCTAACCCTAACCCTAGCCCTAGCTTTAACCCTAACCGAAGCCTTAGGCCTAATCCTACACCTTACCCTAAGCCTAACCTTACAACTAACACAAAACCTAAACCGAAAGCTAAACCGAAACAAAAACACTCACCAAACCCTAAAAAACACCCTAATCCTAACCCTATCCCTAACCCTAAACAAAAACCAAACCCTAAACCTAAACCTAATCCTCACTCTAACCCTAGCCTAAACACTAACCCTAACCCTCATGTTAACCGTAGCCTTAGGCCTAATCCTACACCTTACCCTAAGCCTAACCCTAGACCTAACTCTAGACTTAGGTCTAAACATAAGCCTTACACTAAAACTAACCCTACCACTAATACTAACCTTAAACCTAAACCTAAACTCCATTACTTATCAAATACTAACCAAAAACCCCAACCCTAACCCTTAACATAACCCTAATCCTAAACCTAACCCTAACCCTAATACTAACCCTAACCCAAAACATAAAACTAGCCTAAAACTTAGCCTAAACCAAGAACTAACCATAACCCTAAGGCTAAATTTGACCCCAACCACTACACTAAGCCTAACTGAAACCCGAAAACTAACCCTAACCCTAACCCTAGCAATTGCCCTGGACCTCACCTTAACCCTTAAGCCAACCCTAGACTTAGCACTAAACCTTAGCCTAATCCTAAACCTAACATTACCACTAACAATAAACCTGAACCTAAAGCTAAACTAAACCCAAAACACTACACAAAGCTAAACCCTAACCTTTACCCTAATCCTAAAACTTACGAAAACCCCAGACTTAGTTCTTATCCTAAACGTAAATCTAAACCAAAACCTAACCCTACCACTAAGCTAAACCATAAACCTAAAGCGAAACCAACCCCCATCCACTACACAAAGCTAAACCAAAACCCTAACCCTAACCCTAACCCTAACCCTAACCCTAATCCTAACCCTAACTTTAACCCTAACCCTAACCGTAAATCTTACGTTAAACCAAGACTTAGGTCTACTCCTAAACCTAAATCTAAACCTAACCGTACCACTAACATAAACCCTAAACCTTAAGCTAAACCCAGTACCAACCACTAACCAAAACCTAAACGAAACCCTAACCCTAAACCTAACCCTAACCTAAACCCTAACCCTAAAACTTACGTTAACCCTAGACTTAGTTCTTACACTAGAGCGTAAACCTAAACCAAAACCTAACCCTACCACTAACCTAAACCATAAACCTAAAGCTAAACCAACCCCCATCCACTACACAAAGCTAAACCGAAACCCTAACCCTAACCCTAACCCTAATCCTAACCCTAAATCTTACGTTAAACCTAGACTTAGGTCTACTCCTAAACCTAACTCTAAACCTAACCGTACCACTAACATAAACCCTAAACCTTAAGCTAAACCCAGTCCCAACCACTAACCAAAACCTAAACGAAACCGTAATCCTAACCCTAACCCTTACCCTAATCCTAAAACTTACGTTAACCCTAGACTTAGTTCTTACCCTAAGCATAAACCCAAACCAAAACCTAACCCTACCACTAACCTAAACCATAAACCTAAAGCTAAACCAACCACCATTCACTACACAAAGCTAAACCAAAACGCTAACCCTAACCCTAACCCTAACCCTAACCCTAACCCTAACCCTAACCCTAACCCTAACCCTAAAACTTACTTTAAGCCTAGACTTAGTTCTTACCTTAAGCGTAAACCTAAACCAAAACCTAACCGTACCACTAACCTAAACAATAAACCTAAAGCTAAACCAACCCCCATCCACTACACAAAGCTAAACCAAAACCCTAACCCTAACCCTAACTCTAACCCTAACCCTAACTCTAAATTTTACGTTTAACCTAGACTTAGGTCTAATCCTAAACCTAACTCTAAACCTAACCGTACCACTAACATAAACCCTAAACCTTAAGCTAAACCCAGTCCCAACCACTAACCAAAACCTAAACGAAACCCTAACCCTAACCCTAGCCCTAGCTTTAACCCTAACCGTAGCCTTAGGCCTAATCCTACACCTTACCCTAAGCCTAACCTTACAACTAACACAAAACCTAAACCGAAAGCTAAACCGAAACAAAAACACTCACCAAACCCTAAAAAACACCCTAATCCTAACCCTATCCCTAACCCTAAACAAAAACCAAACCCTAACCCTAAACCTAATCCTCACTCTAACCCTAGCCTAAACACTAACCCTAACCCTCATGTTAACCATAGACTTAGCCGTAACCCTAAACCTAATACTAAACCTAACCCTAAACCTAACTCTAGACTTAGGTCTAAACATAAGCCTTACACTAAACCTAACCCTACCACTAATACTAACCCTAAACCTAAACCTAATCTCCAACTCTTATCAAATCCTAACCAAAAACCCCAACCCTAACCCTTAACATAACCCTAATCCTAAACCTAACCCTAACCCTAATACTAACCCTAACCCTAATACTAACCCTAACCCAAAACATAAAACTAGCCTAAAACTTAGCCTAAACCAAGAACTAACCATAACCCTAAGGCTAAATTTGACCCCAACCACTACACTAAGCCTAACTGAAACCCGAAAACTAACCCTAACCCTAACCCTAGCAATTGCCCTAGACCTCACCTTCACCCTTAAGCCAACCCTAGACTTAGCACTAAACCTTAGCCTAATCCTAAACCTAACATTACCACTAACAATAAACCTGAACCTAAAGCTAAACTAAACCCAAAACACTACACAAAGCTAAACCCTAACCCTAACCCTAACCCTTACCCTAATCCTAAAACTTACGAAAACCCCAGACTTAGTTCTTATCCTAAACGTGAATCTAAACCAAAACCTAACCCTACCACTAAGCTAAACTATAAACCTAAAGCTAAACCAACCCCCATCCACTACACAAAGCTAAACCAAAACCCTAACCCTAACCCTAACCCTAACCTAACCCTAATCCTAACCCTAACCGTAAATCTTACGTTAAACCAAGACTTAGGTCTACCCCTAAACCTAACTCTAAACCTAACCGTACCACTAACATAAACCCTAAACCTTAAGCTAAACCCAGTACCAACCACTAACCAAAACCTAAACGAAACCCTAACCCTAAACCTAACCCTAACCTAAACCCTAACCCTAAAACTTACGTTAACCCTAGACTTAGTTCTTACCCTAGAGCGTAAACCTAAACCAAAACCTAACCCTACCACTAACCTAAACCATAAACCTAAAGCTAAACCAACCCCCATCCACTACACAAAGCTAAACCAAAACCTAACCCTAACCCTAACCCTAATCCTAACCCTAACCCTAACCCTAACCCTAACCGTAACCCTAACCCTAAATCTTACGTTAAACCTAGACTTAGGTCTAATCCTAAACCTAACTCTAAACCTAACCGTACCACTAACATAAACCCTAAACCTTAAGCTAAACCCAGTCCCAACCACTAACCAAAACCTAAACGGAACCGTAACCCTAACCCTAACCCTTACCCTAATCCTAAAACTTACGTTAACCCTAGACTTACTTCTTACCCTAAGCATAAACCCAAACCAAAACCTAACCCTACCACTAACCTAAACCATAAACCTAAAGCTAAACCAACCACCATTCACTACACAAAGCTAAACCAAAACCCTAACCCTAACCCTATCCCTAACCCTAAAACTTACTTTAAGCCTAGACTTAGTTCTTACCTTAAGCGTAAACCTAAACCAAAACCTAACCCTACCACTAACCTAAACCATAAACCTAAAGCTAAACCAACCCCCATCCAGTACAGAAAGCTAAACCAAAACCCTAACCCTAACCCTAACCCTAACCCTAACCCTAAATTTTACGTTTAAGCTAGACTTAGGTCTAATCCTAAACCTAACTCTAAACCTAACCGTACCACTAACATAAACCCTAAACCTTAAGCTAAACCCAGTCCCAACCACTAACCAATACCTAAACGAAACCCTAACCCTAACCCTAGCCCTAGCTTTAACCCTAACCGTAGCCTTAGGCCTAATCCTACACCTTACCCTAAGCCTAACCTTACAACTAACACAAAACCTAAACTGAAAGCTAAACCGAAACAAAAACACTCACCAAACCCTAAAAAACACCCTAATCCTAACCCTATCCCTAACCCTAAACAAAAACCAAACCCTAACCCTAAACCTAATCCTCACTCTAACCCTAGCCTAAACACTAACCCTAACCCTCATGTTAACCGTAGCCTTAGGCCTAATCCTACACCTTACCCTAAGCCTAACCCTAGACCTAACTCTAGATTTAGGTCTAAACATAAGCCTTACACTAAACCTAACCCTACCACTAATACTAACACTAAACCTAAACCTAATCTGCACTACTTATCAAATACTAACCAAAAACCCCAACCCTAACCCTTAACATAACCCTAATCCTAAACCTAACCCTAACCCTAATACTAACCCTAACCCTAATACTAACCCTAACCCAAAACATAAAACTAGCCTAAAACTTAGCCTAAACCAAGATCTAACCATAACCCTAAGGCTAAATTTGACCCCAACCACTACACTAAGCCTAACTGAAACCCGAAAACTAACCCTAACCCTAACCCTAGCAATTGCCCTAGACCTCACCTTAACCCTTACCCCACCCCTAGACTTAGCACTGAACCTTAGCCTAATCCTAAACCTAACATTACCACTAACAATAAACCTGAACCTACAGCTAAACAAAACCCAAAACACTACACAAAGCTAAACCCTAACCCTAACCCTTACCCTAATCCTAAAACTTACGAAAACCCCAGACTTAGTTCTTATCCTAAACGTAAAGCTAAACCAAAACCTAACCCTACCACTAAGCTAAACCATAAACCTAAAGCTAAACCAACCCCCATCCACTACACAAAGCTAAACCAAAACCCTAACCCTAACCCTAACCCTAACCCTAATCCTAACCCTAACCCTAACTTTAACCCTAACCCTAACCGTAAATCTTACGTTAAACCAAGACTTAGGTCTACTCCTAAACCTAACTCTAAACCTAACCGTACCACTAACATAAACCCTAAACCTTAAGCTAAACCCAGTACCAACCACTAACCAAAACCTTAACGAAACCCTAACCCTAAACCTAACCCTAACCTAAACCCTAACCCTAAAACTTACGTTAACCCTAGACTTAGTTCTTACACTAGAGCGTAAACCTAAACCAAAACCTAACCCTACCACTAACCTAAACCATAAACCTAAAGCTAAACCAACCCCCATCCACTACACAAAGCTAAACCAAAACCCTAACCCTAACCCTAATCCTAACCCTAAATCTTACGTTAAACCTAGACTTAGGTCTACTCCTAAACCTAACTCTAAACCTAACCGTACCACTAACATAAACCCTAAACCTTAAGCTAAACCCAGTCCCAACCACTAACCAAAACCTAAACGAAACCGTAACCCTAACCCTAACCCTTACCCTAATCCTAAAACTTACGTTAACCCTAGACTTAGTTCTTACCCTAAGCATAAACCCAAACCAAAACCTAACCCTACCACTAACCTAAACCATAAACCTAAAGCTAAACCAACCACCATTCACTACACAAAGCTAAACCAAAACCCTAACCCTAACCCTAACCCTAACCCTAACCCTAAAACTTACTTTAAGCCTAGACTTAGTTCTTACCTTAAGCGTAAACCTAAACCAAAACCTAACCCTACCACTAACCTAAACCATAAACCTAAAGCTAAACCAACCCCCATCCACTACACAAAGCTAAACCAAAACCCTAACCCTAACCCTAACCCTAAATCTTACGTTAAACCTAGACTTAGGTCTACTCCTAAACCTAACTCTAAACCTAACCGTACCACTAACATAAACCCTAAACCTTAAGCTAAACCCAGTCCCAACCACTAACCAAAACCTAAACGAAACCCTAACCCTAAACCTAACCCTAACCTAAACCCTAACCCTAAAACTTACGTTAACCCTAGACTTAGTTCTTACCCTAAGCATTAACCTAAACCAAAACCTAACCCTACCACTAACCTAAACCATAAACCTAAAGCTAAACCAACCCCCATCCACTACACAAAGCTAAACCAAAACCCTAACCCTAAACCTAACCCTAACCCTAAATGTTACTTTTATCCCTAAATCTTACGTTTAACCTAGACTTAGGTCTAATCCTAAACCTAACTCTAAACCTAACCGTACCACTAACATAAACCCTAAACCTTAAGCTAAACCCAGTCCCAACCACTAACCAAAACCTAAACGAAACCCTTACCCTAACCCTAGCCCTAGCTTTAACCCTAACCGTAGCCTTAGGCCTAATCCTACACCTTACCCTAAGCCTAACCTTACAACTAACACAAAACCTAAACCGAAAGCTAAACCGAAACAAAAACACTCACCAAACCCTAAAAAACACCCTAATCCTAACCCTATCCCTAACCCTAAACAAAAACCAAACCCTAACCCTAAACCTAATCCTCACTCTAACCCTAGCCTAAACACTAACCCTAACCCTCATGTTAACCATAGACTTAGCCGTAACCCTAAACCTAATACTAAACCTAACCCTAAACCTAACTCTAGACTTAGGTCTAAACATAAGCCTTACACTAAACCTAACCCTACCACTAATACTAACCCTAAACCTAAACCTAATCTCCAACTCTTATCAAATCCTAACCAAAAACCCCAACCCTAACCCTTAACATAACCCTAATCCTAAACCTAACCCTAACCCTAATACTAACCCTAACCCTAATACTAACCCTAACCCAAAACATAAAACTAGCCTAAAACTTAGCCTAAACCAAGAACTAACCATAACCCTAAGGCTAAATTTGACCCCAACCACTACACTAAGCCTAACTGAAACCCGAAAACTAACCCTAACCCTAACCCTAGCAATTGCCCTAGACCTCACCTTCACCCTTAAGCCAACCCTAGACTTAGCACTAAACCTTAGCCTAATCCTAAACCTAACATTACCACTAACAATAAACCTGAACCTAAAGCTAAACTAAACCCAAAACACTACACAAAGCTAAACCCTAACCCTAACCCTAACCCTTACCCTAATCCTAAAACTTACGAAAACCCCAGACTTAGTTCTTATCCTAAACGTGAATCTAAACCAAAACCTAACCCTACCACTAAGCTAAACTATAAACCTAAAGCTAAACCAACCCCCATCCACTACACAAAGCTAAACCAAAACCCTAACCCTAACCCTAACCCTAACCTAACCCTAATCCTAACCCTAACCGTAAATCTTACGTTAAACCAAGACTTAGGTCTACCCCTAAACCTAACTCTAAACCTAACCGTACCACTAACATAAACCCTAAACCTTAAGCTAAACCCAGTACCAACCACTAACCAAAACCTAAACGAAACCCTAACCCTAAACCTAACCCTAACCTAAACCCTAACCCTAAAACTTACGTTAACCCTAGACTTAGTTCTTACCCTAGAGCGTAAACCTAAACCAAAACCTAACCCTACCACTAACCTAAACCATAAACCTAAAGCTAAACCAACCCCCATCCACTACACAAAGCTAAACCAAAACCTAACCCTAACCCTAACCCTAATCCTAACCCTAACCCTAACCCTAACCCTAACCGTAACCCTAACCCTAAATCTTACGTTAAACCTAGACTTAGGTCTAATCCTAAACCTAACTCTAAACCTAACCGTACCACTAACATAAACCCTAAACCTTAAGCTAAACCCAGTCCCAACCACTAACCAAAACCTAAACGGAACCGTAACCCTAACCCTAACCCTTACCCTAATCCTAAAACTTACGTTAACCCTAGACTTACTTCTTACCC